>JAPQLA010000022.1:18090951-18103939 GCA_029822935.1 Naso vlamingii | reverse complement strand
AGTGTCACATACATTCAACTGATAAGACTGTGATCATCAGGGACCTCCTGATGTGAGATGTTATTGAACATGAAGGTGCTGATTGTTTTCCCTGGAAGTATGTGTTTTATTCTTAATCATGTAGCTATTGTAGTTGTCTTGGTGGTCCACCTTCTCTATAAAACACTGCAGGAAACTCAAATGTGTCCTCAAAGTGTAAGCTTTTGTGCTCCTGGAGTCTTTTGTTCAGATTGAGCAATATGTTGCCTCCTGTCCTTTTCTTCTGCGCTTACCTCAAAGTGGTTTTTGAGAGAGATTTTGGCTGCATTACTGCAACATTCAGCTCTGTCATGACTTAGTTGTGAAATCTAAAATGCCACCAGGCCTTTGCTGCAAACTAGGCAGCAATCCTACCAAATTTCTCCATGTTTGTTTATACTTTTGTTTAGTAATTCGACCCACATGTTTGTCCTCATATGCAAAGGAAATTAGCTCATTGTTTTAGTTGACCCTTTGCTGTGTTGTTTTACCTCGTCTGAACATGGTTGAAAACAACAATTCTGTGCCTTAAATATGCCAAAGGATAATATTTGTTCTAGAGTCAATCAATCAATGATGGAGGCTCTGGATTTCAGAATGGTGTGTGAATAAAGTTGTCAGCTTTGTTGGGTGTGCCCACTGTGGTACAGTGTGCAGTGGAAACCATCAACAGAACGAATCAGACCCACTGGTCTTCAGGTATTGTGCTGAACTGATGTTGTAACTACAAGGCAACACTCCAAGCATCCCTTGATTATCTTGTCTTTACTGGGATTTATATTTTATTCTAGGCTTAGTTGTGTCAACGTTTCAAGTCATGGAGCAAAATTCAGGTGAATGAGAGCCAAACATCTGCTTTGGTGCAGCTTTTCAGGCAAAATAGCTATTTCAGAGAGGGAGTTTTGCTTGTGGAGGAGTCCAAACTTAAATGCCCTCTGATGGGTTTAATTATGAAAACAAACTGCATCTGGTCCCATTGTGCAAAGTATCTGTTTGCGCTTCTCGTGTATCTTCTGCTTTGAGAAGTTACCACATTGTTTGTCAGCAAACTAAAAAGTTTGATGAGTATTAGGCAGGCAGAAGGTAACAGCATATTAAGGACAGATATTCACTATTTGGGGTAACATTGCAGGACAGCTCCCTCTGCCAAAGTGGTCTTTGCAACAGAATCCAAATTTCAACACATACAGTATACAGAAGCTTTTCTGCTCTATGGTAATTTATCCAAGTGTAAATGAGACCTAGAAATGGTTGCCAGATGTGTTAATACATGTTCAAGTAGCTAGTTTGACTTGTAGAGCAAAAGTGGCCACATATTTCGACTTTCAGATTTTTTGGACAGCAACTGTTATGACAACTAAAAGCATAAATTAAAAAAAAACAAAACAAAACAAAAAAAACTCTGAAGTATCTTTAAAATTTACAGGGTTTGCTGCTTGTCTTTGACTTTATGTGTTACTAAACTTGGAAATTTATATACCAAACAATTCATCAAACAATGAGAATAACCCTTTGTTGCAGCTCTAGTCATAACTTCATAACATCCATACAAACATTTAATCCTCCCATCAATCTTCTTATTTAACTCCACTACAGATCTGTGTGTTGTCTGTTGTGCACTCATGATGTTTTAGCTGAGGAAAACATCCAGAGGGAGACTCAGTGCAAACGTTCTCTTTGCGCCGGCAGCATGATCGTCATCTAAATTCCTCTCTCTATACTTGGAAGCTCTTTGAGCTGTAAGCTGTGTGATTCTCAAGCTTTACCGGCTTTAGGATTTGACTGGGGTGGAAATGGTTATCATGTGGCTGCTCGTCAGGGAGTCGATGTACAACGCTTTAGACTTCAAGTTCTGTGTATGTAGTAATGAACTCTTACCTTGGCTTGGAAGGCTGCGCTGCTGGTATCCTCGCTGTGTTTTTTGTAACCCTCTCTAAAAAAGCCTTGCTCTTAATTGTATCCCATGGGGCCCAAAGCTCTCAGTATTCACAGCCTTTCCTGTCCTTCGCACTGAGCCTCCCCCTCTCCCAACCTTAGCCCCATCAACCCATTTCGACAGGTCTTTCCTCTTTAATCGCTCGACTTCAAAGCGGCGTTGTGATGCCCCCACCAGGCCCCTTGCTCCTCAGAGACAGGGGGGCAAGCCTTTGGGGCCTGGGAAGTGGGGTAAAAGTGTGGTGGTGTACGAGGCGGCTAGTTAAGTTAGACAGGCACGGGTTAAAGAAAACAACAAGTAGTTCAGCTGCTGTTCTTTATCATGGTGTCGCCAGAGAGAAGTTGGTGATGTGTAATTATAGAAGCAGGTTGCAGATGTTTGAAAGCCCTGTCTAAGAGTCTTCTCTCTGTTCTTTGATGAGGGCATCTTTGTAGAGGTGAAAGATACGGGCTGCTGCCTGAGGTACCTGCTACAAAGAGAAGAAGCCTGGCTAATGTTTGCCAGTGACTCGTTGAAGAGTCGGACACAGTGTCAGCTTTTATCAGCGTCAAAATAGCACCCTGCAAACACATTTCCAGAGGCTGCATTCTTATCAGGTTTCCATTTAGCCCGAACAATTAACACTGAGAAAATAGATGACTGTATAATGAGTTCATTCTGCATCTTTAGTTCAAATAATTGTGTGCTCCAAATGAGTGAATACATTGTTGCCTGGTGTTTCAAACAGGGGGAAACCTGCTGGAGTGCGCAGAACAAAGAAAACGGAGAGATAGCTGCGACCAGAGAGGAGAGTGTGAGTGATTAATTGAGCGATGCCCTCTGATCAGAGTGGGGATTGTTTCTCCATCATGCTGGTTTATCTTTATCTCTGGTGGTTGACTCACACTGTTGGATCAATAAATCCAGATGGGGTAAGGCGATAATTCTGCCTCGGTATTACCCTCATTAAAGCAGCCATTCTGGAGATATATGGCTCCTGCTATTGCCCGCTTTCTCATTGCAATAATATTATCGCATGACGTGTATGGACTCTGTCAGAATTTGCTTGGAGAATAAGAGCTTATGTCCAGTTCTGTCAATTTTTCCTTTTATTTAGTGTGTTTGATAAATAATAATAATGATTAATAATTAATATAGGGCCCAACCAGTATATCAGTTTGCCAATGTTATCGGTTGATACTGGCCTTTTGCAGATATATCAGTACAGGCATATATGTTCTCCCATAAGTGCCAATATTAAAACTGTTTTTTAAGGCTGGAAAAATGCTTGGAATAATAATTTAAAATGGTGTAATCATGTATTTTGTCAAGCAGAGGGTGGTCCATTATTTAATTGGTAATAAGCGAAGTGTTTACTGTTCAGTGCACTGATGTTTAGAATAAGTTTTTTAGATATCTTGCCTTTATTACATATCTTTGTCACTCACATTTGATTACCACATTCAAAATATTATATATAGAATATCAGCCAATATATTGGTTATCAGAATTTTCTTGCTCCCTAATATCAGTATCAGCGTAACCCAAAACTCCCTTATTGGTCAGGGCCTAGTGTAGTAGCCTCCCCATAGGCCATTATCTCTGAATTTGGAGTTTCCCTTACAGCTTAGAGGTTTGCTTTTGCCAACACTGGTGAGAAATGGAGGTCAAACCAAGCTGGGAGATGTAGACGGAAGAATTGTCACTTCCTCTCTTGTTTTCCTGTCAACTTCCTGTCCCCAGAGGAAGTATCACTGATCAAACTCCCTGCTGTTCTCTGACCTCTGACTTCCCAGTTAAGGTTGCACAACTGATTGGCAGGATGAGGTGACCTATGGAGGCAAAGAGAAAACACACATGATGAGTCCCTAGCCAATAGATAGAAAGGTCAGGGTAATGCTTAAGATCATGTCTGAAGGCAAAAGTGTTTTTAAAAGCCACACTCAAGATGTGCTGAAAAGCCTGCAGTCAGAGAGAAGAAGTGCACAAATGGGGATAATAGCAGACAGTCTCTCTTTGTAGTGTTTCACTTGGCTATACATACGAAAAGTGTAACAGAAGTAGATGTGTGATGAGTGCAAAATGGAAAACTTGAGAGAGAAGTTGAATTCTTTCCCACTCTCTTACAATTGCAGTCGAGGTTTTCAGATATCCAAAACAATTGACCCAATTCAAAATAGACAATTGGAAAACGTTCCTTATCTCAACACAATTCAGTCTAAAGAAATCCACATCAAAGAGGGCCTGAGCACAGTCAGACCCAACCTCAAAAGACCAGAAGGAAAATTATGTTAAAAATTAAAACTGGGTTGACAGAAACAGAGTCTAATAAGGACAGAACACCAACACTGCAGCATCATGAAGCCCTTTCCAGTCTGACACGAGGACTGACTACTGGTGGCAGTGAAATGAGACTCAATCAGATCTGATCGGACCATAGTACGACTAGTACAGTAAAATAGTAAAAAATTCTTTCTGTTTCCTTGACTGGGTCCCTTGGGTCTTGTCTCATGAAGACCTCTACTCTGCAAACTAATAGCTATGTGAAATGGATGTACTGTTGGATTGACACTTCCTGAGCAGTTGTACCCAGCTTAATATCATGACTGGAGACTGTTTAATGATCTGAGGCCCCCTTCCTTCTTCTTCTTCCTCTACAGCCACTGCAGTTTCCTCTGCCGACTCTCTAAGGAATTAGACTGTGGGGAATAATACAGTACATACTATATGTAGACAGTCAGGTCCCATAATGTGCTTCTGTCTTACACACAGCATAGATGGTGGTGATGCAATGATATTGTCAGAGCCTGAAATATCAGCACAGGCTAATCAATTAGTGGCTGCCTTGATGTTAAATTGCCCACAGTGCTCATGAGCTTAAATGTCAATGACTAGTTGGCGAGGGAGATATATTTAAAAGGAAAGCCATTGAGCGGATGTAGATGAAACCTTTATTAACGTTGAGTCGTTCCCCGCTTTGTTGGACCCTCAGCGGCCTGGCCTTTATAGTCTCCCTCGAGGGTTCGTCCCATTGTTGTGCTTTCTCAGCCGTCTGCGCCGATCTCCCTTCTCACCCCCATAACTGATTCAATGAGGCTCTGCGATCCTATTGGTGCTCCACTTTCCTGTGAAAATGTTTCCATGGAAACCAAAAAATAATGCAGACCCTCACCACTGTTGCTCTTCACCAGCTAATAGCTCTCTAAACAGGGGTTCAGGAGAGTCTACCTCTGCAACAGGCTTCAGGGCAAATTTGAGCCACTTTGCTGCTCAGTACCAGATTACAGACATGAGGATGGTGATTATGTACCTGTCTGCTGCTGCTGTAATAGACTGAAACAAAATGGAAAGGGATTACAGTGTTGTAGTGCTTGAGGATATATTTGCTAAGCCATATGCTGAATATGTTGTAGATGACTCCTCCAAATGAGCTCCATCCTTCGGCTCTCCATGCATGCGTAGCCACTGTGAAGATGCGATTGATTACTGGAGCATTTACTTTGTAGTGTCTGAATTCATCCTCTGTGATAAGGGGAGTGTATCATTCCGGTGCATCTCCTCACTTCTCAGATTTGTCCCTTACCTCACTCAGGCTTTGATTGCCTTTCCTAGATGTAATCAGAGCCCTGTGTTCTGTATGGGGGAGGGTGTGTTGCTGCCGCTGTCAGATGGGCTTTGCGTCCTGGTGAATCTGATGTCTGCTGGCAATATGGTGTGTCGGCGGGATGATGTGGCTGGCTCTATCAGCCAGAATACTCTTGGGATATTCTCCATCTCCAGTCCCTGTCAGAGTCAGAAAACCCAGCCTGTATTTCACCATCTAATGTGGCAAGAGCTGCGTGCTGTTCATGCTTCCACAGACAGCTCTCGCCATATTTGATGCTGTAGTTTTGTGTGCCAGTGCTTTGAAACCGGCTCCAAAGTATTGTCAGTCAAAACCCTGCTCCTGACTATTTTTGCACATCGAGGATGGTGCACCAGCAGTTTAATTGGCTCTGAATGTTATATCGATATTTTCAGCTGGGAGACACTTGTGGCAAAGCAGTTTAGAAACAGGAACAAGTTTAAAGCATTTACGGTCATTAGACACAGTTGGTTGGAGACGTATCGTACGCTGACAGTTAAAGCCAGCAAGGTATTCTTCTTTCTTTGAATAATGCATGAGTTCAGATGCTCATCAAGGTCACATCAGAAGCTGTGTGAGAAGACTTTCGTGTTTTGGGTCCTCTAATAAAGGATAATTAACCAACTGAGAAGGTACATAGATCTTGATACCTCAAGGCAGACATTAAAATTTTACCTGCTCAGAACACAGGCCTAGACTGCTACTATGAAAGACTATATGTTTCTCTTTTTTTTTATCTTTCCTTGTTAATTTTGCCTTCTAGCTGAGAAAAGAAATATTCACACAGATAAAACACTGTTACAATCTTAAATTAGCTCACTGCTGGGAGTGAGCGCTTCATACATAATAAATGCAAACTCTGTCATTTTAAGTGTCCTAGAATTTTATTTTCTTTTTCTCGTGCTCGCCGTCTTATTCCACTTAAATGAATTACGCGTACAGACAAATGTGCCACTTTTCTGTCTCCTTGCCGGTGCCTCACTGTTTATTCATCTCATTAGCTCAGCCCTGACCTCTGCTTCTTCTCTTGTGCTTTTGTCAAACAGCCCATGAACACAGGAGAGGAGAGAAAACCGAGAGAAGTCATCAGCTTCACCTGAACAAAGAAGAGGCGCACGTGGTTACACATGGTATGACAGCATTTTTATCTTTAAATGAAGCACACATGGCCTTGAAAATAACCTACAACTTTTATCTTCAATGCCTTTTCCCGTGTGAACCCCACTTCTGCCCTCAGTTTCCCCTCAGCCTTTGTAAGGTGGGGGTGTTGCAATGAATGATTTCCACCAAATCCAACAGATTCCACTCCAGCAGACACATGTTAAATCAGCGAGTGAAGCAGCAGAAAGAGCTTGCTGACAGACTCTTTTCAGTAAGATGCTGACAGCACAGGCACGAAGCCTTTGTTACCGTTAACAGGAGGCTCGGTGCTGGTGAGAGTCGGTGCGTGAAGCCAGTCCTGTGAACAGCCAGACGAGTGCTTTTGTCCCTTTACCATCACAGCAAGCCAGCACTGGTCTTTGTTAGCCTGTGATTTGCATTGGCATTTGTAACATTAGTATTCGCAGCACGGCCTAGTAGCAGACATGTATAGATTGAAAGGTTAAAGGGGAGTTTAGTCCCAGACACATCAGCTGTAATCAGTCATAGCACATAACCATAAAAGCAGCCGAGCAGACGAATAAATGTGTGTGTTACATTTGAAAGTGACATGTAAGATTATGAGCAGATTCTTGAGCCAGTTTTAGGTTTATAAGAACAGACGTAAAGGATAATTCTGGTTCCTTGCGAGCCCAGTCCTGTTTTTTTTTCCTTAACTTTTTTACATAATTTCAATTGGTAATAATAAGACTGTAGTCATTTAATGAGCAGCTGAGACCTGGGAACACTGCAACATTGCTAATGAAAGAAACATGAGCAGTCTGATGACAAAACCTGTTTTGAAAAACTTGGAGGACAAAAGTTCATAATGATTACTAAATCTGAAATAGAGTTTAGTTTCTAGTTAAACTACTAACCAAAGTACTTTTTTCCTTTGCAAGGAGGTAATTTACCAACATTTTGGTTGCTGACTTTCAATTTTGACTCATTATTCAATTGACTAAACTAAAAAGTTTGTTGTCTGTTGTCTTGTCTAATGTAAGTTGCAGCAATGTCTTTAAAAAAGTGAAACGGTGTAATCAAAATCTGTATAGATTGTGAAGACTGAATGTTCAATCTTGACCTTGGAGGCCATAGTTGACAAAACAATCTCACCACAAAGTCAGTCAAGTAGTTCTTCCTGAGATTTTTATCACACAGTTTTCCTCAATACATCAACCAGTTTGCCCAGTTCTCGTCCACAATGGCTTGTAAGTTAGGAGTAAAGTTCATTCTACACCTTAGAAACAGAAGTTGACTAAATAAACTTAACAAAAAGAAACTGAAGTTTCTGCCGGGTAACACTGTGCAATACAATAATATGCTCTGGAACAGCTGCTAAATGGACCGTGTGGTGAGATTGGCTCGTCAAATTTAAATGAAAACAAGGTGTAATAAAGCAAAATGAACCTAAAAGTTCTGTGATAAATCCCTGAAGCAGTCATGATCCAAAATCATTTAGAGTCTCTCCATTTCAACTATAGCCTCATACAGCACAAGGTGCTTCTGCTGCAGCAAACCCGACGCAATAATCATCGTTAGTCTTTTCTGCTGCAGTTTTCATGCAAAGACATTAACACACTTTAGATTTATTTCTCTGAAGTTGTTATTTGCACTGAGGCCTCAAATATATCTCTTTCATCTGAGGCTCCCACAACAACACAAACGTCACACGCTTTACCCTCAAGGCTTT
Organism: Naso vlamingii; assembly: GCA_029822935.1. Classification (NCBI taxonomy): domain Eukaryota; kingdom Metazoa; phylum Chordata; class Actinopteri; order Acanthuriformes; family Acanthuridae; genus Naso; species Naso vlamingii. Next base: position 18,095,548 of record JAPQLA010000022.1, on the reverse strand, counting down.
TGTTTTAATCTTTGCGTTGCGCTTGAAACATCAGCCTGTACCGAAAATTAGGTTACACTGTTCCTGCTGCTGTTTTTCTTTCATGAACTTTAGCTGTGCGTATGCTACACAGAGTCATCAGTAAGTGATAAAACAGCTTCCAGGCCCTGTGTACGTGGGGAACTAGCTGTATTCAAACGAACACATGGCCTTGCAGCAGGGTGTGAGTGATCGCTCATTAGACAAATGGCTGGCCGAGCTGTCCCCCCATCGTAAAGTGCTCGGCTCTGCTCCCCTTTGTTTTCTAACAGGAACTAGTGCTAAGTGGAGATGCCAAACACAGCTCTGCAGACAAAGGCCACTCTCGCCCCATATCCGGGGTTGCCGTGGAGACCAGCGTCCTTATTGGAGGGTTGGAAAGAGTCCAACATGTGCTAAAAACAACACAAAACTCTGTGTTTGAGCCATAAGAAGGTCACAACTCTGACTACTTGTTTCATTGTAATGCACATTTTCCCTGTTCTTTGTCAGGATTTGGTGACATACGCTCACAGTTGTGTGTGAGTTTTGTGCTCCTGCGCATGTTTACACTGTTAAGTGTCCTTTTGTGTTTAGTCCCCTGAGGCTGAAAGCATTGTTTTCCTTAAATCTCCCATTGTCTATTTTTGCCGAGGCCATCTGTGATATAAACTCTGTGCATGGAAATTTGAAGAGGAAAACACCTCAATGCGATGACAAGGTCCAGTGAGAACATCACCAACTTTTTGATTGTCTCTTGCCTGGGGGTCAAACATTGGTCAAAATAAAATTGGTGAGATTACTGATTCAATTGAGATTGCAGGAACTTGTAGAAAAACCCTCTAAAGAAAGAAGAAGGCAAAGCAGAAGGAGGATTTCTGGGAAATAAATCCAAACGTCATAGTAATTATTGAGCATTTAGTTATGAATTGAGTTACAACTCATTTCTGTGGAAAGCCCCGACGGCAGTGTGTCCTCCTCCAAAGCTCCCCGTGGGAAAAGCCTGAGCTGAGTCCTAACAGGCGGTGGTGAAGAAGTGTTTATGTGTTCATTGTGTGCTGCTACCACATGCCCTCACTGCCAGACTACCAGTGGACTACAAGCTTCAACTCCAGGCGATCAATGGATCATTGAGCATGTGCCTGGGCCTGGTATTGATCCAGCTCCGTGCAGCAAGTTTGTATCTTCACTCAGCCAGATAGAGGTGCCAACACAATTAAGTGAGAATCTCTGCTTTAAGAAAGTGAGGATCTTTCTCTCTCTCTCTCACACACACACAGACACGCACTGAAGTTCAATAAAAGCCAAAATCTGCTCATCTCAATCACATGTCCTCTGCTCGAGTTAACCGAGAAGCTATCGCCGTTCCTCTTCCCTCCAATCTGTCTTATCTAAGGAGCTGCAGAATTGATTTCTGGAGGAGTCTGAGCAACTGCTGGTACTGACCTAACAGCTGGATGTGAGCCCAGTCGGGCTGTCGAGAATGTAGCCCGCAGTGTTGTTGACAACACACGGCTGGTCTGTTTCTGACTGTGCATTTGTTCGTTCCGGGAGTCCTTCTCTTGTTAATCAGCCTGTTGTTCAGGAGTGTGTCAGCTGCCTGGTCAGAGGACTTCTGCCCTCGGGTATTTTTACACAGTCTCATTTCCAAACTGAAAAGGTCAGGAGAGCACCACTCACAGGCTCAAATAAGAACTGCTTTAGATTCACAGCAAGAGGAGCAACAATGGACTAAAAAGATAAATGGCTTTGCAAGACGGAGCAAATTCATTAGAGACTGTCCAATTTTTTGTGTTGAACTAGCAGTGCCTTTAACGTGCAGCAGCTGCTAATGTTTGTCAAACCTATATGTGCAAAGCTCATTAAGCTATCTTGGCCTGAAGGTAGAGTATTTGTGTTACCACCTGAGCATCTAACCGACAGTAGGACCTTTGCTGCGAGCCTTGCAGTTTCTCAAGCTTCCTCACCCGGCTGAGTTTCTACGCTCTGCTCTCTGTGTGAGCTACACCCACACACACTGTGTGCTGCGCTGCCTTTGAGCTACTTTCCTACATTTTCTCTCTGTGGTTGTTCCCTGTTGTCTGCAAGCTGTATGCCCTCTAAAGCAGCATACAGTGCTATAGCTGCTTAGCATTCAGCACACTTCAAAGCTCCTCAGTGTGACAGCACAGCCCAGGGCTCATTCTCTCCTAATTGGAGGTTCATTAAGGGACATGGTGTGCCTCCGGGGAGCCCCGCTCACTGCCAGAGGAGCCTGTCTTCATTCGGATTTTGGGGTGTTTACTTGTTGCGGCTGAATTAGGAAGTCGTAGAGAAATATGAAAATGGGTTTTTGATTGAGATAAAGGGTGATGTGGCATGTGTGTGGTCCCTTAGTGTCATTATCAGAGGATATTAGCGCACTCCGGAGAGAGCTTTAGAGTGGAATACAGTAAATAGAAAAACACACCTGCTCCAGCTGCACAGAGAGAGAACCAGAGGGCGAAATGTGTCGTCCCAAGGGTTCAACTAGGGACGATCATTTAGAGGGTCATTGACATTTAAAGGGGTCAAGTTCCAACCCTTATAATCTCAACAGGGATTCTGTATTAATGATAATTTGCTATGCAGGCTCATGCTCACGATGAAGTGAACTGGCTGCCTGTGGGGCAATGGAGGGTGGCGACAGTTTGGCGAGGAGCAGGCACCGTGTCCTTGTCATGCTGATCCATTTGTCCGGGGCGGCGGCCGGTGGAGCAGGAGAATATGGACTCATCTCATTAATCGTGCTGAAAGTGTCAACTTCAAGGAGAACCACCCAAGGGTGAACTATTTATACATGGAGCGCTCTCAATATGGGACGATGTCTTCCTTATCTTTTTTAATTACAATGAATTGACACAACCATCGTTGTTAATCGCGTAGAATGCAAACAGACCTCTGGTTTTCTGAGTTAACCATGAAAAAAGGCCTGTAGCAACATTTCAGAATTCCTCATCCTCATTCTGAGAAGAATTTAGGTCAGATGGGTTTGCCCTCATTACATAGCTCGAGCTTCCGTCTGTACTGTGAAGTTGATTTAGGATCGCTTCTCATTTATCCACTATCAAACTCAACCATGCCGAGCTCGGCTGTCCAGACTGGCCGTGGATCAGTCTTTGCCAAGAGTAAACAATGGGATCTGAGTGTCGTGTGGCATTTCATGTCAGTAACAGGAGACGTACAGTTGGCATTTACTGGATACCTCAGGGCAAAGGCTGCCACTCACGTTGTCAGATTGAGGACAAACATTCAGCATTTCCAGCCAAGAAACACATTGTCTGCAGCTACAGCAGTGCAGTCATCCTTAATGCTCTGTGTTTTATGTTTGTTTACAATGGGTGTCTTTTTTTATTAGTGTGTTCAAGCAGAACGCCACACAACTGTTTATCTTGACATATTGCTAGCTAAGCAAAGCAGCACACCTGAGGAAGATCTGCCTTTAATCTAGCAGTAACTTGTCGATGTGGCTGTAAAGCTGCAGCTCCTGCCATGTGAGCCACGATTCCCTTGTCTGCATAATGTACGCTACAGAATATTCAGAGAGACTTAGTGGTGTGATCTCCATGGCTCGGCTGTGATCGATGAGGACCTGCGATCCCATGGGAGTCATGGGAAAGACCAGTTTGTTTACTCTGCACTTTCTCCAGGGTCTCTGTGGCAGTTTGATTTATAATATGGTGGTTTGCACCGTAGGCTTGTTATTTGGAGCCTGGCTCGGCCTGTACAGTCCACTTAATGCTAAAGCATCCAATGCATTTTAATGCAGAAAAAGAAAATTGGCTCCAGATCTGACAGTTAGTTTGACCCAGAGACGGGAGCGAAGAGCAAAGGGATGAAGCTGGAAGAGCAATCAGACATTTTGTTTGGAGAACGAGATGTGAGCCGAGCCCTGAGAGTTTTTCCAGCCGACCCCTTCCTCCCCTTACCCGTTCCGCCTCTTCACTCCCTCCTCCAATAAATACGGTTTGTAACCTTCATAAGGGCCAGGGACTAACAGTAGAGAGCAGGAGTGATGAGAAAGAGTCCTTCTGATGCTTTTTCTGTGAGACTGTAATGTATGCAAATCTCAATTAGGACCTCCTGTGTCCTCATTAGGCCTTTCAGTGGGGCTTAGGAAAAGGAGGGTTTAATTAAAACCCATCATGGGCAAAGAGACTGTCGGTTGTTCTCAGAGTACCACTATGAGGGTGATCAATACCTAAGCATATCATTATGATTTAGAGAAGCTGTTTAACCAGAGCTCTAAATCAATTTCCCCGGGTTTGAGGAGGAAGGAGTGGAAAAATAATAAGCCCTCAGACTGGTGAGGGGAGGACATGTTCTCATTCTGTTAGCTCGCTCCCACAGCAGACAAAGACTGCCGTCAAACTCTTTCATATTGTTCAATTTTATTGTCCCAGAACTTATACCAACCTACAAGGAGACAAAGGAAACTTCCTCTGGTGCTCATTGAAACTAGAAGCAGAGGGAAAAAGGGAATCAGTGCAAGAAGCAATAAAATGAATACTGACAAGACAAAGATTATTTTTCACACTAGAGCCCAACCAATATAGGATATCTGGGGCTGATGCAGATACCA
>JAPQLA010000022.1:18073152-18083301 GCA_029822935.1 Naso vlamingii | reverse complement strand
CTCTAGACCAAATTTCAAAGTCTAATCTACCAATAACTGAAAGACAAGTGTTCACAACATATGAGGAAAAATAAATAAAGGTCTGTGACATTTCTTTTCCTTCTCATCAGTTTCTCCAAAACACTGACTTATTAGTTTGTCAGAAAGTCAATCTGACTTATTAAGCTGTTGACTGTTTCAATGCTCATGGCTTATTTTTGTGCTGCTGAGGGTGCAGAACTAATTCTTGCTATCGAGCAGTCTGACAGATGTGCATCCAGCAAACAAATGCATATTGATGCTGATAGATCTTTGGCCACTAGGGGGCACAAAAACATCAAAACAAGATGATAAAATGATAGACAGGCGTACCACACACAGCTGTGGCCTGTTTGCCAGTAAAAGGTGTTTAATTAAGCTAATGTCTCAGCCAATAAGCCCTTTTATACACGCTTAGTGAACACTGAGCAATGTTTTCATTTTGTATAAAATTTCTGGCCACCTGCTGAATGTAAGTGCAAAGTTAAATTCATGTTAGCTGCTCTGTTTCAAAAGTTTGGACACACTCTCCCATATTTAAATGAGAAAGTGGTTAAAAAAGTTTGACTAGCAACGTGACTGTGTATTCATTATATACACAGCATCTGTTAAGCAGGTCTATGGTTTTGATAAGGCTGTGTCTTTTTAGCTTGGTGTTTGCGGCCCTCAGCAGCGCTCACTGTCACTTCTGGATTTGAATGTGACGTTTGGACGAAAACGTCACGAGGAGGCTAACGTTAGCTGTTTGACAGTGAGCACTTATGAGTGTTTTTCTTGCTGGAAAAGACTGTAATTTACCAAAATTAAAGTTAAAAGAAGCTGTAAAGTTTTGGTACACCACTATGAACCCTTTTAATAACAGGCTACCCAGAAGCTTTATTTTATGTGGGCTCAACGTTAAGTTAAATAATAACAAATGCATAACCATCGCTAGCTAGACAACTTGTTTATCTTGACTGTGATGAGTTCCCTGTTTCTAATTTTCTAAAGCCAAAAATCTATAATTAAGTATTTACAGACATAACAGACGGATCAATCAATGGGATTACTGAATCTTAATTCATGCCTAATCTCCGAAATGTGAGGGATTTTTAAGTATCTTGTAGTTTGTATTTGCCTAATTTTCATGCACCTGTCTCACTAATATGCATGAATATGGTGATCCATATTATGTTAAAATGCAGTTTTGGGGAAGAAAAAAAAAACAAAATACAAGATGAAACTTTATTTTGCCTGGCTGGTCTCGTATCCTCAGACTTCAACGTTGGTAATCCTATGCAGGGGGTCAAAAGTGGAACCATATAACCTTCTGTTATGTAGCCTACCACATCACTTCCCTTTAGATGCTGAGAGGGCATTTATTCAGTGACAGACAACATGATCATCAGGAGAACAAACTGAAGATGAGCTCGAGTGTCTGTGTGAGCTGACTGTACAGTGCTTGCTCTCAGCACGCTGAACTCTCTTCTCACCTCACAGACCTGCAGTTTTTAATGTCTAAAATGGGAACTGAGGTCCCCCAGTAAAGCAAAGCAGGTGTTACTCGTTCCCTCTTTCCTGGTTGCCCATTTTGCCCTGGCTGTTTGCTGGCAGATGTTTGCCATCTTTCTCCACACCTACATCAAACTTTTCCATTGCAGCTTGTTTTCACTCATCTCTCAGTAGATGTTCTTTCCATCTTGAAGTTTATTTAGTTCCCCAGGGGGATGATTCCTCAAAGGCACACATTGAGCCAGCAATGATTCTCCAGATAGATAAATTTTAACTGTCACACAGAGAGCTGTAATTCTTGGGTATTTCAAATAGGATATGTTTGCTATGCATTCTGGGTAAATTAGGACTATTTTTTTAAACTAAAAACAGCAGAGAAGCCACAGCTTCAAGCTGTACCTCCGATGGTTGAGCGAAAAGAGCAAGTTGTTTGAAAGACTTACCCGGGTTTGTTATAATTCCTTCCCTTCTCATTACTTGATTTATAACATTGTTCACAAATGGCAAGTTAGCTACATCTTTGTGTTTTTTGCCAGGTTTAATCGAATAGAAACACTGCTTTACTTGTGGAAAATCCTGGCACTAGCGTGGCTAACATTTTAGACTTTTTATTGATCCTTTTCTCTTTTTTTTAACTGTCACAGTCATACAATTCTAAGAGCAACTCTACCACTTCATAACCCTACAAATGAGTCCAAAATATCTTAATGAATCAACACAGGACCAGATACTGCTTTTAGCAATTTATTGTCATCTGAGTAGTGCAGTTCCCCATCAAAACTGTTATGAGTTATTTTGGCGCCACAGGAAAAGTGAAACACATTGTTTTTAAGGGAGCTTTTATTCCTTCTACTTTCTCCTGTGAAACTTGGGAAAAAGAAAATGACAAACATCTCGTGCATCTCCTCTTGCAGTAAAACTCTGCTAAAGTGCTGTGATTTACATTTCACACCAGACTTGTTCATCCAGTAGATATATGAGATTGACACAGTGAATATTCTGTTAAATAAATTGCAGAGATGCTCATGTTTTTTATAATCATATAATTTTGTAAGAAATGGAAAATTCAGATTTTTTTTTTTTATTCTTTCAATTCAAATATACAGATTTTTTTCTGTACTTCAATCTCTTTATAAAATAACTATCTTCTTTCACATAAGACTTGTCATTTGTCGATCTGTTATTCTAACTTTATGAAACTGACTCAAGCCTTTCAAACGGTCTACACACAACATGAACATGTGATTACAATTTTCCTAACAGGCTTATTAAGAAACACACGTTTAGACTTTGGGAATGTAGGGATAGTTGTTAAGCTCAAGGTGAACCAAACAACGGCCAGCTGACTTCTTTTAGTTTCCCTGCTTTATTACCATATACTGGAGCTCATTACAGTCACCTCAAATAAAAAGAGAAATTCGCAGCTCTGCTTCTTATGCCATACATGCCGAGGGCAATCAAGAACGTTCACAGAACAGTAACCAGCGGCGGTAAGTGAATCAGAACCAAACTGAATCATAAAAATTCAAAAAGCTGCGCAGCATCTCACAAAAGTGCATATTCTTTTGAACTATTTAAGATCTTTTTACAACTGGTTGCTTGAATTGTTAAGCTTACAGAGTGCCTCCTCCAAATGTCGAAAATATAAAATGTTAAAATACAGATGAGTTTTTATCTCTGCACACTAGATTTTACATGCAATAATTTACTTCACCAATTGAGGGCGGTAGCACTCTCCTACTCCTCCAAGTAAATATATAAGTTCTCCTTAGTGTCAACCAAAAGGGCCTTTATATAGAGACCAAAACAGAAGAAATTAAGTTGGTATTTGTTCATCATTATTATATACTTTGGCAGGTTTTTAGGCAGTTAAATGCCTTTACTTTTATTACTTAAAATCAAGACTGACAAGTACATTCTCCTGCATCCGTGGATTAAAAATGAAACATTAATGTAGCTCCTTGCCACATAAACATAACATATATTACCATATGTATGCATATATTACATGATGCCCTTTCACTAACTCTGTAAACATTTAAGTCAACACGCTGACCCTCAAGAGGGTCGAGATTTTCATCCGACAAACTCCAGTGTTGACTGAAGCAAATTTGACATGACTATAAGGCCGCACTTTCAAATTAAAACAGTGTGTCTTTGGTATTTTAGGCACATTTTGTGTTTGACCTGCTGATCAGAGAGTAAGCACCAGTAGCGGTCGGTGTGTCAGAGCGCCCACACCACCACCACCACCCTCCCTCCCGTTTGAAATGTCTGCATCAGTTCAGGTCAGGATCTGAGTATTTAACAGCTGCTAAGTGTTACCAGTGGTCAACACGAGCAGCTTCTGATCCTGGTGGTTTACTCTCTGCAGCAAGCTCTGCTCACATTAAATGCAAGTGGCATTAACACAAGCCTTAGGTGTGCACCCCTCCCTGTGGCATCATAGCTGTCATACTGGTGCAGCTATTTTGCAATACTGCTACCATGCTGAATTCGATTTAGATCTGTGAAATCTCAAAATCTGGCAAAAATCAAGCTGATGCAAATGTTGTATTTGTGTACCGTGAGGATTTATTTCTGTTTATTGTATTACATGCTTTTAAATCTGTTTCAGATAGCCAAAACAAGGGATTTATTTTGCTTTGGGTTGTTTTATGAATTGACAGTTAGTGGTAAAATCTCTCACAGAGTGTCTTTACTTATGTCAGCATTTTCTATCTTAAAAGGACCATATCAGTGTCGCTACATGTTATTGTCCTTTGTCAACATCAGCCATATAGATTACATAACAACACGCATTTTTGCCAAAATAGCTTTATCTTTGAGATGTTATGTTTGTTTTCATTTTGTCCATATTCAGTAAATGTTAAGGAAAGTACCTGAAAATGTGTGACAATGTTTTTTAAAAAGAACTTCTGTGTCAAAATCCTTCTTCACGCTAATATTTGAGAAGGCAGCACTTGTAAAGAATTATTTTTCCAGGTGTAATAACTTTTATCTTAGCAGCTTCCGGCTCCCCTCTGTCTCCCGCTCAGCGATTTTTGACCAGATAAATGCAGACTTTCTCTTTAGAAGGATGAATTACCTATATCTAGCAACTTTCATGTGTCCTACAGTGTTTCTATATCCTGTTTCAGCATGAATGGCAGTGAATGGGCCTTAAAAATGCAGCCTGAGATCGGCTAAAGTAAACACATGGTCGAATTTTAACAACATTTGTAGAAGATAAGGGTAATCTCTGCTAATGATGGAGTCAAAAATAGACTCGTATGGAACCTAAACTGTGGCCACCAGAACATCCTTGCAAAAGCTTTTGGTTCATCTCTAATAATAACTTTTAGCAAGAACACAGACACTAAAAAGCATGCATTCAAGGACGCTCCTTTGTTCTAATTATGTTCACAGTCAGAGGATTTACAGTCTTCCTACCGCCGTCAGAGGAGCTTGTGTAAAAGCACTTAAAATAATGTTTTATTTTTTTGTAGTTTGGGTTCACTGCAAAGGATTGATGTTGTAGTATTTACCTCTTTGCTTGAGTGTAGTCTTGCAGCACCACATCTCTTCTTTCCTCATAAAAATTCCTCCCAGAAAAAAAGGGAGAAGCGAGTGAGGGATGGAGGAGGCGTGAGGCCGGGGGGCTCCTTGTTCAGTTTGTTTTAGCCCCCTGTTTGGAGAGGAAACTTTCATTGCTTGATGATTTATGAGTGGTGAGACTCCCAGGGGAATTAGAGAGTCCTTTTTCCTGCATGTAATAACGCACCCTTTCTAACATAAAACTTACATTTCTCCTTTGTGTCGTGTTTATCCAGTGTGAAAGGTGTTAGGTCCGGTGGGGGAGCTGAAGGGCCCAAGAAGCCCCAGAGGACCATTCAGCAGAAACCGTACTGGGGCCAGACGATTCACATCTGCCGCGATGTGACCACAAAACCCACTGTGAAAATGTGAGAATCTAAAAATCCTAAACACAGTCTGATGCACAGGACATGCAGTAAACCAAATAATGCTGCAGTCTTCAAAAAGAAAGCTTTGCTGTTTTTGCATTAAAGGCCTGAATTGTCCCACAGAACGGGCGGCCCCGGACTCCGCCGGGCAGCTTTTGTGACGCACAGTATGGTGCCCACAACCCAGCATGAAACAGGAAGTGAGCTGGAATGGCCAGGAAATTAGTCTGTAGGGATGGGTCGTTTCTCATCACCACTGTCTTGAGAGATCTCTGGTTCTCTGTGACTCACTTGCAGAGCATGTGTTTTCAGTCCACGGGACTTGGATTTGGATGACGACTACAAATAGATGGCCCCAGCTATCCTATGTTAGAAGACCACAAAAAGTTCTTTGGTTACAAACGAGAAGAGTAATGTTTAGCAGCCATCCGTCAGCAGAATGATAGTGACTATATGAGGCCCCATTTTTCCTCATTAGTCACTTTCTTTGGTCTTTTTTCACTTTCTCTGTTCCCATGTGTGTCTGTGTTACAAAGTCTCCTCACAGCTGGAGCTTAATACAGCGCTTAGCTCCTCATTGCACACCAGATTTTTCTCACCCTGTGGCCTTCGCCACTGAGCCGTCATCAACGCCTGTCAGTCAGGTACAGAGTGACCCAGTGCACGTGAGTCTGCGAGAGGTCAACTGTTGTGTATATTTGACCTCTGAGCTCTGCAGCAGGAGGACTTCTTGTGCAAATGCAATGAACACGGCGCGACTTGAGTGCACAATAAATCAGAAGGATGCCTCACCGCCCCCATATTCACAAGATTCATAATTGGAAGCACATTGTCGAGAGGAGAGACAAAATGCTGCCTCGGAGCAGAGAGGTTGAGAGGGTTAGAAACACATTCTGATAACGAACTTGAAGAGTGTTGGGAGGGAACAAGGCGGCCAATTCAGTGTGTTGACTCTTAAAATTTAAAGGGCTGCACATGACTAAAGGAATCAACAGGGTGAGCCATTTCGTTGCTGCTGCATGCCAGCTGGCAGTTAAGCCATATGTTATCAGTAATATTATTTATGTTCTACCATATGTGCCTTGTAAATATGAAAAGAAAACTGCTTTAATAAACTTAACCATTGTAGTCTTGTGAATACACGCTATTATATTGGCCTGTTATTTTAACAGTGCTGCTGCTCTCCAACAATACATGAGGGCTGATTTCACCCATTAACCCACAGTGGTTTGATCCGCATCGTTCACCTCTTTTAGCCTGGTTCAACCTTTAACCATGTGTCGGTACCACTTTAAATCCATTCCTTCCATGTTTATGTTAGCATGTCGAAAAGCCACACTAGACATTTCCACACACTAATAAACTGGAGTTTTATTGGTGGGAGTCAGTGAATGATGTGAGACATCGTGTGGCCGTCTCTATAGCGACAGACCACAGAGATGCTTGTCAGGCGGCCGGCAGGCCAGTGGCTGTTTGGTGGCTGCTGTCAGCTGATGGGAAAATGGAAGAGAGGAGGAGACTCACCATACATTAGCAAGCTAATATTAAGCATACTTACATGCTAAGCACACTGTAAGTGTGTAAGTATTATTATATTACTTGAGGTATCAAAAGTAGAAGTACTAATTGTGGGAATTACGTGCATGACAAAATCCTAAAGTTCATCATAAAAATTTAAAATCAGCAAATTTGGAGATACATGATTTTTACTGGACAGAAACGGTACAAAAAACTAATAACTGAATGTCCTAAGGGCTGGGCGATATGGGCTGAAAATTCTATCACAATATTTTTAGGCCATGCCTCGATAAACAATACATATTTTGATATTTTTAAATCTCCTCAAAAGCACTACATTAATACTGGCACAGAAAGACAGAATGAAACATTATTTTTTATTATTAATATTTTATGTTAGTATCTTATTGTAAGTATTTAATTGTGGTCGCTAATGAAAATATAGAGATAAAACCTCCCAGCAACACAAAGATTTCATGTACTTCTAAATGCAAAGAGATGGTTATGGTAAGCTGGTTACCTTGAGAATTTACTTAAGGCCAAAGTCATTATATTCCCTTCTGAAGTTGTGAAGGAAAGAAATGAGGGAAAATGCTCCGTGTGTTTCAGGTTCAAGGTTATTAAACAAAGTGTGTCTTTCAAAGTGTTTTATCTCTGAATCATATTGCTCACAGCTTGATAGCAAATATTGTTGATGTCCAGTATGGATCTGGTTTGCCCTTAGTCATAAGGTTATTAAGTAAAGAAGGAGCTAAATCATCCAGTCACACACCCATGTTTTGATCAGGCATGATCCTATTTGCAAGCTCACAACACTGCGCATCTTCTTCCACTGTATTAGCATCAGAAGAGTGAAAGATTTCCTAGATAGAGCTGAGTTGTAGTTCAGTTGACAGGGAAGTCTGGCTGAGAGCCACGGATCCCATTAAAGGAGCTCAGAGAAGTAACGTATCCGTGCTCCTCTCTCAGTAAACCTCCACTCTGGTCTCAACTCTGAGCCAAGTCCTCCTCCTACACTTACCTCCTACTGCAAACACAAAGACCTGTCACATCCTGGGATGCACAGATGTGCTGACATGCAAATGCACATTTTGGGGTTGTTTTATTTCTGTAAATCAAAGTTATTACCTAAGATGTGCACATGCTGTCCCAGCTCAGACGGTGCCATCTCGTCTCTTGTTCATGCTGTTTTTCTGTTCTGCGTCTTTACTTAAATGGCAAATTTTGATTAAATAAAGTCACTTCTTTTAGATCAGTGGGTTGTTTTTATGTCAGAAATTTCACCAAATGTGAGCTGTTTACTGGCTTTCTCAGCTTGTAATGAGGGATGTTTTGCTGGACACAGTGATGGATGTTGTGTTTCTTCCTCTTCAGTCGCTTGCTCCACTCCACACAGCCGGGCTGAGAGGTTGTAGAGCTAACTTATTGCTGCAGGAGGAGGAGACTGCTCCACCTTTATGTCCCCTAGGACAGCATTAATACATCAAGCTTCTGCTGGCTCTATTGATTTATAGCAACATGTCAACTGAAGTTATGTGAGTGAGGTAGACTTTGCTTTCATGGTAGCAAACCTGGCCTGTGTGAATTTACATGTCTGAGTCTTTCAGGAGAGTTTTTTTTGCTGGTCATTGTGTCGTTTTCATTTGGCCCTATTCCTGTGCAATTCACAAGAGTCCCTTCATTGGTCCAGAAGAAATTTGATTAACAGTGCAGGTACCAGCTTTATATTCAAACCAAAGGGATCATTTAATGGTGTAAGCTAAAGTGTCGGTTCTAAAATATGACCTACAAGACTTTTTTTTTTCTGAAAGCTGATATAAGCACTGATTTACAGCCTCAGCCTTGCTAACGATGGCCCTTAATGAGCAGCTCAAGCATCCACTTGTTTATGGAGCGGGCTGATTGACAGGCCGACCAATGGAAAAATAAAGTGGTGAATGAGGAATTGGATCTGTCCCCTCTTTGCCGTATCAGCAGGGCCCTAATGTAGTTGGGTGAACTTTGAAGTGTCCTAATGGTCTTCATGGTCCCTTAACCATGCAGGCTTCTATTAAGGGTGTCAGTGGAGCCTGGCTGGAGCAGCGTGACCCATTAGGTTTAATGAGTGCTGTTCAGGGCACGGTGAGCTGCGCTTCTTCCTCTCTGTGAGTGTTTATTTATGTCATCTACTCACACTTTAGGCAGGAGTGCAGAGGCAGAGTTTAATGTCTTTTTAACTAGCAGCCTTGTTTGGGTCCTGCGTCAGTGAGATGGTCTCACTGGGGTCATGATTGGCACCTATAACTTCTAAATGCACAGTGAGAAACTGAATATTGCCTCTTACTGATGTATTCTTGTCAGTTATTTGCACTGGTGCTATTCTATATTTTACTGTAAATGAAAAGACCATCACCAACACTGAATTTGTCCTAAAAGTTATGGTCCCTATAGCTAAAGTCTTGCTTGTTCCTCTCCTCCGTTGTTGTCCAAAACATTTAAGAACATGTTAATGGACCACAATGTAGCTTAGCTGACAAGTTCCTTTATTCAAAGTCCCTATGAGGAACTTTTATCTTAATATGAGGCAGTCTAAATTTTTCACTGATGCCTCACATCTTGCCTACATCAACAAATGAGACCTTTGGTGAGGAGATGGGAGATTTCTCTCCTGTCTTTTACAATATCTTTGACCGCTCAGTCAGCGGAAACGCTATGAAATGCTTTATGGCGCACAGACTGGAAAAGCTGTTTACGAGCACGATCAATACAAGGTTCTCTTTTTTACTATCTATGGTTGGAAGCAGGAGGATACTTTTCTTTGGATCATTTCAATATTTTGTGTTTACAAATAAACCGGTATTATGCAAATAAGTGGTGTGTTTTTTTCACTCTCTTCTGGCACAAATGCGTGTTAGACTAGATCTTTATGACAGTAAGCAGTACTGCTTCTTTCCACAGACGCCGCTACAGTTAACACCAAATGAAAGATGGACTTTAATGAACATGGGCAGACATGTAGTATATTTAGAGTCAATCCAACATACAGCGACCTGCAGCCGTAAATACTCATTGTCACCCTAAATCCATCACTGAAAATAGTCCCCAACAAATGCACAATTTCAGGGACATTTGCTAAAAGCTATGGCGTACAGCTGTTCTAGCATATTAATCAGCCTTTTTAAAACATTAAAGTAATTAT
>JAPQLA010000022.1:17959023-17974551 GCA_029822935.1 Naso vlamingii | reverse complement strand
GACTACCAGTGTTTGAGCTAAGCTAATTAGCGGTGGGTGAGCTCTGCCCATCTCTTCCTTGTTACTGCACGCACAGCGAAAAGAATGGTGTCTATCTTCTTGTCTGGAACTCAGGAGGAAGGCAAATACCAAAAAATAAAAGAATAAAAATAAAAAAGTAGGTGTATCCCTTTAAGGGCAGCAGAGCTTTAGTTCTGCAGGGCTGGAGATACAGCTTCTGCTTCACATTAATTCTACTTCACAACTAGTGACTACCTGTGAAATCTGCTTAAAACAATTTCAATAATAATGTCGCAAATGTCTAAAAATGCACAAACAGGGTAACGGAAGCTGTTTGAAAGATGTTTGCTACAAAAAAAAGCGATGCATGACAAAAGCTTCTGAAAGCAACAGGAAACCAGCAAAGTCAGTGACAGACTGAACACAGCTGCATTCAGACAGAGCAAAATCTGACTCCACATTTAACAAATAACTTCGACATAGAGGGGCATGTCTCACTCAAAGCTAATGTAGCTATCACAGTCCATTTCACACTTTTGACAATGATAACAATCCGATATTTTACACCAAACCGGTTGATCAACATTTCACTCTCTCTTGTCTTATGCAAGGGAGTCGCAGTCTGAACTGTACAAGTCAGTAGCCTGACTACACAAAGCAAGACAGGACAGGAATGTAGAAACATCTTCTTCGGTCTTGTCTGAATCTGCCACTCCCTCGTCTTTCTGCAGACAGAATCTGAGGTGAAAGCGCTGATCAGGCTGGATGTTGCCAAGGCTGCTGTGCTAGTGAAGCGAGGAGGGTGAGGAGGTCCAATCAATGGATTTAAAAGTTTAGTGCTCAGAAATGCCATTATACACACGTCTTTGTAATTTTGCTTTAGAGAACAACACAAGGAACTTAAAGATATCCTCTTTTAATGCACTTGTATGAGTACTTTGGTATTTCTATTTTATGCTACTTTATACTTTCACTACTCAACATTCCAGGTGGAATATTGTACTTCTCACCCAACTACATTCATACATGTAATAAGATTATTTAAAAAATGGTTAAAATTAAATGGGTGGCTGCTCAGCGCCTCTTGTCACATTCCAGATGTTTATGGGTTGATATCATAGACATTTCTCAACAAACACGAGAAAAACACCCAAAACATGTTTGTTTGTTTCTCCTCTTCAGTATTTAATTAATCATTTCAAGACTCCTCAGTTTCATCTTGTGACTTTTTGAAGGGACCTGACTAGGGCTGCAATAACCATTACTTTCATAAACGATTAATCTGCCGATTGTTTCATGATTCATCGATTAATTGTTTATTTCATTAAATGTCAAAAAAGTGTGAAAAATGCTCATCTCAATTTCCCAGAGCCCAAGGCGACGTCTTCAAATTGCTTCTTTTGTCCAAACAGCCCAAAGCGCAAAGACTTGTTCATCATCATAAATGACAGAGAAAAACAGCAAAACTTCACATTTAAGAGGTTAAACCAGCAATTCCTTTTACCTTTTTATTTGAAAAATGCCTGAAATGATGAATCGATGATCAAAATAGTTGGCAATTATTTTTCTATCGATCGGTTAATCGATTAGTCGAATAATCGTTGCAGCTTCAGACCCAACCCCTAGTTTTGAAACCACTAGACCAAACTACCAAAAACAACATGAAGTGATTCAAACCAGCTCCTCTGCAACAGTAAAAATATCTTGATGCATCGATGCATCAGTGTTAAAACTCTAACAAATTAATATTAATCACAACAAGCACCTCTGATACTTCCAGTGTGTTTTGCTGACAATACTTCTGTGTGTATTTATTTATGTGATTGTTTGAATGCAGTACTTTTTCTTGTCATTATCTTCTTTTTTAAGTATTCTCACATCCTGCTTCCACCACTGGATGTCCCTTTAGTAAAATCATCCCAATGGACAGCATGTTTGCATAAGCTGTGTGTTTCCCTGCTCCATGTGCAGCAGGGGGTCATGGGAAATGTGCCCTCACCCTGGCCATCCCGTTCAGGATGCTCTGCGGCTGCTTTGATGCTGCTGCCCCTGTTATCAACACCATTACAGCAGCAGGCCAAGTGCAGACAGAGGAGAACAATGATATCTGTCCGTATGCACGTGAGCTCTGATCTGGCAGAAATACACACCAACACACCGACCGAGTGGCGAAAAGTGAGAAACGTGCAGAGGGAGACGGAGCTCATGACAACAGTTCAGCCAGCTGCGTCAGCCTGCAGATGTTCTGGAGGAGCCTCGGAGGAGGAAATGAGCGGGACAACAGCTGGACTGTGGTGCAGCAGCAACGCTCACCGAAGCGCCTGTGAGTCGGATGTGAGGGCGGAAGCACGAGCTCAGCCATGAGCCCTGCAGCCGCCACTTTATCACTGTAATGACTGTCAGTTTTGCCTGCGAGGCTTAAAGGCAAATGAGAGAGCACACACGTAACACAACATGTTTATCATAAATGTACACATCACCATAAACTGGAAAACAAGACTGCTTCAGACTTACAGGAAGAGTCAAATCAATGATTGTTGGTCAGGGGAAATCCCCTTTACGTTGGATTACAGTGAACTTACAGTGCATTTTGCTCCTTTCCAAAGTTCAAACAGCAATGAAGAGTTTGGCACTCATGACACTTTGGTTAATTAATGATTTGTTAAACTCACCAAGCGACTCATGCAAGAAGAGCTGCCATGTCTGAGCAGAGGAACAGACACTTTCGTACTGTGTACGCCGTGCACTGCACCGCTGCTCTGCTGCAGCCGTGCATGACGCATCACGGCGCAGCCGCTTCGCCCTGCTGTGGTTTCATGAGCTCTGCTCATCGCGTTTCTTGTTAATCCATCTTTACAGTTTCGTCACACTCTGAGAGGAAGAATCCTCCGCAGAACAGGCCCCAGGGCCATGCCAGCACCAGACTGGCCTTTTTCAGAGAGCTGCTGACCTTTGAGGGAATTCCTGTCTCAGCAGGGTCAGCATCAGCCCGGCACAGACCCAGCGGGTCCTCAGCTCCTCTCCGACCAATGCTGCGCTGGCGGACTCAGAATGTCTGAGGGGCAGGGGCAAAAAAGTAAAAAGGGCACTTGTTGTATGTGGCGGGGCACTTTACCCCATTATGCCCACTGGAGGGGCACTTCATTATGTTTTGTCTACCACAGGGGCATCCAGGAGCGCAGTTCAGCTGCGTTTTTCCGAACACAAGGAAACACGCGTGAACTGTTCTGTTTGGCAAAGCAGATGAATGCATCGGTGGCTTTTCCACAATTTTGACTGACTGCTTCCTGAGGAAGTCAGACTACACAAGGTTACATCAAACTGACAGGCGACTCGACAATTAGGCTATCCTCTGCAAGTGTCACATTTCTGCTCTGCGAAGCCTGTAACAGCTTCAAAAACTAGTCAGAGATCTCAGGCTTTGATAAGCAAGCTCACCATCTCCAGCAAGCAGAGTACCACCGGCATTATCTGCACCATTATCTACCATGACGCGACCGCAAAGTGGAGAGCTGCGCGATGCAACTACTGCGCTGCGCGGGTCAGAGGAGGATGCAAAGGTTCGAAGGAGGGGGATGCTGAAAAAGTCACGTCTGTCATGCAGCATGTTACACAATTACAATAAAATCTATTTTTGTTTCACTGTAAAGACTTTGAGCTGAACGTGTTAGATAAAAGGCAACAGAGGCGTTTGCATCTTTCCATAACCCAGAGCTCTGTGATATGCAAATGAATGTAAGTCACTCCACTATTAAAACGTGAAGCGCACCAGCTGACACGGCTGGCTGTATTTCAAAAGTGAACATCTCACTGTCACAGCTTCACTGGAGCTTCAAACCAAAATCTTACCTGTTCGCAGGCAACACGAGAGATCTGAGACACTAACAGGTGATTCCTCTACAGCCCAAAGTCCGTTTTCATCCGGGCGACGGCAGACAAACTCCCATTCACCAAATAAACAACCGACAGTTGGTGTCGAAGCGAAAAACACATCAAGTCCCGATGAGGAAGTGAAATGTGTCTCAGGTGACCCGAAACTTCAGCAGCCCCAAAGCGCCTCAATACAAAAACAGCCAACTTTTTGGTCGGTGCGTCTCCTGTCAACTAGAAAACATTTGAAAAACTAACTTTCATGCGAACTTCTCACTGCCGCGATGACGCTTCCTCAGCGGAAAACGTAAAGTGAGTCAGAAAAACGTCACAACTGGATAAAAGCTGCAGCGATGAAATGACGTGAACCCAATTCAGACAGATCTGCTTCACAACACGTTCAAGTTTTTTTGTTTTTTTTTTGCCCCACCTTGATTCTGCGGCGCGCATGCGCGTTAACGGTGAACTAGTGTGGCTAAAAATGGATCACTGGAGTCTGTTTGAGTGACGCTGGTGAAAGAATGTGATCATCGATTTATACAAACGAGTCCACACGGAGAACAGTGATGAAGGTGTTTTATTGTCTCTGTTGGAGATGAAACATGAGGAGTGAGCATCACCTCCGAGAACTTCAGAGAACCCGCTGTCCTGTCTGGACTGAACCTCCCACTGCTGGCTGTTTAATGCGATTTTTAAACTGCAAACTTATCTTTGAGAACAACACAAACAGGAGATCTGTCCATTCTAACGCGGAAGTTAAATCTCAGGAGATCTGCATGTAAACACTTTTACTTTCAAACATTCTTTTCAAAAACCCAATCAGCACACTTCACATTTCGTAGTGACATTCACCAAAGACGATTAAAAGTAGAAAGTGAGATGTCTCACTGACTGTTCATTTCCTGTATCAGTGTCACTTGGGTTTCGCCACAGCCACGCCCCTTTAGGAGACAGGAAGCAGTCTCGAGTCCATTCATTCTTACGGGAAAAATGAACGTGATCACAGATTATGATCAATTCTTTCACCCCATCGTCACCAAGATACATATTGGACCCATTTTTCACAAGACACATATCTTCTGAACAATCTGACACAAAAATGACATTTTTCAGACACACAAATCAGGAGAAAATGAACTTTGTTCGAGACCTGTCTCTGTCTGAGCAACACACTCTCGCGAGATCTGTGAACCGGTGCTTCCCGCCTTGTTTCACAATGGACATAAACGGACATTTAAAAGGTCTTTTAGGTGAAACCATGAATTAAAAGTTCAAACTTCCATCAAACAAATATCATGTGACACAAAATCTATCTGATTTAATCCATTCACATGATGTTATAACACTTCCAGACGAGGGGAGGATGATGGTTCCTGTCTCCATTGGAGACGTGACTCCGCCCACTCAGGAGACGGGAAGTGTACACACCATTTCACACCACTGGCAACGCTTAGAGTTGGGGTTCTCGTCACTTGACTATTTTTGATAACATTATTAAATAAGGAAACAGTCTTCAGCAAGTGACGCTGCCCTTACAAGAGGAAGAGTGAAGGTCGCCCCCTGGTGGTCAAAATGAAACACAACTCATTTTACATTCACGTTCGGTACTGCTGGCTGCAGCTTCAAAGCCAGACATGTCTCAACAGATGAGACAGAACACATCAGGCTGGAGGAATGTTGGAGCCAGGACCAAACTTTTGTAGGCTGAAGTCATTTTCCTTAACCCGGCAGATGATCCTGTGCAGGTTGAAGAGCAAAGACAGAAAAAAACAAATACAACACAAGTATCCTCAATCCTGAACGTAAACACATTCATGTTTGGAAAGAACAACCAAAAAGATGCAACCTCTGACTGTGAGCAGGCTCAAGTCAGCCTTTTTCCTATCACACTTCATCGATGACAGAATCAGAAAAAATTAACGACATGTTAACATGCATATTTCCACCTTTAAATAACTAAATAAACAAGTAAAAGATTGACTTTCATTGTCAAACAGCTGGAAGTCCGTCATGAATTATATTTCACGGTCTGAATAACATAAACAGGCAGATCGTTAACTTCTCATTGTAATAACCCGACCTGATTGGCTCAAAGACAGAATAATGAAGCTGTACAGGTTTTTGCTTTTTGAACAGTTAATTTAGACTGAGACAATTCAACCAAGATTGCATTCAAATCCCACATTTATTCTTTGGAAAACGCTTCTTTTTCTGAGCCAACATAACTTTGATGATGGTGATGTTTCATACACAAATATCCACTGGCTTTTCTTCATTTCCATACAACATTAAAATCAGTTAGAGCTCTCTTTCATTAGATTTAGTCAGCATAAAACAGTGCAGACCTTTGAAATCTGTGAATTAAGTGGATCACAACAGTAACATAACACTGAACCAAACTAACAGACTTGATGTTCCTTGTCAACGTAACAGAGCTCTATGAGTGTGCTTATTGATTTTTATACTGTACAGCAATTACTGGAACAAGAAATGCATTAAAAAAATCGTACCGTATTTTAAACAGATGGGCACAAATGTTAAATTAACGTCATGTGTAGTAAAGGAACTGAAACGTAAACACAAATGGTCCATTAACTGATGTAATAGACAGTCGTATCAAACCAGAATGTTCAGCTTCTGCTTAAGAAAACCTCATTTAAAGTCACACTGACATGTTTGGCAACTAAATGTGGAACTGAGCTTTTCTAAACAGAGTGTCATGTTGCTCATTTTAATGGTTTTTAGACAAGAAAAATCATTTAATATCATTTAGCCAATATTTATGTTACTGTGCTGCACATCATTTCAGAAGTTTTTGATTGCACCTTGTGTGAGTACGGATGAAAATTACTGTAGTTTTTTTTTTTAATGGCAGCTATAGTTTTTCCTCTGCTAACAAATTATTGAAACACTTTACTTCTCAAAGTTTTTAATTTCTCACAGAAACTTCTAAAGTAAAAAACAAAGGCTAGTCTTGAGATGATGTCATGTCCTGTAGGACTGACACTTGGTTAGCATAAAGGCAAGGCTGCTAAAGGGCTTTGCATGCTGTGGTATTTTATCACAGCTTTGTTTTTAACGTTAACAAACAAAACGGCTGATATCTGCATTCTCTCCAGGAGCTGACAAATGTTCAACATATGCTTCAGTGCCATTTCCATCCTTTAAAACAGAAAACTGAGTGCTTCAGAGTGGCAGACGGGCTATAAGCAAAGCCATTAGCAATACCAATATAAGGCAAGTTAGATTTACTGTGTCTCATCCGAATGAATGTGGTAACATTACACTTGTATTTGTTGGATGGTGGGTCTGTTTATTCACCAGAAGTCTTTGGAATGAGGTGAGTTTACAGTGACAGTGAGAAATGTTTCATGTCATGTCAGAGATTGTCCTAGTCGATTTAAAACACTTCTAAGTGATAGCATTTTCTGACATTTTTGGAAAACCAAAATCCCAAATACCTTGTGATATTATGTGAATACTATGGTATCAATATACCTGCTGAAGCCTCCAGTGGTCAACACCTTTACAGGCCGATCACAGTGAGAAGCGTCAGCGGCAAATCCATTCTTTTCCTCTGGTACAGGGCGCCTGTGGGGTGCTTCTCTCTCACTGCCGTGTGACGCGTTTTTCTGATAGTTTTGGGGCGCACAGAAGTTAAAATAATTTCATCTTTTCCGCTCAAGGCGCGGAGTTGCACCGCTCGGCAATGTCACTTCTGACTGAAGCAGGCAATTTAGGGGGCAGTTTACACGGCACACGTTTTCCCACCAAATGAAACACTTTTGTTGCAGTTCAGCCGCAAAAGTTTGAAATCAGGCTCCAGAGTGTAATTTTTTGAAAACCACAATCTTCTTTCAGGCTGTGTAAACTGGCAAGTGGAGTGCCTGTGACCGCAGTGACGATGCTAATGCTAACGCTAGCGAAGGTCAATGCATTCCACTCAAGCCACTACCAATCTCTGATTAAACACTCTCCAAAGCAAGTGGAACATGACGACAGTCTATTGTAGCATAATTTTAGACGTCAAATTACGGCTGAATTTCTTTAACGTGTGGCTGCTAAGGGCTTATCAGCAACAGGAAGTAAACAACTTCAGCAGCTCTGATAGTATGTCATTACAAACTTACACAACCCTCGACTGGCCCGGCATGCATACTAGAGCACATCTGGTTGTTCATGTAAACTTGGACATATTTTGAAGACGCAGAGGAAAGACCTTTACGTTTCTAATGGGGCTGCTCCAGTGTAAATGTGGCCTAAATCCACAAGAGGAAAGCTTTACTACTCACCACGTCCTTCCTGTTTTGTTGCCGGTCAAACAGTATTGAAACAAAAGCATAGTGGCGAGCATGAACGAAAAGTAAATAATGGCTGTATTTTCCTACAGACGTGTTTTGGGAGTGGCCGCGCTCGGGGCGACGCTTCTGAGTGTGATCTGCCTGTAACTCTTTCAAGAAAGCTCTTTCCTTTGCTGCTCATATGTGATTAGTTCTTGAAGAACTAATGTACAAACATTGGTCCTGCAGTATGAAGGAAGAGTCCTGTTCACATTGATGGGTTAGAAACTTAAATGGATGAACTGAAAAAAAAAAAAAAAACAGCTGAAACTCTGGAATACACGTAAGGCGCCGAAACCCACGGACAGTCACGGAGGGCGTAAGATTCAATCTGTCATGTTGACCATTCGCTCCATTATGGAGAATGCAAGGGGATGACGAATTTGCAGCCAAACGGAGAATGGTACTTAATTCCCACTTCCTGGAACACCTGGCGAGGGATACCTATATCACACAAGTAAACCCTGCCAGCCCCCTCAGCGAGGGAGAGGGGGAGGCAAAGAGAGAGCGACCACTTGGCCTCGACTGCCTGCCCCTTTCCACTTCCAGGAGGGTCTAAGCTCAGCACTGGCGCTCGGTTCTGGTTCGCCCAGTCAGCGGCTGCTCGGTACCAAGGCTGATCCATCAGGAATGTGTTCTCATGGCAATCCAGGCAGTTAATGATTAGGTCCACTGGTGTGTCTGGAAGGTCTGTGGAGGGGAGAAAAACATTGCATGACCTGAATAATGAGGATGCAAAATGTGGCGAAAAAAATTAGAGCAAAAAATAACAGCAGAAAATACGCCCACCTTTGATACTTGACACCTGTTTGCCACCGGTCTTACTGAAGAGTGTGAGCTCACTGGTGACTGAGTCGAGCATCTTGACAAAATTGGGCAGAAACAGGATGACCTCCACTTCATGATTGGCCAGGTGACGACCACAGCTGATGCCCTGAGCTCCCTGAACATGGGGGCCGCACAGCAGAGCCACTGTGGGACGCTGGTGTAAATTTTTTGGAGTAAATCTGGAATTAAACAAAAAATAATAATAATAAAGAAACTAAGTTGTTTTCCTGAAATTTGTGCTGCCTAGGCACTTAATCCAGTAAATTTATATTCTTGGGGGGGGGATTAGGTTCACGGGTATTAATGGTGTAACAGAATATGAATTTGTCTAGAACTTTTTAGTAAAGGGTGACTGATTTATTTCACTCCATGACCCAAACAATCCTGTGTGGAATGTGTGGAAGAGAATTTCAACAAGACCTTTAGCAGGAAAGTTTGTGAAGCGTGTTGGTTAGCGGATCGAGACAAAAACAGACCTGAAGGCAAGTCCGTCTCCTGAAAGCATTCAGGCAGCTGCTCACTGCAGATTTAGACCAAAGCAGCAACTAATGCTATAGGAGTGTTTTTGGATGTACAATCATACTCAGCCTTAGAGAACACAGTTCTTAAGCATACAGACAGTGCGCTTGACCCCTGCTAAAATGTGCATGTTAGTCAGTCTGTGGTGATTGTCTTGTATAAATGAGGTCACAGTTTGGCTGTTCATGAATTATCAACAACGCTTTAACTGTAAGATTGAGAATTACTGAGTTAGTGTGTTACATGTTTTACTTTTTCAAAAACAGACCAAAGTGTTTCCTAAACTTTTTACTTTTAGCTGTTGCACCAAAAAGGTATTGAAAAATGACCCAATAACATTGTGAGTATCTGTCGCCGTTACACCCCTACTAGTATTACTAGAGAGACCCCAAGTGTCATTAACAAAACAAGGGCTTACGCCAAACATGTCTCGCACCCTGAGCCCCTGGTGTTGTGTTGAATTCCGTTTCACCAGACCCGCCCGATCTCAGCAGGGAAACAGAATTCGATACAACACTGACTGTGTAAACTGGCAATACGAAAAGCCTGTGAAAGCAGTGACGTCAGCAAGGAGCTCCAGCTTCTCTCTTTTGCTGCAGAACATTGTTTATGATCATAAATATCCTTATTATAAGGCTTAATGTGCAAAAAAAGAATTTCTCCTTTAACTAAAAGTTTTTAGAGCAAGGCCTTTATAAACAGGTAATCAATTTCTATGAAAAATGAACACTAAACAGGCCAGACAATGTCATTCTTGGAAGATCTTTCTTTGTAGGACACAAACTCAGCAGGCAATAAAATTCAAGTAGAAAAAAAAGGGAAAAAACAACAACTTTACTTTTAGCAAAAAGATCAAATACCTTTAATAAAACTAGCAGGTTCTATATGTGGAACATGGTTAAAAAGCTATTACTAACTATTCCATCGACCTATTTCAGTATCCAGCCTTTTTCGGGAACTGTCTTGCAGAAATTACAACTAGAAGCTGTCAATTTTAAAAAAGGAATTTTAATCTTTTCTAAAGATGAGTGCCCAGGTTTTTTCTCTCCCTTTTTTCTAGCTTTATTCATACCTCCGACCAGACGGCACTGTCTTTTTTGCACTTTCAAGAGGACGCTCACTTGAGCCCCCGGCACTGGGCTGAGGTTGTTCTCATTTGCGCTTACAAACCATGACTGCATGCTTACCTGTTGGGCCCACCCAGCAATGTAAGCGCCATCTGACTGGCACACACTCCAGTCATTTCAAGTCTTCGCTCCAGTGAGAGACCATGACGCTCAGCAACCGACAGCAGACGTTTGTGTAGTTCATAAGAGATGCTGGGTACAACAAGCCCAGAGTCTGCATGGGGGGGAAAAAAGGACACAAATGTGTAACAGTTCACACGTGACAATTTTCCTTCACTAGCATTTGTACCATTTATACTGTATTACACTTACCAGTGCAGTACTCTTTGGCCCCTGGCTGTGGTACGGTAATCTGTCTGTACACAATAGGCTTGGCCTCCAGGATGTTTTCATCGTGACGGTAGCGGGAGGGCGTCTGCTCCTGAGGCGTCCCACGCGACCTTGCACCATTACGGCGCTCTGATATGTCAATTTCTGAGAAAACGGCTGCTTTGTCAAAAAGAGCCAAGTTTCCTTCAAAATCAAAGTCTGTGTCCAGCCCGTCATCCATGCCGTCTCCAAAACACTCGTCATCTCTGTGCTTCATCTGACCATTTTTCACCCCGTTCTTCTTAGGCGTCACTTGATTCGCCCCTCGACTACTAGATGACCCTAATGGGAAAAATACACAATAAGTCACCACATTAAATATCATTAGCGTTTATTTCTGACCAAGCAGTCCAACATTGCACTTACAGGAGTTGTGTCTACGCCGAAATCCTTTTGGCTGGCCAGGTACATCCAGATGACGTTCTCCATAACTTTTAGAGCAGTGCTGAGGAGAGTCAACGTTCTCCACTGATCTGGGGTCACACTTCGGTACTGCAACTGGAGCACTGCTCACCTTTGTAGAAGCGGAGGAGCTGTTCCTCACATTGCCATTTCTGATGTCCAAAATCTTTAGTTCCTTTATGTCAATGGCACTACACAAGAAAGACAAAACAAAGTAGGCTATTTAGCAAGAAAGCTAGATGAACCATTCTGTTAAAACAGCGAGGGAGCAAACGATGGTAGCTGATCTCTACCTGAATGTGACCTCGGGAACAGGGCACTTGATTCCATTATGGTAAGGTTGTCTTAGAGAGATGGTTTGGCTCGACTGGTCCACAGATACCACCTCTCCTTGATAAACTCCAAGTGTTGGCCCACAGTTAATTGACACCAAACTACCTAACCAATCCGCAGCCATGACTGCACAATGACAAAGACCAGAAGTTTTAATTTGACAAAGAACAAAGCTTCTCTGTAACCAAAAGATTTCTGTTGAATTACAAAGCTTTCTGACGGCAGGATATCAGAAATAATCAGATATTACTGAACGGTGCTAGCGAACAGTTAGCTAACGTATGCTAACTGACTAGCGTTAGCGTCGGCCTATCAAGCTAAGTTGTTTTCTAGACGCAAACGCTATATTTAATTGAACACCTGGAGTTAAGGTGTTGTACCTTTCCGGAATCAATCCGAGCACACTCCTCGATAACAACGAAAAATTCAGTGTCAAGAAAAGTCCTACAAGGAAACTGTTGCTCCTTTGAACAGTTAGCTTTTAGCTTCTCATTCTCTCTCTTCGCCAGACAGCGCCGCAGCTAGCCTCTGGAAGACGACTTCCGGCCTTCAAAACAAGACATTTTTCAAAATAAAAGCTAACCCCGGATTTTATTTATTTATTTATTTATTTATTTATTTATTTATTTATTTATCTGTTTATTTTGACCCAACTGTAAATGAGCGAAATCTGACATTCTGTGATTTCAAGGTGCTTATCAGCCGTTCATGTTTTTCCACATTTTTTTTCCTTTGTTTTATTTTAAATCCTGAGTTACACGTATAGCGCATAATAGTTTGAACATTAATTAGGATGCGCAATAGAGTTAAAAAATAAAGTTAAAAAATGGTCTGACTGTTCGCAAAGAAACGCCTTTGGATTTAGTCAGTTGCATGCAATATTTCACACTGAGGTGTAGAGTATTAGCATGCTTACACTGTCTGTTCTCACGTGCTTACTCATCCCTGGATCTAAAATCAAATTCTTTAAAAATAACCTGTTTAAGAACATAATTGGAAAGTCTTTTTCTCTATGCCAAAAGCTAAAATAATCTGTCATCAAACATTCGCTGTGGTAAAAAAAATTAATCAGCTGTAAGCTATGTGTATTATTGTTTGGGAGATGTTCTTACCAACTCATGTCAACAAACAGCCAGTCAGTAATAGACTTGGGATGTGAGATCATGTAGACATGATCCCAGAAGTGTAAGCACATGACACACCCACCCCACTGTGTCCTGTGTACATGGGTTGCCATGGATACTTTGTTCAAGGACTTAAGAACAGCTTGCAATCAAAGCTGAGTGTGGCTTATAAGAAGATCAAGTGAGCTTTGTCTTCGGACAGGCGAGGGTATCTGCAGCCAGGTACTGTCAGAGGAAGTAGCATTTTGTGCAGTTTTCAGCTATTTTGTGGACTTACCACAGCTATATTTCTTATCTTATTAAAGACATTACATTTGATCTCACACTTGCATTCAGACATGGGAGAGAGAATCATTAACAAACTTAAGAGTAAATTATTTTGTAGATCACAAACACACTGCAACAGCCATGCGTTGTTACAAATAGTGATTTCACTTTCAAGCAAGCAATGGAAACATCAAGACATCCAATCCAAGAATAGACAAACACCTCAAGCTGCCACCTTTGTGTGAAAATCCGTGTCACTTGGTCAGACGTGGGTGGATGAGGACTGCAGCCTCTCCCATAGAAAGGAGAGCTGTAGCTCAGATCAAGGAGGACACTCCAAGATGTTTGGACCTTCATGCAGAAGTTCAAGTCCATTTTCTCTCTTGGACCTCGACATGTGGGACACCAGATCTCGCTTTACAGCCCAGGTAAGCCCCAGATATAACTTACTCTTTTTGTGGTAGAACAGTTTATCAAAGTGCAGTCTTTTAAACTCGTGTGTTTTTCTTTCTAAGACCTCAGCATGGTGTGGAATGGCAGCTGTCTCTGGGACAGGGTTTCTCTCCAAAGTTAGCACAAGGTGAGTGGGGCATTATAAAGACAAATGCATAGTACTTTTAATTTTCATACAGGGGGTGTAATACATGCTAGCTGACATACTGTATGCATTCCAGCACATCTGGGAGCAGCAGTGGCTTTGGACAGAGTGACCCAGGTCTAAGAAAGTGGCAGTCGTTGTCCCATCTGGTGCCTGAGGTTCCTACACGATCCTTTACTGCGTCTCCAGGAGGCGAATTAAGGGCTCAAAGCTTTAGACAAGCAGAAGTGCAGAAATGGCTGCAGGATGCTCATGAGCGTCTGGACAGAAATTCACTGCTGAGCTCCAACTTAACTTCAGCAGAACTTTTTGATATGAAACACAAGGTAAGAAAAAAATACTTTTAAATGTCTTTGAAAACAAATTCTATGATCTGTCTTTTTTTTTTTTTTTTTTGCATTTTTCTTCCTTCTTGCCACTGGTTGTTTGGGTGTCTGGGGTGTTTTTTCCTCAGTTAGGTGTTTAATATGAGCTTCAGTTGCACACTGCACCTTTCATCTTGGTGTGTTTTACAGCAGCTGTCAGAGGCAACAAGGACTCCTGAGCAAAAGAGAGAGACAGCTGAAACATGCCAGTTTGAAAAGAGTCGACATCATGCAGAACTTCATGAAAAGTGAGTGCAGCAAAAGATAATGGGAGTAATGAATGACTTAAGAAAATAATGAAACTCCTCATGTGAAATTTGCTCACAAGGGTCCAACAGCTGGAGAAAGACCTGCTGCACATGAGGTCTTCTTTGGACAGAGGAAGCAACGATCGACCAGCTGAAAGAACAACTGGCCCGCTTGGCAGAACATTATCAATGAGTCAGGATGCCTTTAACAGACAGGTTTGGAATCTGTATTTTTTTCTTTATTTCCGTTTTCCACACTTTGCTTTTTAAACTTGGCTTTTATGCAGGAGAGGCAGAAGGTTGATGCAGAGCTTTGCAAGCTTAGAGACGCTCTGAAGGAGGCCGAAGTGAGAGCAAAGACACACGAAGAAGAACGAAACCAGGCACTCCAGAAACTCCAGACTTCTACAGAGGTCAGAGATATATCAGGCAAACAGGATATGTGGATGTCATATGCAAAAACTTTTTAAAATTATAGTTGATCTGTTTTATAGGTAATAATAATGTCAGGCTGCAGTCGTCTGTTGTAATGCCATCTTCTTTTCCTTCCATTATTTCAGCTGTAGGCTCTCTGTGTTTTGTTTTTTATGCACACAGACTCAGAGGGAGCTGCTGAATCAAATGGAGGAAATGAACCAAAGAATGAACCAAACAAGACAGAATCACTCTGATGTGCAACAACAGCTGAGTGAAGCCAACAACAAGATCAGCCAAGCATGTCTGGTCTGTCTCTGAATCAAGTTTACCTTATCCTGTATTACAATATGTCCTGATAGCAGTTACACCTTGAAAATGGGCTTTTTTTGGGACATTAATCCTTATTAATAAGGATATTTACAATCATACACAATGTATTATTATGATGAACGGTGCAGTCCTGAGAGCTGGAGCTCGTTGCCGATGTCACCACTCACTGAAAGGAAGGAGCATGTGCACTCAGACAATCGGTCAAAAAACACAATTTACACTCGTTTTTTAAAGATGTGAAACTAGCCGAATGTTTGGTGGCATCTCTCATGTACCAACACTAAAACACAAAGCTGAACAACGGCTTATAACCCAGAAACTGTGTTTTTTTGTTTTGTTTTGTTTTGTGAAGCAGTTGAAAGAGCTGCTTTTGGGTTATATATCTGTGTTT
>JAPQLA010000022.1:17879904-17891918 GCA_029822935.1 Naso vlamingii | reverse complement strand
ACCATTATCTGAAGAGACGCTGCTGACACAACACACATGAGCAGAATGACAGAGAATGACCTGGAGTAACCTTTACAACTATTTACCATCATAGCTGAGAAAAACACATCCACACAACAGTGTTTGATGTCATAAATGCAAGACACAAGTTCTTAGTATCGATACAATAGATTTATGCTTTAAAAAATGATTTTAGATGGATACAAGTTACACTTGAAGGACGATTTGACGTTTACCTATTGGTGTAGTTGGATCATAGGAATATAAATCAATACATCAGTGTATCATACACCCCTAAAAGCAGCTATATCATATCAGAAGGGGAGTGGGGATGGGGCACAAGAAGCGAGAACAGGCGAGTGAGAAGGGAGGTGAGACTTGAATCGGCACATGACAGGAAATGAAGTGATTGAGGTGTTGTTCTGCTCCTGAACTTCAACTAAAACTTTAGTCTCCATAACAACAAACCACGTGACTGTTTGAATGTGCACAGGGAATTATCACCTAGTCCTGCTTTCCAGTTCCCTGTTTGTTCCCTCCTTGGGACTAAACAAGCAGAAGCCTCTAATAAACATGCACTGCTACCCGACAGAATGACATTTAGTCCAGACTTTTCTGCGGTGGCACTGAGGTGCCAATCACAATCACAAATGAAAACAGCTGAAAAAAAAAACAGCACATCACTAAGCACAACCAGAAACATCACAAAACGAAAACACAGCCACACATAGAAAAAACATACCCAAAAAACCCCACACAACAACAAATTGATGAAACACAACAAAAACAGAAACACAACTGTTGTTGTGTTTAATCAGTTTGTTGTGTTTTTTCTGTTTACGGTTGTGTTTTTGTTTTGCGGTCGTGTTTTTCTATCTGTGGTTGTGCTCAATGGTTTGTTGCTTTGTTTTCCTTGTTGCAGTTGTGTTTTCATTTTGTGATTGTGATTGGCACTCCTGAGCCACCGTACTTTTTTCCTTGCCAGCTCCCTAATCATCCACGTAATGCGCATTTCAGCCCATGGCGTGAATAGAGCAGATCATTGTACTGAGAAGTCACAGGGAGTCTGGCTTGCTGTAAGCCAGTGGACGTGATGATGCACTCCTGCTGACATGGACGTTCCTCAGTTTTGTGGCTGAAAACTTCACAGATTGTTCAGTCCTGTTTCTGCAGACAGTCCAGAGTTCAGGTGTGAAAACAGCATGATGAGTTAGAGACTGACTGGTGGACAAGGAGGCAGGTTTAGATATCTTATGTGTTGAGAATCAGCTTAGTGATAATATGTTTAACTTGAACAATTGCTGGAAAGTTTTTTGTTTTTTGTTCGTTTTGCATTTTTACAAAAATAATTTGTAATTTCCACCTGCAGGTCTGCTCACATGCTGTCGAGGTACAGGCCCCGTGCCCCCATCATTGCTGTGACCCGCTGCGGCCAGACCGCTCGCCAGGCCCACCTGTACCGTGGCGTCTACCCCGTGCTCTACACCAAGCCCGCCAACGATGTCTGGGCTGAGGACGTTGACCTGCGTGTGAACTTTGCCCTGGAACTTGGTGAGTGTTTATGAATGTTTATACTTGCTCTTAGGGGTGATTACACGCTGCAAATTTTCCTATCAAATGAAACACTTCTGTTGTGGTTCGTCCTTCCTTTTACATGACAACGGTGTGCTGGCTACCCCGGAAACCACAAACGATTGAAACTGGGTTCCAGAGTGAAATCTTTTAAAACTGCAACCTTCTCTCCGGCTGAGTAAACTGGCAAGCGGAGTGCGTGTGAACGCGGTGACGATGTTAATGCTAACACTAGAGCAAGTCAATGCACTCTGCTCTAGTCACTACCAAACTCTGATTAAACACTCCGCAGTGCACCGAAAGCAGGTTGAACATGACGACAGTCTTTTGAGGCGAATTTAAGCATTTGTAGAATAATTTTAGAAGTCAATCTACGGCTGAATTTCTTTCATTTGTGGCTGCTTAGGGCTTAGCAGCGACAGGAAGTTATCAACTTCGCCAGCTCCGACGGTGTGTCATTACAAAGTTACACCGCCGACTCCTGGCCTGCTATGCATACCACAGCACTTTTGGTGGTTCGTGTAAACACAGACATATTTTGAAGACACAAAAGAAAAGGCCTTTACGTTTTTAGTAGGGCTGCTCTGTTCAAAGAAGAGAACTTTTATCAGTAAAGTAAAATTATTATTTTTCCATTAACTCTTCTCTTTTCTCCATCCACAGGCAAGCACCGCAAATTCTTCAAGTCTGGTGACGTGGCCATTGTTGTTACCGGCTGGCGTCCCGGTTCCGGTTACACCAACACTATGAGAGTTGTGCTTGTGCCTTGAACTCCATAATGAGTAACCACCCCCCCCACCCCCACCCCCCTCCTGTAACCTGCCTACCGTCTGTGTCAGACTTTTCTTTTCTGTTGTTCTTCATAACTGACAGAGACTCAAACACCGTGCCGATCCATCAAAGGACTTTTGATGGACTCGTTCACAGACAGCAACTCCCTGTCATCCATATTTGTAATTTATTATCTTAATTCTGATGCCAGAGACTGAACTCAATACCTTTTAGTGGAAACTCTCATGTCATGTGTACGCCAAGTCTGTTTGCATGATGAACAGAGCTGAAATTGGTGTTCCTCCGCAAGTACACATTTGGTCATTTCTTTGGTTTTTGGTTCTTTAACTGTCCAGGGATAAACATAAATGAGTACTGTTTTTCTTTCCAGTTGATACAAAGAGGAATTGTGCAGTGAACTGGCATGACTGCGTTTCCATCCATTAAAAGGAATTCTGCAGTCAGTTGTGTTTGGGTTTATTTTCTTCTTGCCATCACACTAAACTGAGACACAAGTTTATTTTTTTAGTCTGTTTTTCATGCAAGTTTTCCAGTGAGACACACGGAGAGGAAGATGCAACAGAACTGTTGGATTCAAACCTGGAGGTTTAATGCAATTTGAACCTGTACGCCAAAAAAAAGGTTTACACTACAAAAGAAAATTTCAGTAGTTTGAACGGCCATGTGTCAGCTGTCAATCAGCAGGATGCTGCTGAAAATGTTCCAAAGAGTTATCAGCTATTAAAAATGTTAAATTAACTGCTGTGACAAAGGAAATAATGGGAACAAATGCACAACTTAGACAAATTTAACTGGACAAAATATTACCTCATGAACATGGCAGATCATTTTCTTTGTACCCACAAGTTGAATATCTGGCAGATTATAATCCCTGCTCTTGTCAAGTGTTTGCATCTCAATTTATATCCTGAAACTTCACCAGAGTTTTATCAGGCCCTCCTTCACACAACACTCTGCTCCTGTGAAGAAATCAACAGCTAGGACGAGCATCATTGACCATATGTTATTTTATTGCATTAAATCCAGTAGTTAAAATAAAGTATGCCTAACATACATTGGTGGTGGAATCCTCAGATTTGTTGGTTAAAAGGCAGCAAATGAGATCTAAATATATAAATACGTACATGAATGACAGACACCTCTTCTCCTGCACACACCTTCAAGTTGAACCTTACTCTCAATCCCAGCTGACGCCTCTGACAGGTGTTGTGGTGCTGTGGGGGTTGGAGGAGAATAGTAATGAAGGATTGATCGAGCCCATTGGCAGTGACAGGCTAGTGACTGATAGCATCTCTCTTCCCTCGCAGCAAACGTCAGCTTCAGTAACCAGGCAGCTAAAGCCAGCGAACAGGATCCTCCGATGGTTCGACCTGCCGACCGGCCAGCTGCTCACAGTTCCTCGCCGGCCGCAGGTCAACAGAGAGAGACGAGTATCAGCTAAACACATGAACTTATTAACAAGTAGAAGGATTAAAGAGTCTGGTTTTAAAAAAGCAGTCAGTGATACACGTCTTATTGATTCAGCATAGCATCACAAAGCAGCAATTGTTCAACAACAGATGTCAGATTTTACAATCAAATAATGTAAAATGAAAAGAGGTAAATATGCAGCAATATGACCCATCTGGGTGTCATGTTAACCGTGTGTCCAAGTAACTGCTTTTAGCCCTTTGACTGGTGCAAGAAACATTCAGATCAGTCTTAGTGCATTGCTGGTTTCAGGATGTTTGATTATCCGCAGTTGCTTTTGATTTCATTTAATTCCCTTGTTTTCATCTCCCTTATTTGACTCAAGTGCTTCTGTTCACAGTACCTTTGTATACCCATAAAAAAACAACGATTATTGCATACTATGCTGATGGCACACAGACCTTGGCTCAGGTGTATGTTTGTACCAGAGTCAGCGTCACACTGAAGAGAGTTGGCATCAGTTTGTGCGCCTCGCCACAAAGCTACGGAGGGACAAGACGGAAATGTGCATGCTGTCTGAAACCCCAGCAAACCTGCAGAAAGACCACCATCACCCTCAAGTTCAGCACATTCAAAAAAAAAACAAAAACAAGAAAAAAGAATCCCACTTCTCCCACTCAGACAGACAAACATTACATTACATTCATTACTTCAGTGTGTTTTGATCTGATTTGTGTGACCCGTTTGGGCGTGCAATATTGCTGAAATGCTATCTTGGAAGACATGCCGTCATCAAAGCTTTACGTTGGGTGATCTCTGAAACGAGCAAAGTGCACAGTCTGTCTCTCCTCTAATCTCTTATGTGGAAGCCTCTGCATTCACACGATACACTCAAGTGATGGGAAAGGATGTAAAGAAGGACGAAGGACTTTTTGGTTTCAATCATAACTGGATACAGTTGTGAGACTAAATGGGTGGAGCTAAAAGGTTGCACAAAATTGGCTGGACGATGAGGTTTAAAGAAATAAGTAAAACAAATCACAGAGTGGTTATAATACAATACACAGAACAATTGATATTTTCATGAGGTGCTATAGTATATACCCATCAATAGGTTTTGGATTTTATTATTATATTGAAAGATGCAATATCCTGTAGAAAAAAAATCCATCATGTCCATTGTTATCCATGATCCATTCACTCTGGTTAAAAATGAAACCACTGATCTCCAATCTGATTAGAGGAACACACCCTCCTGCTTTGAAATTTGACAACAGAGTGGTTAAAATGATGCCACAGAGAAGATGTTCAGGCTCTGAAGGAGGGTGTGTCTGAACCTCACAAGTTGGATGGAAGTTTGGACTGTTTGTGTTCAGTCTCTAACATCTTGGCCGGGGATCTAGCATGGGGGGAGCTAACACGGACGGACTGGTTCTGTGATTCAGGCCCTGAATGTGTCCGACTGACAGGAGTGGCTTGACCCGGGATCGGGCTGTAGGGTTTACTGACAGCCATCGGGGAGGAGAAGGGGCTTGACACCCTTGCTTTCCCCTCTGAGGAGCCGCGCATGGCCAAAGGCCTTTCCTGGTGTATAGAGCTGTGGGAGCCTGAGATAGTCTTTATTTCCTGGGTAAAGAGATCCACTGAGGACTCAGCCCTCTCTTTGAGGGTGCAGGTCACCCTGGCAGGGCATGAGGTCTGGGGGGCCAGAGGGACATGAGAGCCTGCAGTGCTGGGGAGCTCACTACTGTAAACTGTCCGTCCCCTTGCAGGGCTCTGTATGCTGGGACTGTGGACGGGAGGCGTGTAGCAGGGCGAGGCCTCGGCGGAGCCATACTGGGCCAGGGAGGCGAGGGCCGAGTGCTCAGGGAGAACCTGGGGGAGGAAAGCAGACTGGAGACCTGCAAGGCTGTGCTGTGCCAGGGAGGCGGCAGCCCCAAATCCCACTGCAGACCCTGATGAAATAAATCCACCGGACGACTGGGTGCTGGTGATGAAGGGAAAATGTGGGAGGTTCAGACCACTGGATGTCCTGCCTGCTCTGCCATGACTGTAACCCATCTGCTGCGAGGTGGCGTGCGACGTCTGCTGCAGATGGCTTAGAATGGGGCCGACTGAGCTGGAGATCAGAGGGCTTATGGTGGAGGCAGAGGGGGCTGGGAATCTCCCTACTAGCCTCCCTGGCACCCCCTGCTGGAGTAAACCTATTGGGTGTGGCGGGGTGGTCATAGCACCATGGAAGGGCTGGGAGTGGAGCTGAGCGGAGCAGGTGTAGGAGACAGTGGCCGGGCTGATGGGGAAGACTGACGCCACGCTGGAGAGGGGTGGATGGGGCAGGGGCTGGTGTGAGGGGAAAGGGCCCAGAGGCTGCAGGCTGCTGGTGAAGATGGGCTGGGGCATCAGTGTGGGTGACACGGCCCCAGCGGAGAGATGGTGTGTCCTGAGGGACGCCAGTGTGGGAGTTTCAACCCCGGATCTGAATTTGGTGGAGCTGGAAGGAGAAACGGGCCCTGAATCACAGCTGGCGGATGGGTTTGCTCCAGCAGGGCCTCTCTTTGGATGGCTGGTGGGGTCCTTCAGGGTGCCTGGTGCCAGAGGACTGTGGAAGAGGATGGGGGGCAGCTGGGACTGGTGGGCTAAGGCCAGAGCTAGTGGGGTGGTGGCAGCAGCAGCCTGGAGCGGCGCCTGAACCAGCGGAGCCCAGATGACGGGGGTGGGCGACGGTGGAGCAGGGGGAGGGCTCAGGCTGGTCTGGATCAGCTGCGTGCACTGAGCCATGTCGCGGTCATGCTGCACGATTCTTTGGATGATCTCGCTCTCTTGCAAGTTTAGAGTGCCTGAACTTTGGTGATGCTGGACTTTATGCTGAAGAACGGAGTTCCTCTTCCCTGTTGAGACAAGACAAATGAGGCCATGCTTTCTTATTTCTTATATATGAACACATACCACATATCATCAGGACAGCTCCTCAGCATCATAGCCTTGCCTCTCTCAAACAGAAGGTTTTAAAGTGAGAAGAACATAGCATGATTTTATAACTTAAACCTGTTTACATGGATGCTTGTTGCTGCATTTATGTGGAATCAGGCAGGTGGCGGGAGACACCTTGTGAACGGCACAGGAAACACCCATGATGATGTGTTGCTATGGTAGTGTGGTATTGTTTACAAAGAATAGAATAAAATATATTTAATGAAATCATTTTGTGAATATTAGTTCATGTAACTACTCTAGTTGTGCAAGTAGTTGTAAAACGCAGCTCTCTTTTAATTTTCTATTGCAAACTTAAAATATAAGTTAAATTTCCCATAAAACATTATGTTTTGGAGGACAATCAGCTTTGTGCTGTTTGCCTTCCATGAATCAGTTGTTTGTTTGACATCATCATAGGTTTGCAGGCTGTGGTAAATACAACTCCAGGTATTATTGCACCAAAATATTCAGCTTCTCGTTGTTGAGCTCAGTAATGTTTTCTCCTTGCGTGAGGCAACTGAGGAGTTACTAAACATCCAGTTGTAAATTCTGCTGCAGAGGACGGCAAAGAGAGAAAATATTTTAACTTTCAAAAGCAATGCCGTCTGCCGTTAATGTTGCCGGCATTCTCTGCCGGCCTCTTCGAATTTTACTGTCCTGCTCTCATCCACTTTAATGACATCCAGTTTGCTGTTTACCGTCTGCCTGATTCCATGTGAATGCAGCTATTTCTTATGAAATTTAGCACAATTTATTTGAAACAATAAAGAACAAAGTATGAACCTGAACATAATGTGTTTCTAAAGCTGCACAATTCCTCCCAAAGATGCAAGCAAAAACAGTTTGCACTGTCCCTGGTAAAATAAACTGAAAAAAACAAAGTATTTCGGTAGAAAACTTTACATATTAAATGTTTTAGTTCCACAAATTATCTGGAAAAATGTTCCAAGGACCTTTTAAGTCAAGACAATTTTATTTACGTGGCACCAAATCACAACAAGTTGCCTCAAAACACTTTACATACAGAGTAGATTTAGACCACTCTATAATTAAAACAGATTACATTTATGATTTAAGTGTCCACCACATCTGATTCCCTGCATAAACTAACACCTCCCCCGTCAGAGTCCATCACAGCGTGCAGAGCAAAGACACATCTGTGAGCTCACTCTGATAATCTTATTTACTTTGATTAATATTTAATGGATTCATTTGAGTGTTAGACTTTTTATACATCAATTAGATTACTTTGTTTATTGAAGACTGAAGAAGATCCAAAATGCAAATGGATGTTTGCAAGATTATGGATGCCGTCATGATGCAAGAATACTGACAATCTAATTTACTTTATTCATCACATGTAATGCATTGTTAATGTGAGTGTGCTAATGTGTAATATACTTTGTAATATTATTTGTGTATTACCGAAGTCATCCATCCATTTACTGATTCATCACTGAATACTATAAATATATTTAAGCAGCTTTGTTGCATCTAGTGTTTAAATGTGAACTCCACATATCACATCTTTTGTCACTCAGTGTAGTTTAGTACTACAATAAGTCATTCATCTAAAAAACAATTCCTATAATTCAAACTGAAACAATTTTGAATTCTACAAATAAGAAAAGAAGGATCAAATAAAGGCAGATATCAGCATGTAAATCATAAAAAATATTTCAAAGGACTCACCGATGCGGTCCAGGCGGTCGAGAGCCACCGTCTCAAAGGCCCTCCTCATCATCGGGTACTCCTCCAGCACCTCGTTGAAGTTGTCCACAGACAGAGAGTAAAGTCTGCAGTAGTTATCTGCACGCACGCTGGCTGTCCTCCTGCCTCGGGTCAGCAGGCAGATCTCTGCAGGCATGGCGGAAAAAACGGCACGTTTTTGCATCATGTCTTTAAAACAGGCCAAGGAAGAAATTTTAAGGACTTTTTAAAAATGGGTGATTAGCTGAAGTATTATATGAGGTGTTTTTACTTTTTCATACATCCAAGATGAGTGTTACATTACCACCACATCTCTGTCTTTGTAGGTCCATTCATAAAAGCAAACACAAAAATAGTGTTACTAGTGTGAGATGATAAAACATGAAGAGAGCGATGCCTCTGAACCCCACAGATGGAGCACTTAATGCAATTTCTGCAGCTTACAGTTTGACCTAACCTCATCTGTCGTGCCAGATCAGAAAAATAAAATAATGCGCCATTTAAAAAAAAAAAAAGAAGAAGAAGATATATTTTCCAGGAAAGACATATTGAAATCACATGCACACACACACACACAGACTCCCACGCTCTCTATTCCATGTCCTATTTATCAATTTAATCTATTTATCACACGTGAAAACACGGAATTCTGTCATGTTTTCATTTGTGTTGCATTTAATATTTTCAAATCTGTGTTTGTCTTCAGCTGTACCAAGTAGCTTTAAGCCAGACTATATATATTGTTTTAGGATTACCGGATCAATCTTTTATCAAAAATGTATGATGGACTGTGATCAATCATTAAAATCTCACTACTTTGGTATCAAAAAACATTGGGTTGTCATTTTACACCGTCTCCAATTAAAAATCACAGTAAAGTAAATTACATGGATGCTTCCTGGGCAACATTTGATGATGATGTTTCACATGCTGCACAGAGCGAGTTTTAGACGACGTAACAAGGGTGGCAACAAATGCAAAGTTCTGGATTTCAGCTTTAAATATGGTGTTACCAAAAGGGAAAACCCCACAGATGGAATCAAAGATCCCAAAGCTTTGCTCCTCTTAGTCCCGAGCCCTTTTAAGGAGATGATGTGAACAATTTTTTCCCATCTGTAATAGTCGGGGAAGTTAATCTGCTGAGTGCCGGAGCAAAAATAAAATCAAAACAAATCATTCTATCACCACTCCTTCACATACATTTAAACTGACTCACTGCTGGCTACAGAATGTATTAGCATGCAGCACACACAGCAGGCTGAATGCAGACATTACCTCCAAAATAAGAGCCGTCTGACAGCTTGGTGTCTTTGCTGCTCTTGGTCAGGACGCTGACAACGCCGTGCTGGATGAAGTACATCTTCTTGCCGATGGTTCCCTCTCTGATGATGTAGTCGCCCGGCTGGAAGACCTCGAAGCGCAGTTTGGTCAGCATGGAGGTGACAAAGTTTGGATCGGCGTTGGCGAACAGAGGCATGGAGGCCACCAGTTTACGACAGTTAAAGTTGATGATCTCCTGCAGAGGACATGAAAAAGCGTTTAAGACGTGAGTTCAGGCGAGACAAATGTCACTGTTAGGACGTGCATATTTCAGTCATTAAAGAGCAGGGCGGTGAGTGGTGGCTTAGTGCTCTGTCAATGAGGTTCCCTGTCCTCATATAGTCTCCAGTCAATTCTAATCAGATTATATGACTATTAACATAACCGTGCAAATAGGCAGAGCCATATTAGATTAGACAAATAATTGACTGTAAACCATTTAGTGTAGAACAAGAAGCTCAGTTCATTAATTCACACACGTGATGCTGAGAACCATCAAACTTTAGAAAATATAATAAAAAAAAGTTAGAGACCTCCCTATTTGGTATATTTAGGTAGTAGATAAACATTTAGTACATAGGTTATAAAACACATAATGCATTTGTAAGCTTTAGTTATTAATGCACTGTGTTCTACAACAATTAAAACTTTTAAAAGTTGTAAACAGTAAAAGCTGTTTTACTGTGTTATTATTAGGGCTGTCAGAGTTAATGTGCGTGCAGTAACAAGAGACAGCAGAGCTTGCCCACTGCTAATTAGCTTAGCTCAAACACTGGTAGTCAAGGGGAAGTGCTAGCCTGCCTCTGCCAAAACGTCTGTTAAAAAATTAAAATTGTATAAAGTGCTAATCTGAGTCTAAAAATATCATAACGTGGTAAATAAACAAGTGACAACAAGCACACAGGACTGTTTAGAGATGTTGGAAAGTTTATCTGATGACGTTAGGTGGAGGCAGGCTAGCACTTCCCATTGACTACCAGTGTTTGAGCTAAGCTAATTAGCGGTGGGTGAGCTCTGCTCCAATAAGTGCCAATATTAAAACTGTTTTTTAGGTTTGGAAAAAAACGCTGGGACTTGTGATTTTAAAATAGTGTAATTACGTAGTTTGTCCAAAATTATTATATCTAAGTATTTAATTGATAGAAAGTTTTTACTGTTCCATGCACTGATGTTTTGAATAAGGCTTGTTGGATTTCCTGCCTTCACTACATATCTTTGTTACATGTATTTGATAACCATATTCAAAATATTAGTTATAGAATATCGGCCATTGTATTGTATATCGGAATTTTCCTACTCCCTTATGCTGGCATCTGCATCAGCCCCAAAAATCCCATATTGGCGAGGCGCTAAACCTAACACTGGCTCTGCGGAGGGCCTCTCATGTTACTTGTGAGTTTTGGAGCCGTCGTAGCTTCTCCTGCAGGCTTGGAATGGCAGGGTGAGCGCAGTGATATTCAAGATTGCGAGGTGCAATTTGCAAATTCACCGCTAGAAGACACTAAATCCTTCCCACTGGACCTTTAAAGTTTCACTTAAAGTTGTGAAAGACTTTCTGAGTCCACCGTAATGATGACTCAGCAGTGTTATCATTAATGCAGATGACCTCTGACCTCTCGCAGCGGCTCGTTCAGCTCCTCCAGGATGCTCTCCTCGTCGAACATCTTGCCCTGGTAACGGTGCTCGTAGTAGTCGTGGATCCTCTGGCGCATGTCAGCGGGCAGCTTGTGGAAGGACATGTACTGCTCCACCTGTTTATACTGTTTATACAACAACACATGTCCAATCATCACAAAGATAAATCCAATAAAAGCATGGCAGAGAACAACTGCCACAGAAATAACTGTAACTGTATTTAACTGGATTTGAGTAGAAGACAGAAATGCAGAGTCATGTCAAAATGAATATATTAAACTGATTGATGTGCTGGCTCAGAGGTGGACTATAATGTGTCTCATTATGTTAACAGTCAACTGTCAGGCCATCTGTGAGACCTGCCCACAGAACGACGCTGTGCCTCTGTCCCATCTGACAAATACAGTTGTGCTCTGCAGGCTGCAGCTAATAACATTAACCAGTGTGTCCTTCAGCGGTGAGCCGCAGCAGCAGCAAGGCGCATACGATTCGTCTGTGGATGTTATTTCCTGCAGAAAAACAAAAGCTCTCTCTCGTCTCATCTATTCATAGTCTCCCTATGAGGGACATTTTCTCACTTATATACCTAATACTTATAAATA
>JAPQLA010000022.1:17793475-17811390 GCA_029822935.1 Naso vlamingii | reverse complement strand
TAAAATGCTGCAGAAACGTGACGGTTCCCTCTGCAGAATCTCAGTGTGCAAGAACACTGCTCTACCAGCTAA
The DNA here is from genome assembly GCA_029822935.1 of Naso vlamingii. Classification (NCBI taxonomy): domain Eukaryota; kingdom Metazoa; phylum Chordata; class Actinopteri; order Acanthuriformes; family Acanthuridae; genus Naso; species Naso vlamingii. The sequence goes on along the minus strand of JAPQLA010000022.1, from coordinate 17,811,318 downwards.
ACAATCTGTAGTATTTAATAGTTACATTTTATTTAGTGAAAAAGAGTGTGGTGCTCATTATCATATAAAAAACTCATGAAAAACACTGGTGCTCCATAGCAACAAGGATCATCACATGGGAGGAAAAAACAAAATTCAGGCACTCACGCATGGAGCAAGAACAAAAATACCTGAATAAGATTAAAAAAGAAAAATAAAACATAACTATGTAAAAAGAAAAAAAGAAAGAACAGTTTTGACCCTCAAACTCTTCACTGCTGTGCAACTGCACAATGCAGAGCAGCCAGAGAACATCAGAAGCAAAACCAGAGAGCGTTTTCTCCGCAAAATATGAGGTGTGTGAGACAGAGTGCCATAAAGACTTACGCATCGTTTTGCTCCCCAAAAGTTACGTAGCTTACTAACTGGAAACACCATTCAAGTCCGTGTGCCATCAAAATAAATTTAAATGCAAGTCACATAAACATTTTGAGTTTTATGAAACTATTTCACTGTATTATGATTTTTGAGCACTGGTTCTCTTTTTATTGTTTTTCCCCTCGGACAGCCTGAGTCTGCCTTCGATTACAGTGACCAGATATCTAAAATAAACAACAAATATGTTGGTTTGCTGTTCCGGCACTTTTGCAGTATTAAAGGCATGAAGTTACTAGCTAACAACTAATTGCTACGAGTTTTCACATCTGGTAATTTAACATTAGGGCCCCACCGATATATCGGTTGGCCGATAATGTCGGCTGATATTGGGCCATCGTAGGTATATCAGTATGGGCATATGGTTCACCAATATCCGTCAATATTAAAACTGTTGGACTAGTGATTTAAAATAGTGTAATTACATAGTTGGTAGCTCGTTATTTTATAACTAATGAGTAAAGAGTTTACCTTTCAGCACACTGAAGTTTGGAATAAAATTTGTTAAGATGTCAGGTATCCTGCCTCCATTACTATATAACCACAACTGGCAGATATTATAGATGTACAACATCAGGCAAAAAATAATGGATACTGATATTTTCTCACTCCAAATTACTGGAATCAGCATCAGCCCCAAAAATCCCATATCAGTCAGGCCCTCTTTGACATCACCACAGTTAAGAACAGGAAATTGAGATACAGCTCGCATTTTTTCAAGCAACACTGGGCCTAAAATGTCTGTCAGCCTCTGCCGAATAAAAAACCCACCCAGAGACTTCAAGCTTTGACACTGTTTCACAATTTGATTTTTCCCCTTTTGAAAAATTCAGAATAATAGCAAAACTATCCTGAGATTTTACATTTCCTTGCACAAGAGGGGAGAAATTTAAATGTCATATAGATTTTAAATGGCCATCTTATCCAGTTTTAGCCCACAAAATCCAAAAAACTTCTTCTGGTGAAGATACTAAAACATTTTAGAGGGTTCTTTTAATTGAAAGAAGGAGAAATTAATTGTTTACCTTTGTGAGAGCAATGAAGGAGAGTACAGCCACGGCGGTAAACATGATGGTTGGTATCAACATGACCACAGCTGAGCCAATGTTGGTGCCGAAGAAGGTGATGGTAGCCAGCCAGCCACTGATGGACACAACAGAAAGGTATAACATGTCACACTCATAACAGTAATAATCATTATCCAGTATTCCCTTACTCAAAATACTGTTAGAAAATAAATGGCTAATGGCTGTCAAACACAGTGCACCTCCACAGGGGGGCACAGGAGAGTTAAAGGGTTTGAGTTTGGAGCGAGAGAGACGCAGGGCAACGATATCGCATGAGGTGAGAGAGAGACGTGTGCTTGCCGGTGCAGTTAATTAATAAGTTTGTTAATAGTTTTAAATAAACTGTGACTCTCCTGGTTTATCCTGCATTATCTCCTCATAACTCAGTACCAAAGTAATGTGATTGTTACATGCGCATCCATATGCACACTGAAAACAGGATTGCTAAAAAATATACTTTTAAAGGAGAGCTATTTGCCTTTCCATCTTTTCTGACCCATAAATATTGTTACAGTGTCGGATACTCGTGTTAAACGATGCCAAAGTGTCTCATAATGAGGTTCATGTGTTTGGAAGTGAGCCCTGCAGGATGTCTCAGTCGGCTCTGCACGCTGCGTTTTGCAGTGGTTTTTTTACAGTGTTCTTCCAGTGATGTTAATGCATGCTGGACTTCCTTATGTGGGCATGCCAGCACGCACATACAGACTCGTGCCTGGACCCTCCCCCATTCTGTTAAGACACCACTGCACTCTGCTCTCTGCTTCAGGGATTACTGTCAGCACAAGATGGCTCCAATAAAGTTTATTTTTCGAGTGAATGAAGGACTTTGTTAAATATTCCTAAAGTACAACCACAGACAGAAGTTAAGAGCTTTTCTGTTTCTAGTGGATTTATTTACTTCTTCAGCATGAGCACATGAGCTGGATTAAGGGCTAAAACGCGCTGTTCCCACGTTACTTTGTCATGTTGAAGAGTGAGAAGCGCGAGCCGTGAGTAACATTTTATTAGTGACCTAGCTGTGTTTACTTTGTGTCAGTAAAGGGGTTGTGAGAACAGCGGAGTGCAGAGGCGTGCACGGAGGACAGAAAGGGGAAGGAGTAAGCGACAAAGACCGTTTTGAGAGGATGCAGAAAATAGAAGGAAGACAGAAGGAGCGAGTCACAGTTTTCTGAAGATCTACAGACTTTACTGTTTGGTCAGTTGTGTCTAGCTGCTCTATAGTAGTCCAAAATTAAAGACCCTTAAATGAGTGTACTATGGCCTCTTTAATTTATCAACTATCTGTATTCAAACCTAAAAATACACACATTTGATATCTATGTTTGATACTAATCCACACAAAGTTCTTACCACACTCCCCAACCAGGAATGCCAACAGTCTGGATAATACTGATCACCACCTGGGCCATGAAGACGAAGAAAAAAGCCATGAAGTTGAAGGAGCTGTCGGTCCTGTGTGGGGAGAATAAGAAGTGTCAGAAATGCAGCAGGACTGCAGGTGTGTGAATGTGAGCAGAATGGAACCGGCTCACTTGAAGGCCTTGTAGATGGGCCTGAACCAGCACACATAGGAGCAGGGGGTGAAGAGGATGAGCCACAGGATGGCCATGCCGAAGTTTGCCGCTCCGCCGCCTCCACACATCCACGCCAGACAGCCAATCAGATTAACAGCCAGCGTGGCACTATTCACTGTCAGCAGCAGAGAGAAGGAACAAGGACGAGCAAAATATGAGAGACAAAAACGTCTATGGCAAACATCCTACAAGCTGCATTACTCACAACTCAGCAGGACTGAATCACAATGAATCTCAGCAACCAACCACACATTTACAGTTCTATGCTGAAGCAACAATATCATCTAAAATCTAATCTGGAGCTACAGATTCTTTGGCACACACGACAAAGTTTCTACTCTACAAGTACCAAACGTTTTATGTCCACTCAACTATTTTTTCACCAGACTCACATTCTTGCTTTCAAATTGCAGAACTGTTATGTGATACTGAAAAAGATAACATGACACCATATTAACATTACGATATAACATATGGACTGTCACTAAAACTTCTTTATCTCCCAAATATTTCCTTAATCATTAGAAAAGTCCTACGTACTAAATCGCTGAAGCTCTTAGAATTACTATGACCTGGATGACTGGGAATCTTCACCAACAGTAGTGAATTGATATATACTGATGCCTCGTTTTTCCATGACAGCAAGATAATTTATCAGGTGAGCTTTCATCACGTGTTCGAAAGTGAGTGTGTGGTTCATGATCACACAGATTTGGCCCGTCACGATCACAGCCAGCAGCATCACTGAAGTGTGATCGTCTGTAAAGCTTCAGCCGGGCTCGTCTTCTCCTTAAATGACGAGTGCTGATCTAAATTTTATCTCTAACAGAAAGACACAGTACAACTTCTGCCTGTCAGACCTTGATTGAAGTACAGTCTGATGCGTTGATCAACAGACACTCCGTTATGTGTCACATTCAGCAAGCCTACTTACAAGAGCCATCTACATGCTAAAAATTATTAGAAAAGGGGAAACAACAGGTTTTTTTTCCTGTTATCAAAAATGAGCCATTATCCTGTGATAACGAAATGATTTTTTTGTGATCTCAAGATAACAGAATGAAAAAAAGATAGTAGCAACCACGGCTGCTCTCAGGTTTTCATACGGAACAATTATTTTTTGTGTGTATTGTTTTCAAGCTGCTACAAGTCAGGGAGGCGAGACCAAATATTTTTGCTCTTTTTTTGTATCTAAATATGGTTAAGATGCAACACATGAACTGAATCTGAATTTGAAAAATGCCCAAATTAAATTAAAAAACTCAAAAAAGATAATCAATCTTCAATAATATGCAAAAGAAAAACACCAAATCTTCACATTTACAAAGCTTGAATCAGAGAAATTTGGCTTTTTGCTTGAAAATTACCTGAAATAATGATTTGATGATCAAACTATTTTCTTCCAATCAATCTCACTAAATTGTGTTACTAAAAGCACAGAGCGTAAAGTAAATGTGTCAAGCAAATGTACAGAATATTTCAAACAAAACATAAAACTGCACATAGAAAAGAGAAACAATTTTGAAGTGGCTTTGTGAAACCGGTCAGTCTGGTCTCACAGCCACATCGGGGTGTCTGTGATGTTCTTGCCCTCACAATATTTTGGGTTAAACAAAGTGACACTGCGTGACAACACACACACTGAATGATGCAAAGTCATCAACACACAAACTTTTCCTGCAGATGCACTCACAGATCCAGAGGTAGTAGAGCCTCTTGCACATGGTGCGGCGCTGGTCCGGGATCTCGTTGAAGTCTTGATAGAAACATGGCTTGAGCGGGATGAATCGAGGAAGAGGAGGGAAGTTGTTTTCTGGGATACAAAGACATGGTTTAGCATCCAAAACAGACACCAAATTCACTGTGAAACACGTCCAGACAGCTGCGTGAAGGATTACAATTTAGCCTTTTTTAACGGGCTGAAGTAGGCCTTGGCGATACAGTGAAGTTTTTTATGGGTTGATATCAATAATTATTGCTCATGTCGGTTGTGACTGACGACCTGCTGTGCATTCTAAGGGATGGGAGCAGCTGAGGTGATAAAATGACTAAATATCACAACATTTTTACCAAATACATCGATACTGAGACAGTAATGTGAAGATGACTACTGGTGATTTCACAAAATATGAACTCAATGACGTTTTTTGATAAGAAATCATCAGTAATGTGGATAAGTGGGTAAAGGATCAATTAAAGAACGACAACAGTCTGGTAAGTTCAGAAAAATCACATCACTTTACTGTGATAAAGCCTTTTCAACCAGGAAAAGACAAAAAATTCCATATCACGATATAACAACAGCCAAAATCTGCCACGATGTCTCGTCTCATGATACGATGCGATAATTAACATATCGCCCAGGCCTAGGTTGATGTTTTGCATTAACGTCCAGCTTTATGCCTGCACTCTAAAATCACATGCACACTGTGTAGCCGGACAGACAGGTAAACTCACCTGCCATGATGACCGCTCAGTATTTTCCTCAGCTTGCACACACAGACGTGAATCTCGGCTTCTTTTTAAAACCAAACTGCAGAGAAGGAACAGAGCTGTTTTATGAGGAGCAACATCAGCAGGCAACAGGCCACAATCCTCCACAGGCCTTCCTGTCCCTGCATGCACGCGCTTCACAGACATCACAGATTATAATCTCAAGTGGAGGTGGTGTCCACCCATACTGCTGCATCATTCACTGAATCCACATATTAACATGATGTCTTCACTACATGTTACAGCTGTGTGATGCGCGCGCTGGGAAAACTGTGGCCTTGTCGCGATTCTTAAAATGCATTCATAACCTATAGGCGTAAAATAGGCGTTACAGGCCTATGTAACGTACAGACTGGACTATACATTGGAGTGCTGTGTTCATTAAGCTGCCAGCAGGCTCGGATCATGTTTGTAAACCACATTTCAGCGCATATGATGGTGGATGAGTGAGGAGCTGTGAAGGGCATCTTTCAGCCAAGAAACGAAGCCATCTCTGCCAAGAGAAACACCCTGATCCTCGATGCTTAGATGCATTTATGAACCTTCAAGTGTCTTAAACGTGTATTTCTCTCTGCGGGCGCTGGTGATGCTGCAGTAAGGCACAGTGCATCGTGATCACAAGCGATGGAGGAGCGTCCTTCAGGCTGCGCGACGCGGAGCATCGGCGCTCCGCTCAGCAGCTCGAGCCTGAACTCCTCACAACAAATCAGGCTTCTGATTTCGTGGTTTTACTGGAGAAAGAATTCATTTTATTTCAGTACAAGATTGAATGTAGGAATGAACGCGCAGCGGTTAAGACGTCTTACCTCCCGTTTAGTCCGAAAATGTTGCTAAAATCCCTCCGTTCGTTTAAAGAGCATCCTATGGATTCACCGACATTAACGCATTGGAGGAAGCGGCCGATGTTTCGCTGTTAGCACAGAAATATTTTACGCTATTCCTCAGATGAAAGCTTTAGGAGTAAGAGGCGGTCACGTGACGTGAGGTCTATTCTTTTACGCACACGGCCCCGCATCCGCTGGCTGCTTTACCCGCCCGGGTAGGACCAGGGCCCAGGACAATAAAAAAACGGGATTTGTTACTGGCCTTAAACGACCAATCAAAAAGCAGGAATGTCTCAACAAGCTCCGCCCCTCCCTGATGCTGTCCGGGGCCCCCCAGTGCTGAAAACTACAGGAGGCGTTATACAATGTGATTGGCTGCCTGTAAAAAATACAATATAAATTTAGATTCTACTTCACTGTGTTTACTATTTGTTTTTATTTACAATTTTGTTTGATTCTTTTTTTTAGCAGCATTTTGTAACTCTAATTTATTATTATTATTATTATTAGTAGTAGTAGTAGTATTATAATGGAAAAAAAATCTATATTGTGTGAGACAGTCTGAGGGGAAAAGAATATCACAGTGATATGTTGTAAAAACTTGATAAACAGAGTATCCTACCATTTATTTGTGCAGCACTTTCACAAAGACAATTCAAAGAACTTCATGTTAAAGGCCCACATAAAAAATAACAGAAAATGCAGCACATAACACTAAATACACTTAAGAGGAGAGCAGGAATTTTAAATGATGAAGTTAAAACAACTCAATAACAAACATGAAAACAAGAAATTGAAAGTTTTCAATATTCTAATACTGTAATTCACATCTAATAGAAGGTTTACTGACTGCAACCGATGGCTTCACTGAATAAACAATTTGATAAATTCTTTACAAATGCTTTACAGATCAGTTATGAGACTTAAGTGAGAATTCCTCAAGGTGGCAAGGTTGTGAAAGGAATCCCTCATTTGACTTTCCAGCTTATTAGAAAGTCAGAAGTATTTACTAAATACTGGACTACCAGTGACTCAGGAGGCTAAATAAAATCACTTTGAAGCCACTTACAATGGACATCTTCATGGTGAGAAGTGGAAAAAGATAACAGTCTATCCAACTGTAAAGGAAATGATCAACATGTTTTCCTAACTGTGCATAATCCTGTTATTATGTTGGGCTAGTCAGGCCAACTTGCACTTAATTTAAAACCAATTTGTGGTCAACTTATGCTGGCATTTTTGTTTGATTTGTCTATGCAGGTATATGGCAGGTAAGAATACATTTCATTTATTTAGTAATTTTTTCTAAAAAAGCCTTTGTGTAGATAGGGCACGTGCACCTGACAATAGTTTTGGACAGCAGAAAGTGTTTCGGGCCGAAAAAAAAGAAACAAAGAAAAAGAAAAAGGTGTTCTGGTGTGGAACTTATGATGTTGTCAGGGCAGGGTCAGGGGTCAGGGGTTCGGTTCTCTGGACATCGCTTCATAGTTGTAAATGCTGCTTTCTTCTTCCTCTTCATTTCAATTATGTTTTTCTTCCTGACAACCGGGGCTGAATGAAGAAGGGCAAAGCACACCGAACACAAATTGACGTTTTTACCAAAAAGTAAATGAGTGCTATTTATATTTCCATTCGTTCTTTTATCTTCGTGTTGTGGTTGAAACAGTCACTATGCGAGGAAGTTTCATAATTCCGTCAGTTTTAGAGTACGTGAACGCTGCAGGCCGGAAAGCTAACGTTAGCTTTCCTGCAGCGCTATGAGCTGAGCAAGACCGAAGGTAAGAGCATATAATGATTTAACATTAGTGTCTGTAAACTAAATAAGGTCCATGTGCCACAGAGATATATTCCTGATAAATTCAGCACCCCAAAGTTGCCCGACAATACTTTATTTATCATCAGAAACGTCAGTAGTGAATTACCGTTAGCGGCTGTTTACTTGTTGTGACGTTAGCTCTGCTGATGTTAGCTGGGTTAGCTCTCTCTCACGCACTCCTTTGCTAACGTCAGTTATTTCCCGCACAGCTGTCTGCACATGAAAAGTGTGTGGCCGTTTTTGTTTTGATGAACATAAATAGTGCAGTACGTGTGTGAATAAAGCAAGGCAGTGCCTCACTTAGTCGTAGTTTGACTGTTGGCAGTGTTGGTAAGTTAGCAAACATTAGCCAGTTACCTGACCTGTTGAGCCCCTTATGAACAGGTTCAGCAGTACAAGACAAACGAGGTGTAATGCTAACTTTTGTATCCTTAGCGGAAAATGTGTTCTTTTTAAAAGTCAGAGCAGTTGAGGGTGCTTGATAGGAGTGCACAGTTTGGCCCAAAAAACATGTCATACTGGGGTATTTGCTGTGCTGTTATCACCTGATTCAATATTTGGTTATGCTCATTTGTTTGCTGTGTTATCACCTGTGTCGGCAGTGCTGGGAATGCAGCCACCGCTCCCACCTGAGGCGGTCAGAGAGCTGGTGTGCTCCTGCCTGCACAGAGACCCAGTGGCTGCAGACCTGCGCTGCAGCCTGTTTGTTGCTGCTGCACAGAACTACAAGAGGGACTCTTTGCTCAGACCCTTTCCTCCCAAATACATAAGTGGAGGCAATAAGGACTTTGAGGATCTGGTAGGTTGCAGTGACAGTCAAAAACATTTACGATTGCATGCCAAACATTTACATCACACAAACACTCGGTGGCAGTAATGTGCTGTTAGAGGCAGCAGTGTCAAAGGAAGAGGTTTAAGGAAAAGACTTTAAAACAACTATGCAGCATGAAATGAGTTTGCATGTGGTTTGAGAGTTAAATGTTTCAAAAACATAAACAATGCATTGTGGTGAGAAAGACTGTTTATTTACAGCATATAGACACAGATTTCGAGTCACAAAGATACTTAAAGTTTAGTGTGTACTTGAAACCAAAGATTTTTGTAATTGATAGGCCACTTTAAGTTTACTAGATGCAGAGAGAATAATCCATTTAAGAGAGACACAAGGTTCAGAAAATGCAGTCTTATGAGTGAAAGGACAGAAGTGTGACTCTTCTTTTGATAAAACATGTTTGTTTTCGTCTCAAGTTGGCAGACGTGAAGTCTTTGCCTGGAGTGAGAGAACTGGTGCGCCTGCGACCCAGAGAGGGAGATCATCATCTGGCTCTTACACACTGGATTCTCTCCTCAAAGAGCTTTGCTGTGAAGACACTACAAAAAGATGAAGTACATCACTACGAGTATAAATACACAAACAACAGTGTCTTTTTTCACCTGCTTTTTTACAGTCTTTCTTTGATCTCTTCCAGTACACCAAGCTGTGTAACCTGACAGAAAATGAAGGAGTTTCTGCGCCCGTGCCAGACTTCCTGTTTGAGTTGGAGTACTGTGATCAAATGAACGCCAGATTTGAAAAGACGAGAGCGGGCAGAGATGTCTTCTATGCATTCCACGGCAGCCGCCTGGAGAACTTTCACTCCATCATTCACAACGGGCTGCACTGTCACCTCAACAGGGTCAGTGCAGTGGTCACGGCTTGACCTCCTTTGTGGTAATAAAGCGCGATTCCACTGAGTGGTACAGTTAGGTTTGGTTCAGTACGCAAGTTTTTGTGTTTTTACTGTCAAACGGGAACAAAGTAACCACACCGTGCCGTACCTATTTTGGTCACCCTTTAGTTGGGTTACCAAGCGTCCCAAAGGGTCGGAGCTACACACACTGCCGTGTGTTGACTGCAAGCAGGCAAAAAGCTGTTTAAGTGTTGTTGTAGAACTGTTAATATATCACTTCAGTAAGTTTTATACATTTTTAGGGGAGAATGTTCCCATGTAGATTTCAAATATGTAGTCAGTTTGTCCAAATAACGCTTGTTTGTAAATCTGTCACAAAGTTTTCAGACTTGTGAGGAGCTGCGGCTCGTGGTGAGGCCTGCGTGCTCGCTGCAGCAGCCCGACTCGTTCAGCTGTCAACGCCGGCCGTAGTGTTTCAGTAGTGTTTTAAAACATGAAACAAACACGAAAGGATGCTTTGCTGCCTTTTTGTATTGATTCTTTGCCATAAGTTGAATGTTACAGGTCAAAAAACATCATTTCATTCATTGAGCCGCTCAGCTGACAGCTGAATATCACTGCCCCTTTAGGTGTATAGAGGTGTATCTATAAATTGTTCCTTCTCGATATGTTGTAAAGTATGGTGGCTGATGCCTGACGTTTTTAAGCAATATCCAAGCTGTTCAGATTCTCAGTTTTTTCACCTGTTTGGATTACTTACTTGTGTACTAGGTAGGAATGAATTGTTTGTCACATGACGGGTCAGGTGACCATTTTGTATGTTTTATTAGTGCGTGCACCTCTGTATGTTCTTTGTCTGAAGAAGGGCCATGGTCCGAAATGTCACATGTGGTTGTGATTAATATTTGTGCTGGGAGCGTTATCTGGTGTGCAGACTCCAAAGTGTACCAGACTGTACCAGACTGAACTGAACTGCTCAGTGGAGACGAGGCTTTACGTTCTGTCTCTTGTACACTTGTATCATGGAAAATAATGTAATATGTCAGACTTCATGGAGCTGTTGAGTTTGGTATGCTAAACAATGAGGTGGGAATCAGAGATGTTCTTTTGTTTTTGTCCAACAAAAAAACTCCATCGGTCTTTTCTGCGTGTTGTGTGCAGAACTCCGTGTTTGGGGAGGGGACCTACCTCACCAGCGACCTCAGCTTGGCTCTGCTCTACAGTCCCCACAGCAACGGCTGGCAAGAAAGTCTGCTGGGTCCCCTGCTCAGCTGTGTGGCCTTGTGTGAAGTCATCGATCACCCAGATGTTAAGTGCCAGGTGAAGAAGAAAGGTGTGTTGAGCGTGTAACTCCATGTGCACACAGAATGACAAAAATTGCTTCTTACTAAAAACCGGCTTCTTATTCCTCATTTCAGATTCTGAAATCATAGACCGTCAGCGCTCAAGAGCAAGGAACAGTGAAGGAGGGGATGTACCACAGAAATACTTTGTAGTCACCAACAATCAGCTGTTGCGAGTCAAGTACCTGCTGGTTTACTCTCAGAGGAGGCACCTGTCCAGGTAAGAATCTCCCAGGTCAAAAATGTCTTGCAGAAAAATGTGTGAGATGTATGTTAAGGCTGAAAAGATTCCTCGAGTGATGAGAATGCCTCGAGGCAAATTAATTACCTCAAGGCTTTGTTTAATCCAGGACTAAAAGTGCTGCGCTGCATAGCAAGCAGTTATATAGTCCAGTATAGCGCTGTATGGCGCAGTTTGTACAATAAAGGAGGAGAGAGAAGAAAACAGCGAAGGGCAAAAAAGACAGTCTTGAGAAAAGGACAGAAAATGTCCGAAGTGTGGGATCACTTCAAGTTGAAGCTGAAAGAAAACAGCACAGTGTGGCTCTTATAAAACAGAATTAGCTCAGCACCATCGGCCTTCGTCAGTGCTGCGCACCTGAACAGAAACCATCCGGTCCACAGAGTGGATCCGACCCGACACGAGAGGGTCACGTTAACGTTAACAAAAGCAACTAACATGAATCAGTATGACTGTTAGACGAGATAAAGGTTTGTAAAGAACGGGCATAAATTATGGCTACATGTAATAACTAGATAAGAACGTAGATAAATGTAGTGGCTCACTGAGATATTAATTCATCTGAGTTACTTTTTGCTCCTAAAATAATAACACAGAGAAGAAAATGCTGTAGTCAGCATAATAAAGCCCAAAAGAAAGTGCACTGATCCAATAAGACCTGTAATATATTTTAATTGCAGTGAGCAGGTGCAGGACATCCCGTCACTATAGGAAATAAATGCACATTAGTCGGTCTCATGAACTTCAGGGATGATACTTAGGGTGCACTCACCCTTGAGCTGCCTGATCTACAGAGCGCGATGCGTATTTTTACCCACACTTTTTTCATCTTGTAATTAAAATTTTAAATTGTTCTCTGGTATCTGCGTTCTAAATGACAGTCTCAGATTTCTCCACTTCTCTTTATCTGGACTTTGTTTGCTGTTGTCTGTCTGAATTTAAGGTGAACCCTCCACAAACAGTCACAGCGATATCGGCACTCCGTGCATGTGCATCCGTATCGTGCTGATGCCCACCTCTTCCATCCGTGCCAGGGCCGACAAAGCGCGCCGTGCTTGGGCTTATGTAAAAATACTACTGCATAGTTTTGTAAATAAAAGAGGGCAAACAATGCAAGTGCAAACAATTAATAATTATTTAAACCTTTGGTAGAAATTCAAATATCTGCAATATTTTTTGGTTTAAATTATTAGTAGGAGGATAGATGAGAAATAGCTTCTTGTATGCTAAAAGATGTAGATGAATAAATTTAAAAGTAATATTCATCTAATTATGTAAATGCAATTCTATTTTTTTAATCTAAAACAGAAAAACAGTGCAATATAGGCTTTTTGTCTAGAAATAAAGTATAAGTATATTTTCTACGTTTCTAGTAAACAACAGATCGTTTTTCTGTTTTTTTTTCTTCAGACATTCCCGCAGCCCTTCTTGGCTCCTCAGACACCATTTTGCCATCATGATGAGTCTCTACCTTCTGCTGCTCGTATTCATCGGTGCCTTTAACTCCACGGCCTTCGTCTCCTTTTGGAACCGACTGTTCAGGTGACAAGACAACAGGACAGACGGCCTGGATGTTTGTTATCACGGTGCCTTCCTGTTCACAAACTGACTGGAGGCCGGAGCAACACTAAACTTTTATGCACCTTTATACTGTTTTCTTGCTACAGTCATTCTTCTCTGTCTCGGTACAAATAACTGCATTTACTGTTATTTCAAAATAACATCTTCCAAATCGCAACTGTTGGGATACAATTGTGTATTAATTTTGTTGAAATGGATAACAAGACTTTTCTGCATCTTAAAAATGTTACGCAATGTTTCATGTGTAATTTACGGTGGCCCTGAAGTGCCAATCACAATCACAAAATGAAAACAACTGCAAAAAGAAAAAACACAACAAAAAGAAAAACACAATAAAAAGAAAAACCACAACAATAAAAAGATAAAACACAACTGCAAAAAAACAAACAAAAAGAGAAAATACGCCTGCAAAAAGGAAAAACACAACCACAAAAAGAAAAAATGGGACTGCAGACAGAAAAAAACACAACAACAACAAAAAGGCAAAACACAGCTGCAAAAGCAGAAAGTACAACGACATTAACTAAGACTGCAACGGGAAGGTACCGCTACAGCCGAGGATTGTTGCTGATTGGACGGTCACTGCGGGCACTTTCCCTCTCAGTGTGAGTTAATGTCATTGTTCCTTCTGCTTTTGCTTTGGTTTTTTCTTTTTGTTTGTTTTTCATCTATTTGTGTTGCGTTTTTTTCTTTTTGTGGTCATATTTTTCCTTTTTGAGGTTGTATTTTTTCTTTCTGCAGTTGTGTTTTGTGATTTGTTGTGTTTTACTTTTTTCAGTTGTGTTTATTTTGTGATTATGATTGGCACTTAAGGGCCACCGTAGAATTTGTTCAGTTAGGTAAACATTCTGTTGGTAGATGATTTTTTTGGTTTGTTCAGTTTTGGTTAGTTCAATAACTTGAAGACATTTAATACAATAATTATATTTCATAAAGGAAAAATATGAGGTGGCCATATTTGCTGAGCTCACATGTATTTAAAATGGTGGATCACAGAAAGGCCGCTGACAACCTCATACGTGATAATTTTGGATATGCTTTAATATCCTTACAGCAGGACAGGAAGTAAACTGTATCTTAAAGGCAACAGGTTCATACAAGTTGCTACAATTTATGACAAATAAAATTATACTTTTGATCTAAATTAAGTGTTTGAGCGAGGTTGCTTTATTCTTTAAACATTTTGAAAGTGTGCTGGTTAAAGGTGCGACTGCTTCCCATACATGGACATTTGCTTGAAGGTCACTACCTCATAATAATCTCACGTCCTTTTCTATTGTTCCCGGGTTTTGTGTTGGATTCAAACTTTAACGTGGGTTTCCTCTGACGGGGGAACATTTATTACAGCTGGCACGCCGACAGTCCTTTGTTATCTGTTGTTTTTATCAGCTAAAAAAAGTGAGACGGCTGTGTGGGCTTGATAACAGAGGCGGCACTTTGGTGACAGATCCTGTCGTTCCAATGCACGCCTGATATCCTGATGCATATGCAAAATTGATTGCACTATGTTTGTTGCACCTTCACTCATTTCAGCATAATTTCATGCCATATACTGACAGCACAGGCACTGATTCTTCATAGTTTTCCTCCTGTTGCACTTAGTCGTGTTCATTTCTGAATGAAATTGGACAAGGAGCTGCACAGTCCTCTCTTCTGTCTGATTAAACAAATGATTGAAGTGGCAGCCTGTTGCAGCAATGCAGCTGGCAAACGAGTTGCATGAAGATGAAAGAGAATGCAGTTGTTTTGGTATAAAATGCAAGTCCTACTTGCGAAATCCTTCAGATAAAGGGCTTCAAGAGGACTCACATTTGAAGGACACAGAACAAACTGTCCATTGTTGGTCCATACTTTATTCCCTTTCTGCACAGGCTTCATTATTGCTGCCTCATAAACCGTCTGTTATTCAATAACCATCAAGTGTCAGGGGGGCGGCGGCGGCGATGGCAGAGGGGACTCAAGACGCTTCACGTCTCCTGTGAAGCAAGAGAACAACAAAAATGGGAACAATTCAAACAGGAGAGACACAGGTGGACTGACATGACTGTTGAATTTACTTTGTAGTTGTACCCATATTCTTCATTCCTTTTTAAAAAAAAAGAGGTCTCACTGTATTTCCTCTGCGTGTTTACTCATTAATGGTTCTACAGGAAAAGCAAAACTGATTTCACTGTTTTGCTATTTTACTGTCATTTCTTATTCCATCTGTAGTTTAACTGTTTTTATTTTGTTTTATTAGTGTGCAGCACTTAAAGCTGCATCTGATGCATGAACTGTCCTTGATAAAGTTTGATTTATTTATGTGTATGGCACATTTAAATGGTATGCACACTGCAATCAAAAGCAATAAGGATAATAAATCATGCTGGATATCGAGAGCAGACCAATCTTTTATTTTTAAAGACACAGAAGCTGATATTTATGGATGTGGTTTAAATTTAAAACTGCACAGATTATGTACAGGTATGATTTTAGAAGGAAATTAAATTTAAAGCAACCCTCTGTACATACAGCACCGAGAAGCATGTGCATATCAACGTGTGGGGTAACACTGGAATGGGCTGAAAGAGGATATCAAAGTGAATAGGGCTGATTATTGGCCAGGGCTTCACGATACACTACGCATCACGATACATGGGTCACTATACAATTGTTTCACGATACACTGCAATCAAGGCTGTTAAATGGTTAATTTTTTTAAAATTGCGATTAATTGGAACTTTCAATAGTTAATCGCGATTAATCGCATTTTTATTGTATGTTTAAAATAACTATTTTGCATTAAACAACTGTTTTTAAGTTGATATTAATAATGTAAAGCAATTCTTACTAGCGTAACTTACGTCTCTTGTGTAAATCTGGTTCAGTGGCAAGAAAGAGACGGGCAAAATAAATAAATATGATGAGCAGAGCTCGCCCACCGCTAATTAGCTGAGCTCAAATACTGGTAGTCAGTGGGAAGTGTTAGCCTGTCTCCACCTAAAGTCATCAGATAAACTTTTCAACAGCTCTAAACAGTCCTGTGTGCTTGTTGTGACTTGTTTATTTACCACGTTATGTTATTTTTAGACGCACACTTAATGTAATATAAATTTTTTTTGCCGACATGTTTTGTTGGCCTACTCACAAGTTACACGCATATCCGCAGAGTTTTGTACATGTACCCTGTAGTTTACTTCCTGTATGTATTTGACTCTAAAATTACATAAAGTGCTAATCTGAGTCGAAAAATAACACAATGGTGTAAATAAAGAAGTCACAACAAGCACACAGGACCGTTTAGAGTTGTTGCAAAGTTTATTTGATGACTTTAGGCTGAGGCAGGCTAGCACTTCCCATTGACTACCAGTGTTTGAGCTAAGCTAACTAGCGGTGGTCGAGCTCTGCCCGTCTCTTCCTTGTTACTAAATGGTTCGTTTAAAAATGAGCCATTTAGAATCGTATTGTTGTCTTTCTTTTGCAGATAGGAAGCAGGAAACCACTACAGCAGCTTGACTACGGGTGCGTCAATGGGACAAAATAGCAGCATGAATTAAGGTGTTTAAAAAATAACAAAGCGTTAATTGCAGCCTTTTAATCAATCCCAATTAACGGTTAACGTTGACAGCCCTTATTGTGATAAAATGCATATTTCTATATATTGCAATACTCCACATAGTTCACTGAAAATGTAAAAACTGAGCTGAAATACAAGCTGTTGTGTATGATCTGGGTAGTCTTAATACATCACATCACATTATATTGATAATTTAGCGGACAAATTGAGTCAAAACAACTTAATTCAAAATTTCCTTTCCTCCTTATTCGAACACACTGATTTAGCTGCCCTAACATCAAAATGAAAAATGAAATTTAAGTGCACCCTTTAACTGGACTCACTAAAACTGAAAGCATGAAAATAAAGTGTGTAAGAGTGTTTTTGTGTCCCTGAACTTTAGAGCTGGGTTTTGGCAAGGACTTCACAATATGATATAGATATATTGTGATATATTGTGATATCGATTTTTTTAGCGTAGCCCTCAAGGTGAAAACATTTTACAGTTCAAGAGGATTTTTGGCAGATACAAACAGGAGGAGGATGGTGTTACTCGTGGATGTAGATGCTGACTGTTTGCATGCATGACTGATTGTTGTCGAGTACCTGATTTTGATACACCTCTTTGAATATGTAAACTTAGGCAGGCATTATTGAACATTTCTTTAATATTTCTTTTGTTTATGCTTTAAATAAATGTCTCAATCAATTAAAAGCAGAAGGCATTATGAAAGGGCATTCAAAGTACAATTGAGAAGTGTTTAATTAGAAGTACAAAGAAGCTCAAATAAAATCTAAAAGCAGCTAAAATGGAAGAATATATGAGTTATTACTTACTGAATATCACAGTATTTGCTTTAAAGGAATTTCTTTTTAGAGGATTAAAACTAAGAACAAGACAGTCAAGGTTGTACCTGCACGACGGTGCTTTGATCATGCCCTCCTTTAAATTCCTGGAGGTCTTTTGTCCAAATTATTTTTGGGTTGTTGATCTTTCCTCCAGTTTTTTTTTTTCCTGTTGTGCGTTTGTAAAATGCTTTCTAAACAGGGAGGCAAAAAACCCTGAAGGAACGTTTCCACGTTTAATGGAGGGTTGATAAATCAAAAACATCAGGGTGGAGCTAAATGCTGTGTCGAGCAAAGCATCATGTTTGGGCTTTATTACATCACATCATCCTCTCACCAATTATTATGGGGCATTGTGGGAATAATTCCTAATATATATGAGTGTAATGATTTTCAATGCAGAATGAATACCGCTGTGGTGAAGTTTGGCTGATCATGC
>JAPQLA010000022.1:17679630-17717961 GCA_029822935.1 Naso vlamingii | reverse complement strand
TCCAGTTTGAACTGAGACCAAACGGTTTCAGGGAAAGTTGCAGCAGAGTAAACTGGTCCGTCTCAGCTCGAGCTCGAACTGACTGACGGTGTCACTCACAGACACTCTGTTGTTGGCAGAGGTGAGTCAGAGCACGGTGAGCTAATCAGCTCGTACCGACGTCACCTGTTGCTAAGACACGCAGCATATTAGGACCGAGAGTACAGAGAGCGTCGCTGATTTCTTTATTTTTCTGCGAAACCCTCGTCCCGGTGACAAAGAAAATCTCGTGGTTAAAACTTATTGGCTTATTGGAGACCAGTTTAGCAGCAAATGGTGTCATTTTTCAACCACTGTTACGCTGTTTAATCAGGTTATACATCATAATGACAAAGTTAAGCCAAAAAAGTTGTCTAGTTTCATTTTAACCAAACTAAACCTTTTTTTTAAAAAAGGTTTGATCAAACAAAGATGAATCCCCCAATTAGGGACGAGTAAAGTAGCAGTCTAACTTTCACCAAACTTCACTTAGAAAAAATAAGAGCCCAGAGCTGAGAGAGAGCCGTAAGCTACCGTGTTACCCTAGTTAAAGGGAAAACTGATTTTTACTTTTTAACATTATCTGAACAAATAAGTTTGAATTTCAATTTTAAATTGATTTATTGCCCAGCCCTAATGTCAAGTGAGAACAGTAGTTAGTCACACAAACTTTACTGTCACCTCTCTTTATCTAAAGTACATCAGCACTGAAAGTTTTACATTCTCAGATGTTGTTACTGTTACTGGATATAGTCAGGACGGAGAGAAACTCAGCGGCCAACCTTTCTCCTTGTCGAGGGGGGGCAGGATGCTGTTGTCTCGGCACACCTTGAAGTAAATCTCCTGCTCCACGCTCTCGGGGATGGCACCCTGGGGAATGATGATGCTGACGCCCGTCTCAATGGAGCTCAAGACCCCTCCGTTACAGTTGAAGATCCCACGGGCAGTGGCCACCACCGTGTGCCCTTCGTCCTCGTCGTCATCGTCCAGTGTGCTGGGGCTGAGGGACGGAGGCACAGCAGTCAGCATCATCAGTAAAAACAGTGACGATGGAGAATAATGCACAGCAGAGGAGAAAAGAACACACGAGTCTCTCTCTGACTCCAGTAATTACCTGAAGAGAACTTCCTGCTGAGTTTCCTACCTGACAGGGATGGCCTTGGGGATGGCGTTGATGTTGTTGTGCTGGTATTTGGGCCTGTTGTCCATCGTGCGTGTGAAGGTGTCCAGGCCACTGTCATGATCCAGGGGCTGCGGTGACTGCTGAGGCTTCCCACCGCTGTTGCCAACCATGCTGGGCTTACTGAGGACGTCCGTCTTCACCTGCGTGTCGTTGGGCAGCAGGTTGTGGTTGAACTTGGGGCTCTCGAACTTGCGCTCAAAGGGCCGGGCTGAGCTGGTGTACGGCTTGGGGACGTAGCGGTTATAGCTGGTTGGAGCAGGAGCAGCCAGCGTCTTTTGGGGTGCTACATCAGTGCCGTTGACCGGGGATTTGTCAGGGAGGCCTCTCGGGGGCAGGTAGCCACCTGGTGTGGGGTCGTCCCTGCCGGTCGGCCTGAGAGCTGCCAGCTCAGGTTTAGGATTCGGGGAGCTCAGAGGCTCAGGTACGGGGTTCGCTGGAAACGCATCAGGAAGGTTTTAATCACTTAATTACACAATAATTTCTCAGTTTCTCATCCTGTTATATTCTCACACTCTGAGGGTCTGGATGACATTTTCATTTTATTTAAAGAGGGTATACCATGATGTCACTTCCCCTCCAGAACACACCCCCCACAGTCGGACTGAGTGGCAAAACATCCATCAACATGGCATGATTTTCTCCTTAAATTAATGGCAGTTGGACTCGACATTATCCTTAAAACTGACTGGAGCACCAGTGGTCCACAGACATTGACAGTTTGCCAGAATTCTTGTTTCCTGACATTTTTTGTTAGGCTACATGATTTTGACACCAGGAAAATGCACAAAGCCTGAAGGCAAACAAAAGTGTGGACGTCAGCCACCCATAAAGACATTAATAAGCACAGTTTCAACAGACTTTGCAGAAAGTTCTAAAGTGATCTGGTTAACTGTGGGAACTTGCTTTGTGGAGCAGCATTACCCACTTAGAAAGGAAAACTAGGTTTGTCTCGGCTGTTAGCTAACACTAACACTATCTAACCACTCTCCATTTGTTTGTACAACACAAGGCTCAACTTTATGAATGCTTTTTAATAAACGACGACAAAAACTTTACAGTTACACAAAATAAGAGCTAAGGTATAATTTTACCTAAAAATCAAACTTGCTACTGTGAATCCATCTTTCTCTAATGTTAGTTGTTTCTGCAAATTGCAGCGATCCATTTGCTTCTTTTTTCTGCAGCTTTCGGCAGTCTGAAAAATGTTTTCGTGCAGTCGATCGCACAACAGCTCTTTCCCATTTCAGATGTGCTTTTGTGTGTTTGGCAGCACACAAATTGTACGCAAACGCTGCCACTCAGTGGGCGTATCCATGGTAACTTCCACCAACGGTGAAATCACATGCATACCATCTACAGTAAGCACAATAAAACCCCAATAGCGTTTGATCAAATCAGAGAGAATTGGTGGAGATCCTACCGTCACTTGGGCTGAGCTTTGGCAGTGTGTTGGGTGGGATGACAGGCGCGGGGGGTCCGTACTGTGAGGATGGACTGATTTGTGGCAGCGGTTCATATCTTTTCTCCACTGGACTCACCTTCTCTACAGACTCCACTCTGCAGCACACAGATACAAACAGTACAGTTGACATGAACAAGTCAGCAGCTGGTTGACTATGTGTTCAGGAATGTTGTACCCAAGCCACACGAGGTGTTGGCATAGCGTGCGTGGTTGTACCTGTTGTATGAGTAGGACAGCTGAGCCGGTTTGGGCAGATCGTGGAAGCGGTTGATGCCTGGACCAGGTTGGCCCATGGCCTTGCTGTCGAAGCTCCTGCGATCAAAGTAAGACAGCTGCTTCCTGTAGTACTCCTCATCCTCATCTGGGTCGTAGTGATTGGATCGCACTACGTCATCCAGGGGTTTTGTGTGAGGCTTCTGTGGCTCGGGAGTCCTGCAGAGAGCGGACGGCAACAAGTACAGCAGCTGCTGAGTTTTAAACAACAGATTGGTGGTTTGGCCAAAAGCTGTCATACGGAAATCTCAAATATCTTGATTGTCTTTTGTGTTTTGATGTTAGAAACACTGTAAAACAAGTCAATGAAATGAAATGACACAGGAAGTCTGATAACAATCTGGTAATCATGGACAGTGAGGTTCCTTATGACCTTACAAACATATAGAACTAGTGAGATGACTCCTGTTTTTTTATGCAGCTTTTATCTTTGCACACCACACCAGGGCCTGGCTTGCTGCAAAGTCATGAGTGTCCACTAGGTGGAGCTCAAACAAAGATAAAAGAATTCCAAGATGCCTTTGCAAGGATCTCAGAGTTGTTCTTCACCCACCTACTCTCAGCCTGCGGTGCTGTGGTGAGGACTACACACCTGTAAGTGGACTTCTCCTGCTCCAGGTTGCTGAGGGAGTTGGCTTTGAGGACTGGGCCAGGTGCACTCACAGGTTTGGGAACATCTGCAGGCTGAAAAGCAAAGAGAGGGCGTCTCTTTAGTGCTTCTTTATCTGATCCAGATTTTAGCTCACATGGACAGATTACATGCACATAGATACTGTGTGCTGTCCCTGACACCTCACAGGTCAGATGATTACAAAACAGGTTTTTATTTCACAAGAAAAAGCTTTCACCCTAAGGAGGCGTTTTTTTTTTTTCACCTACAAGGGCTGCATGATTCTTGCTAAAATGTGAATCACAATTTTTTTTCCCTGAGAATGGAGATCATGATTCTTTCGCACAATGTTCATTTTTTGAACAAAAAATTTTATGCACACAAGTAAATTAAAAAAAACTTGCTGTCTTCACAGGGCTTTCAACAGGCGGAACCTATAATAAAAGTGCTGGACTTAAATTTTAGAGTCTCTTGTCTGGTGGCTGGGAGTTTTGATGTGGTTCTTTGTCCTTCACTGTAACTCATACTGAATTTTGCGGTGACGCTGGAGGTGGTTTTAGTTATTCGTAGTGCTACCTTGCGGCGTTGCGACGGCGTCAAAGCATTGCTCATTACATTACATCGATCATTACTTTCACTGTTGCCATCGCAATATTCCTCAATGATGCTCATTTTTTTCCTTCTGCATGTTAACTGTGGCTCCAACTCTATCAAGTAAACTGACCTCTGCCTCCTTCCTGCTTCTCTACATGTGACACTGCCGACGCCGTGTCTGGTTACTGTAGCAACGCTGAGTGACAGCGGAGCGACGTAAATGAGGAAGAGAAATGAGAGAAGTGGTCGAGTTGTGTGGCTGAATCATTTGCTGATCTCTGACCTGGTTGCTGAATTATTTTCGTGTTTTGTTTGTGAGTGTGACTGACAGAGCATCTGCAATTATTGTAAAGTAAGAGTAAACACGTGAATGTGCAGGGAAATACGAGCAAGTGAATCGCCGTCATTTAGAAATGAGATTGCATGTATGCTTGAATCGATATCATGATTTTTTTTTATGATTAACTGCGCAGCCCTCTCACCTAGCATCTGAATAGTTACATGCACTGCATAAAATGTTGGAGCCATCAGGTGACAGCCGCACACCTCTGTGAGGAACATACCCTTACTGCTGACGTCTCTCCTTCCTTAGCTCTGTCCATAGAGACGGACCGTTTATTCTCAAACATCTTGACTCTGTTGAGCACTGACTGCGGTTTCATGGCCGGGTCCTCGTCCAGGTCTTCCCGCGGCGGAGGAGGGAGGGGTTTGGAGCCTGAAGTGCTCGCTGGCTCACCTGGAGAGGACAGTGTCTCTGGTTTAGGAGGGGGAATTATGGGTTCAGAGTTCATCATTGGCTCATGCATCCCTGGCTTATAGCCCCGGTTTGGAGGCCCCGGAACATAGGTGGGCCTCAGACCCGAGTCACCATAATACTGCTTTGGGGGCTCCGGCGATCGAGGTGAATTAATGGGGAAGCCATGAGGTTCTGCCTCATAAGGAGAGCGGGCATCATAGCCAGCTGGTGGTGGGGGTGGCGGTTCATCGTAACGAATAGGCCCAGGTTTACTGTGGCGTGGTCTGCCGTCGAAGCCCACCGGTGGGGGCTCATCATAGCGGGGGTTAGGGGGGCTGTAGTCCCTCCCTGGTCTGTCCTCATAGGGGGAGCGGGGATTGTAGTGCTGGTGGCCTGGCGGGTACCCTGCCGGCTGAGAGGACGAGGTCTGCTGGTCATAGGGGGGCCACTGTTCGTTGAAATGAGGCACACGGTTGTCGTAGTGCAGGTGAGAGTCAGCATTGTGAGGCTTTGGTTCTGTGTAGCCGCCTCCGTCGTATCCATAAGGCGGGTGGTCGTATTCGCGGTATGGCTGTTTGTCCTGGTACGGCGGCTGGTGACTGTAGCTCATAGACTGCTTCAGGCCATGGTTGATTCGCACAGGGTCCTCCATATTGTACAGATCTTTCTTGTACATCTGTGAAGAAGCGACACTAAATGAATACATCCATCACATCTTCATCATCATTTTGAGATTCTTAACAACCACCATGTTTCAGGACAGAAAGCAGTCAGAGAAAAAATGCTTTCCCAATGCAAGATTCAGAATAACTTCAAGATTAAATTCAAAATTGGTAAAAAAACAAAACAAAACAAAAAAAAACCCCAAAACAAAAAAACCCAAACCTGAAACCTTGAGGAAGTGAACATGTGTATCATTTACTGAGTCATTACAAAATAAATCTTTCTACCACTTAATTAAACAAACATCAATTCAAAGTGCAATTACACAAGCAAACCTTTGTCCATTCTTCAAAAACAGTTCTGAATGCCTGTTTGACAAGACGCCTTTCAAGAATGATTAGAATCCATAAGAGCATGACTCGGTTTTTAATAGAATAGTGAATTGAAAAAAAAAAACAATTTGCACATTTCTGAAAGGCCTCATTTCAAACATATGATGTGTAGCCTGTAGACAGCAGGTCGAGTTACAGTGATTCCTATGGAAGAAGGTGGATTTGTTGGCATCTACTCAGAACAAAACTACTCAACAGAAGACACAATGCAGTGTGCTGATGCAAGGTCGTTTTTCCATAGGGACAATTGCTTGATGGAAATCATTACCAAGAGTACTGTCTGCAGGTTAGCTTTCATCATGCAACCAACATTCAGTTTGCATCTAATGCAACGTCAAACTACTGGCACTACAACAGACGACACATCTACCACTACGATGCCACTTTGAGTGCTACTACGACTGTTCATCTACAGAAGAGAGTTAAAGCTGAAAGGAACCCAAAAACATTAGGAGCCATGCAAAGGAAGTAAGAGGCAACAGTTAGGGCTGGTTGTGGATGTCTTCACCCTGGTCAAAGACTCAGATGTACCAGTCCTTCTGGTCTCCCAGCCCACTGTGGTGCATGTGGACTGGTGTCGCACATTTCTCTGGGAGCCAGAGGCACACAGTGGGCTCAGTGAGTCACACAGTGTGGGCATGTCATGCAGAGAGCGAGTGGAAAGCATGTGCGAGAAGACAGGCAGTTAAAACAGCAGGCTGGGGCCCAGGCCCGGTCCGAGTGGCTCGTGAAACAGCGGGTACCTTTGGTTCTGGACCAGGCGGTCCAGACGGGTGGGGTTCGTGTGGTGGTGGTGGGGGCTGAATAAGCTCAGGGGCAGGGCTGGGGCTGCTAAGTGAGTCAGCCTGAGGAGCTGCGGCTGCAGCAGGCGGCTCCTCTGGGTGCATACCCTCTAGCTGTACAGGCTGCTCAACAGCAGGGGGCGCTACCACCGTCGGAGGCAACGAGGGCATGGGCAGAGCAGCCTCATCTTGCTGTGAAGTATTGTTAAGAGACATTTATAACACAGCCTGCCAAGGGCACACAAAGAACAGCTCACCCCAACACCATGATCCTTCTGCTTACACTGAATCACTTCTATTCCAGCCACAGAAAGCCTTTGCATAAATGTGGTTAGCTTGATAACATATCGGTAGCTTCTAAAACAGATCTATACTTAGCAGAGGACATTTAATTCTAATTAAGGTCAGGACACAACACTGAACACAAAGGAGCTATTCCTCAGCTCTGCAGTCACACTTTTAACCAAACTTCCCTCTCTGACAGGCTCAGCCTGCAGCAGCCTGCATGCAAACTAGACAAGAGCATTACCTGCTGCGGAGCGGCCATCTTGAAACCAGCAGGGTCTATGCGACTGGCTGGTTCGGGCTGCACAGGGTGCTGGTATCCAGGGTAACCAGGGGTGTCCTGAATTACGGGTGGGTCTTCTCGCACAGGCTCGGAGGAGCGGGTGATGGCGGGCTCCGTGGGCAGACCCACCTCGTCGTTCAAAGTCTCGTCCAGTTCCTGGTCTGTGTAGGCTCCGCCCTCTGTGTCTGTGTCCTCATAATCAGAAGTGTGGCGGCTGTCTGTGCTATACATGGAATATTCACTGCCAGGTGCTGACAGGTAGGACAGACGGTCATCGTGGATATCCAAGTCATCCTCTGTGGTGCCGTCCGCCTGAGCAGGGCAGAGAAATAATCATCTCACGTGTTGCCCAGTGAGACTGACACACCTTAAAAAAATAATGTTCAGTAAAAAGGAAGAAAAAAGCAGGCCCCTCTCTCACCTTGCCCTCTGACACCCACACCAGCTGGTTCTGCTGCTGCTGGATTATTTCCTTCAGAGCTCCATACCAGCCGTCATTCATGTTGTTCAAGTTGATGGTGGCTAAGAGAGAATCATTTTGAGTAGCAGTCAGTGATAAAGAATAAAAACTGTAAGAGAGATGACATATATTTTGAATTTGCTGTATTTAAGCACTCTCTGCACACTCACTGGTGAACAGGTGGTGATTATTCTTCCTCAGTTTGATGGCTCTCTCATAGAGCTTCCTGGCACTCTTCCTGGACTCTGGACACAGTCTGGTCCTCATGTTCTTCACACCCTGCTTATTATCTGGATTTAGGAAGACTACAATTGGGTACCACTGAGCATAGTTCAGCCGGTCCACAGCATTCGGGGTGATGTCCAGCACAGCATGCTTGTCCTTCATGAAAAAAAGACAGGAAAGTGAAAGGATGAAAAACACATCTAAAAACCTGCAATGTGTTGTATAGGATGGAGGGAGGCCTGCTCACTCTGTCGATGATCTGCTTGATGGTGTGAAGACGAATGATTCCTGAACTGCGCTGATCTGTTCCTGCATCTCTGGGTTCACTCTCTGGAAAAGAGGTTAGAGAGATTTATGTAGAAAAAAGGTTTACTGACAGCTCTCGTCAATATGTGTGTAATTTAATGCACTCAAACATACTTGCAAGCTCAAAAAGATCTGGCTCCTCTCTTGAGAGTTTTTCTCGAGCAACATCAGCGATGGGCCCAAAAATCACCACAGGTCTCAGGAAACCAGCTGCACAGAAGAATAAAAAAATATTAACAAATTAAAATATTAACAGCTTTACACCTGGGACACACATCCTGCGTCTACCTCTGCAGCGTGCCTACATCAGAAACCTGCTGCATCTGCTGCAGGCGTTTTCTTTTGAAAGTTCCAATTAATATTAAAGCTTATGAGGTCATTATATATGATGCATTTAATTCATTTTTAGTTTAGACAGAAAACAGAGTACCATGTGAGAGAGAGTGAGAGAGAGAGAGGCGAAGGGTGTGCGAGGCAAGCTGCAGCTCGATCTGCTGTGAGGATGAAACGCCAAGTTTATTACCTCTGATCCGTCACTTTCTGACTGAACAGCCTCAAGGAAATAATACATTCTTCACATTATAAACTAACGATATTCATTAAAGAAAGTCATTTGCTGCTTTTAGAGTCATGATATTAAGCAGAGGAAGATTTCTTGTTAGGTTCCCATTCAGATGCTGCAGATGTGTCTTGACTCCAGGCTGGTACAACGTGCACCGTGTTGTTAGATTAAGTCAGCCAAAGTCCATAATCAGTCTAAATTAAAAGGTAAAACTAAACTTCACTACACTGGGTCTCTGGTTTGACTGTAAGTTATTGTAAATAAAAGCCATAATCTAGTCAAAGTATGGTCTGTTATACACATCAAGATCCTTCAAATGTTTCACAATTAAATCTTTAAATGAAGGGATCCTCCGCACATACATGCTTGTGAGAGCTTTTACATTGAATGACACACTAAATGTTGCTGATATAATGTCAATATGACTGAAAACACATTATTTCTCTATTTTAGCGGAGAAACGCCTGCGTCTCGCCAAAAAGAAAAAAATCGGTGAGCCTCCTGAGCTGAAGTGCTGTGTGGCTGCTTCCATCTGTTTTACTGGGCACCAAAAAAATATGCAGATGTGCTGCAGATGCAGGATGTGTGTCCCAGGCGTAAGTCTCACACTGACATATCAGCTGTCAGACACAGTCAGACTCCTCACCCTCTCTCAGTACAACTCTTTCGTAAGCTGGGAACTTTGTTTGGACTGGCTGAGAGGAGAGGTCCTCTCTGCTCTTCCTCAGGTTCCTTTTAGAGCTGCGAAGACCACGAAACCTCCAGAAGTCAGCCCTGTCACCCCCTGCTGTTTTAGGGAGAGTGTATTGCACGCTGGAGAGTTGCTCCGCTCTGTTGACAAATAGCAGATGGACAGAGACAGTTTTTAATGCAACAAAAGCTAATGGATGTGTCATAAACTTGGCGCAGCAAACCTGCACACTGCCAATACCTAAGGAGATTACATGGCAATGCTAATCATAACAAACGGCTGCCTGTCTACTGTTACAACAAACATTTATCCAGCATGTCACTCTAAAATAACTGAGAGCTGTCACCTGTTTTTGTTGGGGATGATGCCTCTCTCAACCTCCTGGTGGTTCTTGCCGATGCGAATAGCCAGCCAGGAGCCCAGCTTGCCGTTGTAGAGGGTGTCCACGACGCGGAACACCTCGCCCTTGTTAAAGCTCAGCCCGTACGGAGACTCCTTCTCATACTCAAAGTGTGTCCGGATGTAAAAGGAGTCACCAACATCCGACTCCACAATTCGCCGGTACACTAAACAGGAAGGAGCAGTGAGTCAGAGACAAAGGGCGACCAATAGAAATTTATCTCTTATCTCACGTCACTCACCATCTTTCTTCTTCTGGGCCAGAATGGTGACCTCTTCACCTTTAGGAAGGTCAAGGAGAAACAGCACCGCCTCCTCACGGATGATGTTTGCAAAATCTACATTATTTACCTGGAATTTAGGAACATGGTGGTTACGACTTTGCTTCTGCTCGCGCTTTTAAGTCTAAGTTAAAGAGTCAGGTTTATTGTTCAGAAATTGTGCGACAGCAAGTTTAAATCTCTATTTAGACAAAGGCTCACATAGTGCTTCCTGTTCTCAGTATTGCCTCGGTAACTCCAGGTTTTACTGCACAGCAAGAACTCAAGTCATTTCTCTTTATACTTGGACAAATAAGGAGGAGGTACCTATAGTGAGATATATGGCCTTGAGAAAATGGGACAAACACAGAGAAAACAGTTTGTGTGTGTGTGTGTGTGTGTGTGTGTGTGTGTGTGTGTGTGTGTGTGTGTGTGTGTGTGTGTGTGTGTGTGTGCTCTCTCTTGGGGCATTGCTAAGAAACCATCCTGAAGGTACAGGAATTTTGGAGCAGCCAGTGTGTAAAACCAAGAATAAAGAAAGGGAAAAGCTTGAGAATGCATTGCCCATAAAAAAATAGCTGTTTACAGACTTTATCAGGTTCCCATTTTTTAAAACAGGGAGAAGAAGAAACAAACCTTCGTAAAAAGTACAACAGCTCCATGTTTTGGACATACAACTTTTTGCAATTGTATTTTTACAAAAGCTCTTGAACTGAAAAAAACAACCTCTTGATTTCAGCTGTCAGGTTGTGACAGAGTGGGTTAAAAATAAAGTATCTCACCCTGAGAATTTGGTCGCCCTCCTCCAGGCCCTCCTTAGCAGCTGGGCTGTCCTCCAGCACTCCGGCTACAAAGATGCCCACGTCATTCCCCCCAGCCAGCCGCAGCCCCACGCTTTCTCCCTTCCTGAACTTAACCAGCTTCATGCTTGGCCTGAGGAGGAAACAAACAACAGTCAGGCTGATTTTCTTTGACATGACACCAGCTGACGGCACTACACCCTTTCCGATGAAAATGTCACTTTTTGAATAGTTACTGAACCCCTGAACCACTTTATTCAGCTGAAAGTAATGATAATTCAGGTCTAAATCTTGACATTTAAGTGCACATTAATTGACTTTTACATACTCTGTTATAAATATGTGTAG
The DNA here is from genome assembly GCA_029822935.1 of Naso vlamingii. NCBI lineage: Eukaryota > Metazoa > Chordata > Actinopteri > Acanthuriformes > Acanthuridae > Naso > Naso vlamingii. Next base: position 17,706,629 of record JAPQLA010000022.1, on the reverse strand, counting down.
TGACTGCCCTCTGCTGGTTGAAACCTGGCTATTGCAAACAAATTTTCCCATTGGTTAATCAGTGGATACACTCACTAGTGAGTGAGGAGGAGCAGGAGCCAACAAGGCAGTAACTGATGGACGGATTCTTGAACACGACAGAGGCTGCAGTGACAGAGATCGTATGAACGAACCGTTCTCTCACAGTTCAGTGTCGAGTTTAACTCAGATGTGTTAAAGAAATAAAGGAAAAACTGCCCAGAGTTTGGTTGGGGGGGGGAGTCCAGTGAAAAGAAACAGGCTGCTTATTAAATGAACTGTGGACAAATTGGAAAACTATAATATGCTAACTGCTAAATGTAACTACTATCACTGTACTCAAACTATGCAGTTCTCCCTGACTACTCTCAGTAAAGCCCCGCCTCCTAGCACTCCCCAAAGTGATGCATTTTTTTTAACGTCCAGATGCATTTTTTTGAATTTCAGAAAGGATGCACATCAGCCAAAACTCCAGATGCAAGCCCGGTCTCTCTATTGTTGAGACTGTTTACTTATATTAAACATTTATTCTGCAGAAAAGACAAATACAGTCCTACAGAACATTTGAATAACTGTATTTTATCCAAAAAAGAAAAAAAAAAAGAAATCACAGTAAAGGTTGTCCTGCATTCTGTTACAGTCAAAGCTGCCTTAGTAAACGAGTACATAGCACAAAATACACATTTCTACACAGCCTGCAAATCTGTGCCTCGTGGCAGCCAAAATACCATAGTTTGTACAGAAAACTGAGGGCATTTTGAAAACTGTCAGCTGCTTTTTCACTGTTAAAAATTCCACGTTAATTTTTTTGCTATCATTCATTTCGTCGTTTCAGTCAAGACAACATGTGAGGCATAATGCCGTTATATTACCGTAGGATGCTGTCGTCATGGGCAGCGCTCGGCACAGGGGCATCAGAGGGACTGACTGGCAGGTCTACATCTGGCTGTCCAGGTTGAGCGTACACCGGCTTGGGCTCTGAACAACAAACAAACTCCCGTTATTAATGCAGACAGACCACGCCCTTTTGAAACTGGAATGAATATCTTTAGAAACAAAGAAACGCCCCCATAATCACTGTTACAATTTAAAACACTGAAGATACACAAGCTAATTTGACAAAAGAATGCACCAATGATAAAACACACAGGCAGCGTGTTGTCACACAGATGCTTATGCGCGCACGCGCACACGGACGCGCGCACACACACACGCACACACACACTCTCTCTCAAGGCACACAGCGTCCTGAGCAGGGAGGTCAAACAGAGAGGCAGCAGAGAGCTGCAGGCTGGGGAGGAACGTCAGACCAGATCAGATCATACGGTTTATTTTCACTTGGCTCCGGGCGAACTGAGCCAGGCTCAGCAGGCGTCAGGGTCTAACTTTTTTAGAGAGTTGTGCTTTTGAAAAGGGCAAAAATGACTGGTTCCTACAAGATTTCATTTTACTATCATTATGTTGTTTTACTGCTCTTGATAGAAAGAGACAAATATGCTAATATGTTTTTATTTGCTCAGAGGTACAGATGGAAGATGATGGGTGTACTGACATGCCTATGTTCCAATTTCTGATTTAAAAATACAAACAGTAAAAGGATCTAGTTTAATGGCAGATTGTTTTACCCCTTTTCCACTGGTCAAAAAACCTGTGTTAACCCGCTATGATCGGGCTTTTGTGTGCAATGGGAATGGATACACTCACCATTTACACCCGAGTCAATCGACCCTGCAGTAGACGCCGGTTTTTCTCACCTCACCCTCGCTCGGCTCAGCTCAGCTGTTAATGTAAATGAAGACCCTGGTGAACAAGCTGATTTCTGACATTTTTCCCAGTGCCTTTCTTTTCCTTCTTCCTCTGGTGCATCAAGTCGTCCAGGCACGGTGCAGGATTTCAATTTTTGATGGACTTCACAATTACAGAAGTTCACACTTACGGACACAGGGCTGAAAATGATTCCTGTCTGTCTTGTGTCTCTATGAGCACAGAGCGTTTCTGTTGAGACAAGCTTAAATAAACTGCGCAGTGAGCCGCTCTCTTGTTAAAAGTCAACCTTGCTCTCTCATCCTGCAATCAATTTAAACAAATAATAATCCAGTCAGATCATCCAACATACAGAGACCGCTCTGCAGCTGTGGACAGAAGACTGCCGCGTGCACAGGTTATTTCGTGACACAACAGTTTATCGCACTCACGACTCATAATCCACTCTGCAGTCGTTTACACTATGTTATATCGCTTCTTCTCTGACATAAAGACGATTTGAGAACCTCCACTTTCATACATGCTGTGAGGGAAACGAACGTACTGCGGAGCGTTTCCACTCAGATCCAACGTTTGCAAAGTGTGACACCCAGATTAATTTCTGATACATCTGCATTTATCATTAATCACAGTTAATATTTAAGTTAACTGGCATCTTTCTCACATATCACAATGATGTTTCCACACAATACAGCGCACTCTTTCATCCGAAGCTGGCACTTCACATAAAAATAACATGAACCTTGCCTGTGGGAAGTGGGAATGGGGTCAATAGATGATTTTTAGTGGGTGGACCTGCACTTGAAAAACCCTGGTAGACCTGCTAATTTTGCTGGAGAAGGGGTACTACATCACTGACCTGGGAGTGGAGGGAGCTGTTTCTCCTCTCTAGTTGCCGACTCCTTCGGTTTTGGCAGAGGAACCTCCTCTCCAAGCTTCGCTGGTGTTGAAGCTGGCTTCGACATGCGTTCATCATCACGACTTCTGTGACTGCAGACAGAAATACATGTTTCTGTACAATTTATCTTTAGAAAAGGAAAAAAACAAGATTATAAATAGTTTATTTCTAGGATGTAGAGTTGGAAGGCTACAACACCATGACTACGCGCAACAATCCATCACTGAATACAAAACATAAACTGCATGAAACCTTCTCCTGGCCGCAGCAGGAAAAAAAAAACAAAACAGGTCTGAGTCTGAGGCTGCATCTTAGTCTTGAAGGTCACCACTTTGACTTTCCTCTCTTTTGTGTTCTATTTTTAGAGCAGCTTATCCGAGGTGTCAGAGTGGATTTTGTCCTCCAGGTGAATTTCACTGTGAGACTCTGGCTTTTGACCAGCGAAGGTTTCACTTCCATGCCAGTTTTAAAACACTAGAAGGTGTTTTAACTGATACACAGTGACCTGGCCAATTACAAGATAATTATAAACGATGACAGAAGTTCCTGTGTTTTGATAAATGCTGACATCCCCGTTGTGTTTCAAATGAGAAATATGAAGGGAACAGAAGTAAGCAGAGCGGGCTGTCAAGTGTTACGGCTTTATGGCTCGGACTCAAACTGACTGGTCACATGCCGACTAACTGGAACAACTCTACTGGCAAAATACTTCTTTATTTACAGGCCCAAGTAACCATGACAGAGCCTGTTTGAACAGGCTGCAAAGGAACAAACTTCTTTTTCAAGCCCTCCTGATGAAGGCCCTATGTTTAACGGCCAGCTTCCTGAACTGAGAGAAAAGGTCGCAGGTTGTAGACAAACAATAACATCCTGCTCAAGCAGCTCCTTCCTTTTTATTAAAATGTTGTCATAAATGCATTACTTCACAGCTCCAGTTGCCAAGATGTGTCAGGGTGACATTATGACATCACATTTTAACACCTACAGTGTTGTAAATATTGCCGCTTAAACTTATTAGCAAAAGTAAGAGAGAAAAATTAAGCCAGACGTGATCAGATGTAAGGAGAGAAGGGGGTAACATAAAGTCAGCCACATGTAAAAGGAGACAGTTGACACTGATATTTGGTGATGCTCTCCCGTTCTTTCGTTGTTGGAGCCATATTGTCGTCGTGCCAAACGTGCGGTTTGCCCACAAACACACTGTGGAGGCTCAGGGACCCTGTGATGCATCTCAATCAAAACAAGACAGTCCTGAATAATTGATGTTGTATAATGTCACTTCAGCATCATTCTATCATGTCATAATTTGCTGTTACATAAAACACCAATTTCCTCACAAAACTATCCACATTTCTACTGCAGCAATTACTCCTAACACCTAAAAATGTTTTGTTTTACTACCACTACTATTACGTTTCTATTCACAACGAGTAATAGTGAAGAACTTACGGTATTCTCCAGCTGGTGAAGTATCACGGAGTAAAAAGGGCAGAAAGGTCTCATTAACAGTGATACTTGAAGCTTTGTTGCTTTTTGCTAACGTAGTTTTTATGTTTGGCAAATGGCATGCTGCTGCTGCTGCATTATGTAATTTTAAAATATTTGAAGATGACTTATCATAAATGTTTTCTTCACAATGGCAGAGGACACACTAATAGGATGAGCACCGACATTCTACACTTAGCAGAGCAAAGTTTTGACCTCGCTCTCAACCCCTATTTACCCAAGATTGACTCTTCTGCTACTTAACAGTTGACTTTTATTTTTCTTGGGTCAGTGAGCAGCATGAAAGAGAAACAACGCTGGTGCTCTACTGAGTTTAAATGAAGAATTAATGAGGGAGGTTCAAACAAGATTACAGTCACAGAACTGCTGACTGGGCTGATGGCTCACTTTAAAAAGGATCGAACTCGGTTAATTCTGGACCAGCTGTCATGAAATTTGTTTTGTTATAAACATCAGAAAGGGAACATGACAGTGGCGACTAGTTGGAATTAATTTCAGTTACTAAAGGCGATCTAATCAGCTCAATGCCAAAACAGAAGGCTCATTATCTAAACAGCCACGACACAGAGACATGCAGGCTCTGACCAATGAATGAGCAACATCCAGAGACTGAGAGTGACGACCCTAGTGCAGTCAGAATACGAGGCACTGGTACATTTCTCAGGTATTTTCATTTTCTGCTACTTGATACTTCAATTCCACCACATTTAGGAGCCAATATTCTACTTTTAATTCACTATATTTATAGCATAAAGTGTCAAGTTGCAGAAAATTAAGAAACTCAAGTAGCCTGAAGTACTAGTACCTAGTGACATTAATTGTCTTGAAGAATGTTTAGGCTAAATGGCTCCTTAATACGCACAAAACTTTTGTTTTAAACGTTTTACCTTATACAAATTGTGCTCAATTTAGATGGTTTTCTAAGTGTTTTCTTGCTTCTAGACTAGTCTAGTAGTTGCAATTAAAATTTCCGATTAACCTCACACGTATCCCTCTGTTGCAATTCTTTCATGACAGTTGAATAGAACATGAACAAACGGTTGGATGATGTTTACCTGCCATTGCTGATCTGCGGGGGCGAGTGTCTCGAGTGGTCTGAGGGTTCAGATCGTCTGTCTGGAGAGCGGGAGCGGCTGCTGCGGTGTCTGTCATGCGACCGGTTGGAATGATCGGATGCCAGAGAATGGATATCTGAAATGTCTGATCGTACAAGAACCACTTATTGAAGGACTGAAACTAACAACACTGACAAGTTTTCCAGCTAAATGCAACACTTAACATTCTCTCACCGTCTCTGTCAGAGGCGTTGGCTGAAGGAATGCTGTCATCGAGGTCAGGGATGTTCAGCAGGGTCGCCCTGTCGTCCCTCTGCACAACCATTTTTAGCTTGCCCTTTGACCTTTCTATCAGCTTCTTGGCATCTATCAAGGAGAGGTTCTCTGTCACTGTGCCATTGATCTGAGAGAATCCGGAAAAAGAAGCTATTAGCCGTGACGTGACAAAGAACAAGAGAATTTCAAAAAAAAAAAAATAATAATAATAAAACACTTCTGTCTTTTTTTTTTTTTTTAGAGCAGGAAAATGGTCATATGAAGTTTAGTCCTCAAAATATCTTAGAGGCACAAGCTCAGATGCAAATTAACTGCAACACTGATTATGTTTGTCAGGCGGAAATAAACTTCTATAACTATGAGAGGCTGCCTAAACAAGGAAGAATTATAATCATTCTGGCTTTAGAATAGGCTGTATAGTGTTTGCACATCATTCTTTGATGACCATTTGATTAAAAAAGAGTTTTTTTGCTGTTTTTTCTTTTCTGGCCTATAAATGTTGTTACAATGTTAGACAGTCGTGTTAAACGATGCCAAAGTGTCTCATAATGAGGTTCATGCGTTTGGAAGTGAGCCCTGCAGGCTGTTTCTGTCGGCTCTGCACGCTGTGTTTTATACTGTTTTTTTAACAATGTTTTTCCAGTGATGTTAATGTGTGCTAGACTCCCTTATATGGGCATGCCAGCTCATGCACACAGGCCTGTGCCTGGCCCCTTCCTAATTCTGCTCAGACAGCGATGCAGTCTGCTCTCTGCTTCATGAATTACTGCCAGTACTTTGTTCGAGATGGCTCCAACAAAGTGTTTTTGGTTTCATTGGGGGTAAATGAAGGACAGTTAACTTTGTTCACCTTTCCTTAAGAGCAAGCACCAGACAAAAGTTGATAGTGTTCCTGTTTCTTGTGGATTCATTACGTGTGGATTTATTTACTTCCTCAATGAGCAGATGAGCTGGATTAACGGCTAAACTGTTGTGAGTACAGCAGAGTGTGGAGGCATGCACAGAGGAGGAAAAGGGAGAGGAGCAACCGACACAGACCGTTTTGAGAGAATTCAGAAAATACAAGGAAGAGAGAGGGCGAGAGTCACAGTTTTCTGAAGATCTACAGACTTTATAGTTTGGTCAGTTGTGTCTAGCTGCTCTATAGGAGTCTGAAATCAAAATGAAAGACCTGAACATCAGTCTAACAGCTTTCCTTTAACATGTCATCTCTTAAAACCTGCTGTTTAAAGAATTAACTTGACGTGTGAGAAAGCTGAATGATGTTCAGAAAGCACATGTCATGCACATTGAGCTGATTCATTCGTTCTCCAAAATGTCAAAAAATTGAGCAACATGAGTTAAATCGAGCGGCAGCTGAAAGTGCTGTTATGCAACATTAGATTGCTGAAATATAGAGCAACAGAAAAAACAGACGGGCTGACACAACAGTACAATGAGTGCTGGTCAGTTCAAACACTTCATCAGTTCTTCTCTAAATCTCCATCAACACAGAAATGAAAAAAGAAAATAATGTTGAATATTTTATGATATAAACATATCAGATGTTCACCGGGCTTCTTGTCTCCATCCCCCCTCCTCACCTTCAGCACAACATCCCCTTCCTGAATGTTGCCGTCCCTGGCTGCCAGGCTCTCAGGGGAAATGTCCTTGACAAAGATGTGGCTGGCCAGGCGCAGGCCATATTCTGCTTACAAAGTGAACGACAGCAACAAAGACGATGTTAGCACAGAGTTCACGTGACCGCACCACACTAACCACGCTTTGCTGTCAAGCTGCTGCTCCCACTGGGATTAAACAGCACTGATTAAAGAAGATTAATTGCTCTTTTACTTTGATTTACTTGAGCAAACTTGGATTTTGCTGTGGCTGGCAAGTTTTGTTTGCTCTGGCAGTTGACCAATGCTGATCTGGAGGTCTTATTCTCTTCCAAAAGTCTGGCAGGCTGATAATAGCTGGATAATAAAATGGCAGGTGATTTCCTGGATTACAACAGAAGGTTTTCTTTCTCTGCCCTGCTTTTCTATCCCCGACTTTGTGAGCCTCACCTTCATTTTTACGGGATTTGACAAGTGTGACCTTGGCAGGACGTGGAGGCAGGTTGTGTGAGCGGCGGTCAGAACGTGGGGAGAGACTCCTCTCCCGCGAGCCGCTGCGTTCACGCTCTCTGTCCCTTCGGCCGCTGCTCCGGCCGCTGCGCCTGCCCATGGCTCCGCCCCCACCGCTGTAAGCACCACTGCGTCCGCTCCGTGTCTCATATATCTCTTCATCATAGCTGTCCTCCTCCTCGTCATGCTCGGACATAGTTTCCCTCTCCCCCAGGCGGCCCATGGGGACATGCACCTTCCTCTTCCGCCTGATTGTCTGGCCAAAGGAAATAAGATATGAGATCAGCCGGACATCCAATGAGTTACAGTCGGATTAATCAATCATTCCCTTGATCATGTACGATTCTCCAAAAACAAAAAACACAAATACACATTTGACAACACTTTGGAGTTGCCAATGTTGGTTCTTCTTTTAACAACTGATGACAAAACAGGAAAACAATTCATAATGGGACATCAGCACTCACAATTTTGGCAATTTTTCCACTCTTACGAAGCTGCTGGACTGCATATGCGTGCTCCACGTTGTCCATGGAGACGGCATTGACCATAACAACTCTGTCATTTTCCCTTGAGAGAGGACACAGAATAACAGACATACTGGAGTCTTTCTGTAGCGGACAGGGCAATTTAATACGAATAATCAGGCAGCCAGTAATGGAACAGAGTCTTACTGCAGTAGGCCTTCAGCTGGGCCTCCTTTCAGCACATCTGAGATAACAATGGAGGTCTCGCCACTCTGAAAATGAGGGTTATCCCGACCTCCAGATATGGCTATCCCGAAGCCAAACCCTGGTGCCTGCACAGAGAAACAGAGGTTAGCTTAGAGGTTAGTTAAACAGAATATAAAAAGGTGTAGATACACACGAAAAGACCTGACTGAAAATTACCACCTGCACATGGGACACTGAACCTTTTTTAGATTGTAAACTAAAACTACGTTATTAAAAAATAAAGTAGGCTACTGGTAAAACAGTGCTGCTTCTGCTCTCAGCAGACTTTAACATGAAGTAGTTTCCACACAGACTAATGGCTGTGTAGTCTGTAAAAACATGCACAAAATACAGTATCTTTGTAGGTTATTTAGGCTCCACAGTCAAAGACACGGGAGAGAATCATGCAGAAGAGAAGCTCTGTGTGCGATATCTTGTTTTGTCTGTTCCAGTGTGTACACAGTGAGCACACTCCCTTACATGATGTGATCCTGAAAATGGGAGGGAAGGAAAACACAGGGAAGGGGGATGGAAGCAAAGATAGCATACATGGGCAGGGTGGAGATAAGACAGACCGGGAGCAGGACAAGGTTTAACAGAGACAAATGTAAAGACGACAGACACTTACCCTGTGTAGTGTTACTGTGTGCTGTTCCCAAATGACAGTCTCCTCCATCGCTGCACTCTGAAAGACAAAAAACGCAGTGCAGTGTGATTAACACAACAACAGGCAACAGTTGGTCTAACAGTCTTGTGACAAAGAGAACTCGCACAGATTCAGTCAACAGAGAAGTCATGTGTCCTGCTAAAGTTTCCATGTATCAACCACCGGACAACCTCACAGTAATTTTGAAATCTGCATGACGGCCCATCTTCATCTATTTTTAAGTCAACACAGTCTAATTATCTTTAGAATTAGGACACGTGCGATTCAAGGCACATATATACAAATAATCCTTCTTCAGTAGTTTACTTAATATTATATCTAAGCTGCTGTTGTAACTTTTTGTGTTCTACTTGGAAAAAATGTCATAATATCCACAGACAGCTGTTAGTAAGTGACGTGGTTGAAGAGTATTGCAAGATCTCTGTTTTCCCATCATGCCTCTGTATTCAGGATTGGAAAAAATCCTACTGTTCCCGTTCTATTTGCCCAATCAGTGATGCTCTCTGTACTCTCTGTCCTGATTGGCTGGTTTGCGATGCTCTTCTTAGCGACAGGTGACGTCGGTACAAGCTGTTCGTTTCTCACACTCTGACTCGCCTCTGCAAACAGCAAGCCACACTGTCAGGTGGCTCGAGCTGAGACGGACCAGTTTACTCCGCTGTAACTTTCACTGCAACCATTTCGTCTCGGTTCAAACTGGACTTAAAAGAGAGAGCTAAAAAAACAAAGGAGAGAGAGAACCGTAGCAGATGGTCGCAGCAGAAGTTGGTCATTAACTTTATTTAAAAAAAAAAAAAAAAAAAAAAAGAGCTAAATAACGTGTTATTACACAGTCTGGCATTATTACCAGGCTCTAGCAAAACGTGTGCAGCATTTCTACAGCCAAGTTATGTGTGGAACTCCTTCGAGAAAATCAACAAAAATGAGGTGCAGTGCAAAATCTGCAAAGTTAAACGACATTAACACAACTGGAGAAACTGTATGATGATAATGCATGTGCAGTCGTGTGTCTCTGACCATGGATTCATAGACAGCGTTTACAACTCTCGTCACCTGCCGTTTTATTAGCAATGGGAAAATACAGAGTGCTGCTCTGCAGACTAAAGCAATGCTGGAGCGGCATACTGCTGAAAACCCCGTGAACTTACGGTAGGAGAAACAGCTGAACAGCCTCGCACTTGTGTGCTGGGGGTGCGGTTTTTGTGTGTGTGTGTGCGTGTTGGGGGGCGCGGGATGGTGTAGGTGCAGCAATTTCTGAATAATTGTCAAATAACACCAGGTAACTATGGAAGAGTACTTTTACTTGAAATGCGTAGCCCTAGTTGCTTCCCAGCGGCTAATGTTAGCCTGTTAACTCGTTAGCAAAAGTTACCAACTGTGGCTTTAAGAAAAATTTAACTAAATTCAATAGTCACTTGAGGGACTTTGAAAGGAATTTACTGAGAATGAACTATTAAATGGAAGGAAACAAAACTTCTAACAATGAAACTACACACTGAAAAAACATTACGTACGAATGATAAACAGGAAACAAACTAAAATCATGCAAATTTTGAAAGACATTATAGCATCGGAGTGAAGTCCATTTCCTCTTTATTTCATCTACTACGTTAGGAGTTTCTATTAAAAGAGGCAAGCAGTCCTGGTGTTTTTTGGACTCTTTACAGGCGAAATTCAATAATGAAGCAAACTGTCACAGCCACTGTACACACAGAGGGCTGCACCCAGCGGGCTATGAGGTTATAACTCTGTGTTGTCTTTGGTTTTATTTGCAGCATTCACACATCGCCAAACAGAGCACACAAACTCCTTTTCAGCAGGCCCAGTATGAGGCCCCATGTTTACAGTGCACTGAATACAATTATACACACTGATAAAAACCCTGCTAGATACAATGAGGCCACGCTGACACTAAATGTTTGACATGGACGCGCACACCCTCCGTCACATTAACAACCAGAGAGGATAAGATGAAGGTCGACTGCTTCAGCTGTTACCGCCCTGTCCTCTGAGCCCACACGCTCACTTCCTATCTGCTCTTCTATATCGTTTCACTTCCACCACAATCTCACGACACATTAGACATTTAATGACTGCGTATAAAATACTATCAGTCCATCCCTTTGGGGTAAATTACAAGCCACATCACAGCACCTAATGCAATAACCCCCCATTTGTCATGTAAATTGATCCAAGGTCCGTGGCCTTAATGGGTGGGACTATCACACATCCCCTTCCTGCTTGGCGGGTAATTTCTTTGACAACTCAAACACAGCACTTTACAGTGGGGCCAGCTGGGCAGAGTGATCTCACGTTGCAGCACGTTAAAGTGTGAGGACAGATGAGCGAAGGGACAGAAATCTCACATTAAAAGCTGCATCAGTGCCAGTGTTTCAACACTCAGTTGAGATCATTTCCACCTTGTTGGCAGTTTCGAACCTCAAACACCCGGCGAGTGTCAGGCCAGCTTCATGTCCAGGATTTATAATCACCACATCAGCAACGACAACCTGCTAACTGAATGTATCAAATTCCCAAAAGTGATACCTATGCCTAAATCACAGGAGGAGCCGGTTGCAAACTGCTTAAAAATTAAATAATAAAAAAAAAACAACATGAAAATTTTTGTGTGGTAGAAAATTCAATGCTGAAGTTGTAATTTAGTCACCCGTTTCTGCTGCTGTCCTATTACTTGTTTTACCACCAAGGCCTCCTTCAACACATTGTCCTTATGTCTGTCGTGACCTGTCGGCCAAGTGCCAAACGTTAGCTGGTGTCTGGGAATACAAGCAGCTGAATAAATCGCCACAAGTGGCCCCAGACGTTCTCAGCTTGGCAGCAACAGTCACAAACTCCTCAAGCTGCTTATGGCTGGACTCACACAAGGAGGCTGAACAAAGGTTTGTGCAGGGGAACTCCCCTTGGCCTTTTATATTGAATACACTGCACTTGAGAGAGGAAAAAAAGACATCTGAATATTAACAAGACTGCTGAAAACAGAGGCATGAATTCCCACTGTAAAGTTTGCTCTTTGGGAGAAAACGCTGCAGAAAACGCCAACATTTTCTCTGAAATCTGAATTTGGACTTTTTCCAGTTGGTCTTCTTTAAAGGCATTTCCACAGCATGACACAAACACACAGAAACACTCACACACAACGTTCAGGGCCTGTGTTGTAACAGGGCTGTGAAAAATGAGATTCTGTTGTCTAAAACAATTTGAATGAGAGAATGTTTGTTGTGTCTAATCCAAGACAAACAGTTCAACATAACATTAAAATGATGTAAAATCCAAAATGCAACAAAAAGAGAGGAATCTAAAATGGAGCAGAAACTCAACAGAATTTAGGAGGAAAAAAAAAGGAGGGTCCTGCAGTGTGTAGCTCCTCCTCCCTCTATCCCCTACACACACACACACACACACACACACACACACACACACACACACACACACACACACACACACACACACACACACACACCTTCCACTTTGAAGGGATGTAATTTTGCTTTCTCCTCCTGCAGAGCTTGTTGCTCTGGTAACAGAGGGGGAACAGTGTGCTGTTGTTCAAGTGGCCTGACATTTTCAGGCTGTGTCTGAAGGTTCCTCTCAACGGTGGAGGCTTTAAAAAAGACACGACTGAATTAATTTAGAAACAAAAGCCTTTTTTTTTTACTTTTCAGATGAGCACTAGGCATTTGGAGCTAGATCTACATTGTCAGACACTAACTGCCTGACATTCGTTGAAAAAAAAACTATCATAACCTCTCTTAAGAACACCTTAAAAGTGTTATTCCTTGTGGAAAGCATCATGCAGAGTAATCAAACAAAAAAGAACTGTACACACACAGCGTCAGGGATTTAGTGAACCACACCAACATCTCAGTGCTCCATTCAGAGCCAAAAACACTAATCTGAAAAGTTAAGCAAACATACAGGAAAGACAAGGAAACAGAGTCCCATCATGTGAGTCGGCTCTGCGCTGCTCCTGCGTACAGTCTGTACAAAAGGCGTGTTAGCAGCATCCAGTGACTGATGAGTGTTGGTGGTACTGTTGTGTGTGTACGCCCTTTATGGCCACAAACAACTGGTGCCAACAGAAGCTTCATGCCACAGGCCAGAGCCAGGGCTGGCAGCCGCTCCACAGCGGAGACACACCATGTTGGTTGGGTCATGCTTGGGGGATTACAACCAGGCAACTCGGGAGACAGCACTACAACACAGATGGATCTCGCAGCTGAGTGGAGAACGGACAGGAAAGCTGTGGTGGAAAAAGGGACTGTGTGGCGTCAACATGTGATGAACTTATTCCATGAGCTCACTGTGTGTTTATTTATCAGCAGAGTGAAAACTATTAAAGCATGTCTGTCAAAGAAATCCTCCAATTCAGCCTCTGAAGATACTAACTTCCACAAAGGACGGCAACCAGTGGTGGCATTGTTGTAAAGTAATCAATTAGTCACTCAAAATAATTTAATCTGGAACTATTTTGATTATTGATTGATCATTTACTTTACATGACGTATTGAGCAAAAGTAATCCAGGATAAGGCTTGGGCCAATATTAGGTAAAATTTTGAATATGTAATATAATATGTATTTATGATGATTGCTTTTAAACTAAACAAGTAAAAGTCATCCTCCTTCACACTGGATGATGCTCTCCCTGAGACAGTCAGAACAAAACCCACAACCAGGACAAATTCGGCCTGTTTCACAAGAGACAAAGTCAGTGAACATGACGTCTGTCCACAGGGATCATGGGAAACAATGACTCGAACGTTTAATCAAGGAAACAGCTGCCTGTTATTTTATCGCTTCTTATATCGACGGATGTCGGCGTGCTGGCTGATAACTGATAATTACTTTTAAAGCCACTATCGGGCGATACCGATAACGTGGTGATAATAACACACACCCCTCGTATTTTGGCAATTTTTGAGGTGAGAGTGGCGATGTTTTTTTTTTTGTTTTTTTTTTGCACCCACCCAAGTTGGAAAGCCAAGACAGTAGCCTACAACTTCTGTGCTTTCTGAATGCATCTCAAATAAAAATAAATTGAAAAAGTGTTGAAATAACATAAATACATGTCTAATGAATAATTAGCCACAGAAACGTTTTTTTTTCCTCTGGGAGACACCCAAAACTGGCTGCGTCTTACATACCGGTGTAGGGCTCTACGAAATCGATGAAAAGAAATCCGTTTTATGTTTTTCCTAAATTTCGTTTTCGTTTCCCAAATTCCATTATTTCCATTTTAATTTATCGGCATTCCAAAGCACGGTGTTTTTCCTTGTTTTTCACATGGGCTTTAGACCACAAGTAATCTCTGCACGCATCCATACGTTTCCAATTGACAGCATGTTGACAGAATTTGCTAAACAGCAAATCACCTGACACATAAAAGTCGTTCGGAAACTGCTCAGCTCTGTAGACTCGATTTTGCCAGCATCTCAGGCTGCTGCTTCGACATGCTTGCGTTGTTTGGCAGGGGGGCTGGAGTGTTTGTGAATGAGTGAGACATACAGGTGGTCCCACGCATTAGCATCCCCCCCCAATGTTCTCCCCAGATAAATGTTCCTCTTTCTCCCAAAAACAGAGTTTCAGTCAGATAACAGTAAATTCCACGATATTACATGTAGATTCCATTTTTATTAGCCTACTCCATGATTCGGTGGTTGTGAAAATCATGAGGCCCTACTTGTGCGATTTACACTCTGAATTTTATGGTAGTTTCAAAGAAGAATTTGGAAAGTCAGTGACGATATTTGGACAGGACAATATGGTGATATCAAATTTTGATTATCGCCCAAGACTATCCAGGATAGCAAACTAAATATCCTTCCCTGAGGGACAACTGGTGCTTTCACAATATATTAACATGAGATTTTTGTTTTTAAAAAATCACTGAAATAACGGCAAATATTAGAACAACTTGAACAGTCTGGTAAGTTCAGAAAATTACAGCACTTTACCATAACGCTGCCTTTTAAACCAGTAAACAACTGTTAAGCCGAATCACATTTTAACAACACTGAAAACCTAAGACGATATCTTGTCTAATATTACGATGTGAACTTATTATCTATATATCGCGCTGCCCTATTTGACAATTGTAACCAATAATAAAAAGTTATCTAATGGCCAGTGAAGAAAAAGTAGCAAAAACAAGAGTGAGTCCTTGTGTGAACTCAGCATCATCTGAACAAAGGAAAATGGAGTATTAGAAAATTTTGGCAACAGCTGGCAAGTCTACCATCCAGTTTGGCAGGTTACCTGCCTTTTGACAGCTCCTTTCAATTCCACATATTCATTTGGCTGGTAAAATAATAAAATGAGTTGACCTTTGGGGTTGCATTTAAGCCATGCCTCGCATCCCTGCCGTCTTTCTCCTCTTTCCAAACATTCTGTGTCATGGAGACCTCAAATTTCAGAAACCAGTTAAACAAAACCCACCTGAAATGCCGATTTTATATCTGGTGTAGAGAATTGCTATTCGACATTATGAGCAGTGATGCAGGTCCTTTAAAACCTCACATGCTGTTCAGTAAAAACTAGGGCCAAAAAAGTAGAAAACCATCTCTGTCTTCACTCCTTTGCATACACAGAATCTTCACCACAGCGAACAAACACACATGAAGAGGACAGCTAAGACCGTGTTTCATTTCAGAATCATTTTGGAGTGTCATTAAAATTAAAAAGCACTGGCCCCCAACTCTCTATTCAGGCAGAAAAACAAAATCATATTTTTATCCAAGAGGGAACTGAGGCAATATGGTGTGGTGTTCAATTCTGTGACTAAAGGAATAGATTTTATGCTGTGGTATTGTTTAGGGCTGAGGCAGTTCCTTATTCAATTTTGACCGCTCTGGGAGCAGAGTAGCTAAGAATAGCTCTCATTAATTCTGCCGTTGTGATGCTGCAACAGAGTGATTCAAGGGAAACTTGCAGCACGAACTCTGGAGAACATTTAATAACCTCTTGTTATATTAAATGCCATGACAGACTGAAACAAATGATGCAATACAGCGAAGAAAAAACATTCACTTTTTCTCAAGTGCCTTTTTCTTAGATTTGTCTTCAAGGCCCGAGGAAAACAAAGAGAGGTTGTTCATTTTCACAAAGCCTCAACAGTGCTGGGAAAGAGAAAATGTAGCTATTAAAACAAGTATTACAAGGACAAAGAATGCTTAATGTTGATGCTGTGATATTCAATTTACACAGAGTGGTACTAAACGACATTTTTTAGTACTGAATTAAACTGATTATCTAAAACACAAGCAACTTAGGAGAATTACCTTTGTGTCCACATCTCACCATAATCTACAGCAGAAATGGAATTTTTCAGTATCAGTTTGAGTTGATTTCTCAATATTTTGGACCAAAAAAACAAAACAAAAAACATCCAGTCAAGCTACAGATGGATCCCACATGATAAGAGCAGCAGAAAGGCTTACTGAGGCAAAAAATAAATAAATAAATAAAAAATCTCATTTGACTTACAACCATTAAATTGAACCAGGAATACTGTGGACAGAAACGTTAGCATGCCAGCAGTGAACAAACTGCAAAGTTCAAATGAGGATACTTTCAGAACTCTTTGCAAGTTGCACTGCGACTAAAACAGAAAACAACAACAACAACATCAACGACAACAGGATCGCACTCCACTGTGGCTGCCGGCAGCGAAGCAGCAAACAAGTAGAATAAGATGATTGATCACTTCTGAGATTGGAAACGATGTGCTGGGGAGTGCTGACAACTGCAGAAACTCCCCTGCCTGGGAGAACATATTCAAATGGTAATGAGGGTCCATGCCTTAGCACCCGTCTAGATGTCCCCTGAGAGACAAGTGACACTCTGCAAATACAACACGGCTACACACAGTACTATGGAGGGAAGATATCAGGACAGATGCAGCAATGCACAGTGATAAGAAGGTCAAGAGATGAAACCTATTAACTGACAAAAAACTTAATTACAGCCATGAAAGACACACACTTGCATTATTTAGAGGCTCTAGTAAAACCTCATTCACTTTCTCTCTTTGGCTTATTGCTTAAGTGTACAATAAAACTGGATGCAAAGAAGATCAGAGGTACTCACATCAGTTCATACTTGTCACTACAGAGGACACAAACAAAAGCGTTTCTGAACTCCAGCTACTCTTCAGTAAATCCAACAGGAGATTCCTCAGTGCATAACCGCACTCATCACTGCTGGGAGGGTCGAGCCCCCGCCTTCCTTTCCTTTCTCTTTTCTTCGCTCAGGAACAACTGAAATTATGAACACAGGTGAGGGGTTACGAAACACACCCCGCAGCTACGCCCTAATGCTTCCTCTGTCCTGCACGGGTTGTGTCCTCTCCCAACATCTTTCTTCAAAATACATCCCTCCCTTCAACCGTCTCCTTACGTGGTCACGGGATCGAAGCAAATCCCCTCCAGCCTGGCAGCAATCTGTGTGGGATCTGCAGTTCCGCTACAGCATGGGACTCCTCTGTGCTAGCGAACATCCAGCCGCAGTGTAAACTGCTGTATCGGACTTAACCCCTGAGGTGCCAGCCTGAACCCGAGCAGAATTCATCAATTCTCTTTGCATGTGGGACATTATTCTGCTGCTCCTCCCCAGGTGTGCTGCATTACATGCATCAATTATGCTAATCATGTCAGTGACATCCTATAAACGATTACTGACCATCAAACCGACTTTGTTATAATCACTTTACTGGGACATAATTATACTGCTGCTGGAGACAACAAAAACAGTAAAATCTCATCACTAACACAAACTCTCGCTAAAATTAACAGGTTGCTAATAAAGCAGATAAAAATAAAATTAAACTTAACAGCCACAGAGAGGAAATCTAAGAGGTGGAGGCAGCCCAAGAAGCAAAGAGGCACGTCTGATTCGTCCAATGTCATGTAAAATTAGGAGGTTCTGACATGTGAACTAGGGATGGGACAGACCACTTTTATTGTTAATCGCCATAAAAACACTCACAATAATTTGACTGTGGTGAATTTCAATTAATCACCTAATTGTGAATTAAAGTGTCTGCTATGATTGACCTAATGTAATCCTTATTTTTCATGCTAGTGAATAGCAAATAGCCCACACTGCAGTTTATTTTCTTCCACCCCTAATTTGATGTAGTCTGTATTACACTGGGACACTATTATAAGGTTACCAGTGAGTATTAGTGGTGGCGGCGGGTTGAACTGCTGTTAGCTTCCAGGCTAGCTTAGTTAGCATACTGTACCTCCCTTTAATAACTCCATGACTAAGTTTTCTGACATTATGTTGTAGTCTGCATTATACTGGGACACTAGGGCCCGACCAATATATCAGTTTGCCAATATTATTGACCGATATCAACCTATAATAGATATATAAGTCTTGGTGTATATATTCTCCAATAACTGCTAATATTAAAGCTGTTTTTTAAGGCTGGAAAAATGCTTGGACCAGTGATTTAAAATGATGTAATCACGTTGTTTGTCCAGCAGAGGGCCGTCCATATTTAATAGGTAATTCATGAAGTGTTTACTGGGCAGTACACCGGTGTTTGGAATAAAGTTTGTGGGATTTCCTGCCTACATAACACATCTTTGTTGCATGTATTTGATAACCACGTTCAAAATATCAGTTAGAGAATATCAGCAGATAGATACTGGATAGTTGAATTTTCCTACTCTCTAATATTGGTATCAGCATCGGCCCCAAAAATCCCATATCAGTTGGGCGCTAGACACTATTACAGTGAAGCCCGACTCCTGAATGTAGGGTGAGTGTGATAAGACACTAATGACTAACAGTCAAAAAGACACACAGACCAGACTGAAGGAGCTTTAGGGGCGTTCATAGCAACAACTGACATGACCAATCGAGCCTTGATCACGACAGACTGAACACAGAAGAGCACCGACTGTTCGATCAAAATATGTATCACAGTATTTGTTATTGTTTTGGAGTGCTGCAATAATAATAAAAGCACATTTGCCTAAAGAAAACATATTTGTCCACTCACTGATAAAAGTATTAAAAACTAAAAAATATCATTTAGAACTGAAAAAAAAGTGTGATTCATTTGTGATTAAATATTGTAATCCATTGACAGCCCTAGTTCATATTTGTTTTAGTTGTTGAATCATTTTATCTCATTATTTTTAAGTGTTTTCTGTAAAACAGCACAGTACAAGGTCACAAACGTGAATTCATCATAAAGCAACCCCAAGAATCTGCAGTATGTGTCAAACACGTCATGAGGCATTTCTTGTTGTTTACGGAGGTCGGAGGACTGAATTTTTCCTCACCACCAACATAGAAATGCATGTTAGACAGAGTGGTTATTAGAGGAGGGAGTTACTCCTCTTCTCTGTACAATGCAGCTTTTGTTCTGCGTCATGTTGAGAGGACAGGTGAGAACACGGAAACAGACTACTGTACTCCACCACACGTCTACACCTGACAAGTTCAGGAACACTTCATCTGACTGCATGACATAAACTGCATGAATAAAACAGCCACTCAACCTCATGCACACTCCTTACTGCCTGTGACAGACTGATGTTCCTCATCAGATTGTTGGCATTTATGACACTGTTACTCTCCTGATACCTCTTTATGTAAGGGCATCATTTGCATACTCTGCCTTTGTCCTATTCTCTTTCAGCAGGTAAACCAGCAGTGACCTCCACACATGAACGCACTGCGCAGCGAGATAAAGTAATTGGTGACTCAGCTGAGAATGGATCTACATGTGTTGTAACAGATCCGTGTGCAACTGTAAAGGACAAACTGCATCACGCTGAAAATAAACAACAAAAAGGCAACTATGGGGAAGGAAGCACTACAGTGAAATCACAACATGTTACACAGAAGCATTCAAGGTTCAACAGTTAAATACACACAAAAAAAACATGCTTTTTTTTCTTTTTTTTAAACAAACATTCAGCCCATTCTCATCATCACTGTAAAATGCTGATTTCCCTCCAAACCAAGGCCACATGGGTCATGACACACTGCTAATCCGTCACAATAAGGATCAGTTAGGACAGGACTGAGAGACCGCCGGTCACCGCTGGCAAAGGGGACGAGTTAAATTTACATCACTCAGAGCAGAGCCTGAGAGTGGTGACAGATTCCACACATTGCTCTCTCCAGTATGTTCTGCCTAACAGCCTTCAAATGAAGCGTTTCTACATGAAACAAAGCAGGCATGAGCCCAAGCTGCTCGTCAGTACAAGTCATACAGCCTTGACTATGTCTTTTAGGATTTATAGTTCTAATATGTTGGGCATCATCAAAAGAGTGACAAATAGTCCTGCACACCAATTTTCCTGTAAAAATAATGTTTTTGGTTTTTGTGCAAAATTTTATACTATGCATTCAACATGGTTGGTAATTTACATATGAAAAACAAGAGTAGTAATATTAATCCAAACTCTTCTCCAATCTATGTGTTGTTCATTGGTTTTAGGTAGAGATGTTCTGACACAATTTTTTTCCTTTCTGATACAGATTCCGATACCCAAATTTGCATAGCGGCCGATACCGAGTACCGATCCAATTCCATCGAAGTAACAACTCCTTTAAAACTACAGGTGCTATCATAATTCAGTAAAATAAATGATTAAAAAAAGAAAAAACTATAAAACAGTAGTGCAACATCTAATTCCTTTCACATCACTTTTTTTTTTACTGTTGGGCTGGACTTTCTGGTGTAAGATTTTGCCAAATGTAGACATTTTGCTCGCTGCGTGAACTCTCTCCGTTCTTCTTCGCCTCTCTTAAAAACAGTAGTTGACAGTGGCAGTGCAGCGCAACTTCCTGTGTATTGTTTAAAAGCAACAAAGAAGAACTGACCCTTTGCTAAGCTACGCCCCCCATGGTTACTGTTGCTATGTCTGTCAAGCTTTTGGAGCTAGCATGGAGCTCACACTGTAACTAACTGCACTCCTGGCGAAATATTGTATAATTTTTGGAAAAACAAAAAAGCAATTTTAGACAGAAGCAGACAGAAGTTCTGCAATAAGCCTTTAAATGATAAAAACAGGAAGTCAAAGTGACTCAGCAGTGAAAACAGGTTGGAGTTATGAATATAAAGATACATGTTAAAGCCTGAAGATCACAGTGCAGCTGCTTCAGCTTGTGTTTCACTTCATTCATAAAATAAACAAGGACCCTCATAACAATTTAGGACCCGTTATGGACAAGCGGAGGACATTTCTCTTTGTATATTGCCGTTAGAAGTAAAGGCTTTTTCTTTCTGGTTGGGTTCGTGTTGACGTTACCAATGTTGCAAACTGTTGAGAGCCGCTCCTTCCAGACTGCAGCCACTGACTTTAGCTTAGCTGACTGGGCTTGCCAGTGCTCTTAATAGCTATGCAGGGCCTCAGACTGTTTTTACTAAGAGTGCTGTAGCCTCTTACTGAAAATTTTTAGGAGCGCAAACAAAGAATTTAGGGGCAACACCTTAAATCGACCTGCAACGCAAATTTCAACTTCCTGCATTCATTAGTAATAGTTTTCTTTTCATGAGTTGCTACGTCCCTTGTTAACTGTTTTGGATTTGGATTATCTTTCTGGATTAAAGGCAGAGGTGAGTCTGTTTGCCAGGAGACTTGTCAGGTTGACAACTGAGAGTTGATAAAAAAATGACCAAATCGAAGTTTTCCTGAAACATTTAGCCTCATTAATAAATTCCAGTGTTCAAAAGACACTTTAAATTAAATTCTGAGTTATTAAACGATGACATCAAATCAGGACATCAATAAAAAGAGACAGTGCTATTAATCAAAATATATAAACATTTCTTTTCAGTAGAAATTCAGTGTTTCCCCAACCATTCACTCGGAGGGGCGGCCTGCCCCTTCAACGTGTCCCCCTGCCCCCGGAAGAAAGGCTCAGAATATTTTATTTATGGCATTTGCGCAATTTATATGTGCACTCATTTAATTTCAGAAGAGCATAAGCGTCTTTTATGTAATTCGCTGTCCTCTCTGTCTCTGTCCTGCTCTCCTGCTTCTGTCGTGGGTGTGTCTCACATGTACTTCTCACACACACATACACACAAATACAAAGAGAGAGAGAGCGCTAGAGAAGAGGGACAGCAACCCACCACAGATTTTCACCCTAAACAACATGGAGAAACGTCGACCCAAAGTGATCAGAACAAAATATCAAAGTTTTTCAAATGAGTCACCACGACACCTGCCGCCACCCAACCTGCTGCTATCCCTGAGCCTGGACCTGGTCCCAGTGGCGAGCACGCTAGCTCATCTGCTGCTGGGGGGAGCAGAGCTAACCCAGTCACAAGCACTGCACCCACAGACAAGCACAGAAAGACAGGATCTGACCCGTCGTTGTAACTCAAATTAACCAGCCAATTATTCACTAATAACAACGTAACATGGCCTCAGTGTTTATCGAAGGGTTACCAAAGCAGACATAATGTCAGCTGTGCTTTTCAAACTGTGAGGAGTTCACTGGGTAACCAGGACGCCTGCACAGTTTTGCCCAGAGCATGTTACACTTTTCAGCATTTGATTTTGGAAAGGTAAAGAACGTAAATCTTCTTTGAATCTTGACGAATGACACAACGTTTAACAATGACGAGCTCCAAATACACAGAACCAGCCTGAAAATGACGAAAACCTGAAAAAAAATTGCATGAGTTTCAATGGAGCACAGCCCTGTAGTTGACGGACCCTGTTCAGAGCTCGCAGATACCATGCGCTGATTGGCCTATTAGCATTCAAGGGCGGAGCTTAGCAAAGGGTCAGTTGATTTCAGGTATGTAATGTCAGTCAGAGTTAACTAAGCTAACTGGGAATTAGCTTAGTACCGTTTAGCAGCTAATAAAACACGGTACTGGACAGGTGCACAGACTGGCATAATGACCGATAGCGATACCAGCATTTTCGGCTGTATCGGAGGCATTTTCCGATACTGCTATAGGTATCAGAACAACTCTAGTTTTAGGGACTAGGTCTCAATTTGACTGGAGTTATATCCCACGCATGAAGAGGTCCTGTCTGTGGGAAACGACGGGACAATGTGAGATGGAGGCTTGAGCACAAAGATTCCTCATGAAACCCGTCACAGCTGCTTTGCATAGACGTATAAGCTAACACTGGCTGCAGTACTTCAGTGTAAACCATCAGTTATTGGATTTCAGTTTAAAAAGCCAGCAGGCAAAACTTATCTGATGTGCTAGATGTTCTGTCAACACTGCAATTAACATGTTTTCAGATTGGATTTTTGTTTAGACAGTATGATAATTAGCTTTTACTACACCATTAGCTGTCACAACGATGCTGACATGAGTTGCAAACTCTCTGTGCAGATCTGGAGAAAAGAAACCTCGTACTTTCTCAACAGCAGATATTTGCTATTTCTCTTCTGCCATAACACATGACACACTCAAAGCCATGCTGTGCAAACAATACAACAACCTGCAATGACTGATTTTTTGGCCACTTAGGCAAAGCTGAAGTTACATGTAGGAAAACATTTTCCTTATTTACACATCCAGCAGCTACAAGACAACTTCATCTTTCGTTTTGGTTTCTGCTCACCTGCTGCATCTAAGGCCAATATTCTTTCTCTCAACGAGTCCCTGAGGGAAATGTCTGGCTCTTTAGCTGCTAAATGCTCTACAGTGTTCATCAGCCTGTCAGTTAATGTGTCTGCATGCTGAATGGTATTGAGCAGGTAGTGTCCAGAAAAAAAAGTGCTATGAAAGCAACGAGAGTGAACCGGAAGTAAAACTGCAGGACATACAGCTAAAAAAATAAATAGCTGAGAATTTAAAATATTTATTTCAAATATGTAATCCTTAATGTTTCTTATGAAAAGTATGCTAATTACACCATAAAAATATTTCCCACAAAACAACAACATTTTGGGTTAGAGTTATTAAATTAAATTTGATCTTTTCATACTCGCTCTCAGGGATAGTGGTTCATAGTGAGCAGCATCTATTTCCAGGCTCGGCACAGTCAGCGATCATAACCAGTATGTGTTCTAAAACACACTCTCTCACACACACACACTCACTCTCTCTCTCTCACACACACACACACACACATACACACACACACACACACACACACACACAAAAACAAACACACACACGCACGCGCACACACCAGAAAAACAGCTCCTGAACTCAATCAGACCAGTGGAAGTTATCAGTGCCCCACACAGAGCACATAAGAGGGCAGGAATGTGCTGATAAGCTGTGCCACTGAAAAGCGCCCCGCCTCCTCTCCATCACAGTGACTGAAATAAGGACAACAGAGCCAATGAAATACCACGATGATAAAGGATGTCTCTGCACTATAAGAAAAATAAGGTTCGTGCTGAAATGTGATTAATGAGAGATTTTGCAGGTCACTTTGCTCTGGTAATTCCACACCCCTTTCAAACAAGAATTTACTGCAGACTTGATGTAAATAAGCAAGCCCATGTAATAACTGGAGCTGGAACCATAATGTAAATGTGCCACTTGTTAACATTAAGACCTAGGCCTTGTTCAGACTGCCAGCCCAAATCAGATTTTGGGCGTGTCCAGATTGATCCAGACTGATTTCAGGCAGTCTGAACTTAAACAAAACAAAACAAAACAAAACAACCATGTTAATTCTGAGTTTTTGCAAATCAGACCCAAACCTCATGAGGAGGTGGTTTGAAATGCGATCCAAATCTGATTTATACAACTGTGCCTTCAGTCCGGATGTTCTGCTCGTTCAAATTGGATCTCAGAGTGTCTTTTGCGTCACTCTACAGGCATTGTTCACCTGAATGGATTATCTTAATGGACAAGACGGAGTGCTAGAAGGTCAAAGATCACAGAAGGCATTACAAAATATGCACAAATGTCCCAAGGATGACATTCTCCCACCAGTCACTGCTCTGCAGACGGTGCCAAACCTCTCGCTGCACAGTGAAGCCCGCCGTGACTGCAGCTCAGAACATCATGACGTTTATCGGTCTGTTCCATCACTGAGTCTGTCTGGTGTGACGCGACTACACATCAAGTGTTCGAATGGCAAGATGACGTATCTCCGTTTTTCCATTCGTCGTATTTCCGTGTCGTAAAGCTGCTCACCAGCGCACACACTGACGCCTGCGTCGTTACTATACTAACCCATGCAGACAGGTTGGCACAGGGTGGTGATGTCTGGATGCAACAAATCCGATCTGATCACTTGCAAGTAACAGTGCGGACAGTCTGTATTAAAAATCAGATTTGAGAAACAAAACAGATTTGTCTGCAGTCTGAACAAGGCCTTCGTGTGCTATGGCTACAAGGACTTAAGTCATATGTCTAAAGGGTTTTGGCTGGGAAGCCTTAGCTTAGCCAAATATCAGGGCAATGACCTTTCAATGTCCACAGCTCACATCAATCAAAATGCCAATTATTTGCATTAAATATATATAAAAAAACAAATAAAATATGTTACAGTATATGATTTTTTTGTGCTGAATGTGTTATTATGGAGCATTTCAAAATAAAAAACTCTGGCCCTTTTTGCATTATAATTTATCTTGTGCTAATACAGCCGAGATACAGCCAGGGATTATGAGCTGTTACGCCAAACAGAAAACCCTGCTAAAGTGATAAAAGGTTTAGATCTGCTGGTTCAAGAAGGGTGAAACAAGGAGTCAATCTCTACACCTCTCAGAGGATGAAAATATATCAGACCATACAAGTAATGCATGGTATGAGCTGATATGTAATACTGAAGCATTCAAGTTCTTAAAGCAATGTTTTCCAGAGCAGTACCTGCAGCCATATACTTTGATCTCTTGTATCTAAACAAAATAGGCATAACAATATATGAAATCCTAAAAATATAGAAAATTAAGTTCTCCAAGGTGGGCCATGTGTCAACATATCAGATGAATTTCACACAGTATTGCTGTCATTAGTATGTCATGTTGTCATGTAAGTTAAAACCTACAACTTATTCTACACAGTTCAAGCTCAACTTGAGTCAGCAAAATATCAGGTTTATTTTTCCTTCCAAACCACAATGACTCAGATGACTGCCATTCCACTTGACAGCTTAGAGCAACATGATTTACAGGCCAACATGTATAGCTGCCCTTGAGCAGCTGATATTCTCTTCGCCTCACAAAGAATGGACAACACTTCCATCTGAATTCTAAAAATCTGTTATTTTCTTGCAAAGGGAACATCTGACGGCTGTCTTAAATATCACCTGAACTGTATCGACACTTCATTTGACTAATTTGCTGCCCTGCTTAGCTGCCACCTCATGCAACATTACTGTGAGGTTGGTAATGACATATTTATGTTACAGACTCATGCTCAAACACATGTGTAGTAAAACATCATACTTCCATTGATGTGACATGTTAAAATAAAGACATGTGATATCCTGTATGTTTTAAATAATCTTTGGGGGCCCTGGTTTAAATTCAAAGTCTGGTGTTCTGAACAGAAACAAGACAAACCAAATTTCTATGGAACCTCATTTTATAACAAAGCACTTTTTGTGATGCTTCATACTATTTGTAATCCAAACTAAGTTGTGAGTAGGGCTGGGCAATATATATATATACTGTATATATTGTATTATATTGTGATATGAGACAAGATATTGTGACAGATTTTGGATATTTTTATATTGTGATATGGCATAAGTGTTGTCTTTTCCTGGTTGAAAAGGCCTCATTACAGCAAAGTGATGTGATTTTCTGAATTTACCAGACTGTTTTGGTTGTTTTTTTTAATTTACTTTTACCCACTTATCCAAATTACTGATGTTTTTTTTTTCTTAGTCAAAAAATGTCAATAGGGTAATAGTTTGTGAAATCACTAACAGTCATCCTTATGAGACTGTCTTGATATTGAGGTATTGGCCAAAAATATTGTGATAATAACTCATTTAATCACCTTAGCTGCTCCCACCCCTTAGAATGTACAACAAGTTGTCAGTCACAACCTACATGATAAATA
>JAPQLA010000022.1:17659131-17672338 GCA_029822935.1 Naso vlamingii | reverse complement strand
ACACACACACACGCACACACCACTGACACAGCAGATACACACTATAATTACACAACATGTAGGCCAAGACTTCCTGTTTTCATTCATTCATTTAAAAAACAGCTTAGACATTTTGGGTTTTATGTAGGAAATTTGGAATAAACCTTTTTTTTTTAATCTGACACGTCTGTAGGTATTTTTCTTTGACCATTTTTTTGACCAGTGTTGCTCTGCTGTGTTGTGTGAAGTGTCAGGTCTCGCATGATTTGAACCAGTGTTTTGTGATTCAACCCTTAATAAAGGCTTTTATACATGACAGTGGATATTTCCTGAATTCAACCATACGAGTGAATGATGGATTGACCACGGATGTGCCATAGTTATCAGCCCAATATTGCAAAATATAACGTCATTCTTACTGTACAGATAATGACATTTTAGCCAATAAATCGAGCCAGTAATACCAAGCCAAAATGGCTTAAATTGACTTGGCTTTCATGGACATTTATTGACAGCTCAGCACACAAAACCTCTGCGCCTGTAGAGCCACGCAGTCCCAGTAGAGAAAAACACCATGTTGTGGTGTGGACATTTTTCACAATTTCAGATGTGTTGCTTGTTGTTGTGCAAACAGTAATGTCAGTTATTTGGCCAGAGCTATGGAATATTACTTTATCCTTTGCATTTCATACCCTCAGGTGTGCATAAATACAAGTTATCATCTTTTTAAATGCAAAAATGTGGCATTAATTCATGGTTATCAACTGAAAAAAAATTATTGTGTATCCCCAGGATAGACCATTACTAAATTAAGGCATTATTATTGCCAATTACAATAAGAAAGCTTAATAAGTCAATCAATCCATCAGTAAATCAACAGAGAATTAATCAGCACATAATTTATTGTTTTCAAGCAAGAAAGAAAAATAATTTTTGGTCCCAGCTTCTGGTACTGTACTGCACTATGTAGTTTAAATTACTTTGGATTTTAAACTATTTGTTATGAAACACCACACCATAAAAATGAAAATGAATAAGTAGCACATTATAACGTGAAACTTTTATTGTTATAACAATATACTATTTTTATTGTCAAAACATAAAATATAATTATAACATGATAATTAATTGTTATAACAGTAAACTTATCCAGTTATAATTTGAAAATCTTTTGTTGTAACATGATAATTTATTGTTACAACATGATAATTAATTGTTATAACTATGAATGATCACATTATAATGTGAAAATTCATTGTTATAATGATAAACTTATCACGTAAAAATATATTAAGTGTCATGTTTTAACACTGAGTTTCATGTTATGACATTCGTTTGTATGTTGAAATAACGAAAATGTCATGTTATAATGTAAAAACATCACAGAACAACGTAAAACTTTTATTGTTATAACAATAAACTTATCACATTAAAACATAATACGGGTCCATTTTTATTTTAATGGCGTGGCAGCACTACGCTTCTGTAATTCATCAATCAATAATGTGCATTTTATTTCAAAATTTAATAACAGTAAGTAATCACCAGATTCACAAGATTAATAGATAATAAAATAATTAACTGCTGCTCTAAATATGAATTCATTTTTACTGAAAAACACATGACAACAACAATTCTTAGAGCACTAAGATGTGTCCATTACTGGATATTATGTTTTATCAAGATTAAGAGAAAAGGTGTTAGACAGCGACGGATAAACGCAGTAAATCTCATGTTTGCTGTTTGAAAAATCTCTTTGTAGTTGTATTATATAAATATAAAATGTTGCTGTGTGTTCATCTCATGACAATCAATCAACAGACAATGTAATCTACAGAGCGTCCACAAATGTGAGCATCAAACCCTGTGATTGATTAAGTTGTCTTAGGACAACCTTCCCTGTGCTTCACTGTGAATGCTTGACTTCCCCACCACGGCCACCATCTTGAATCCTACAAACATTACATCATCCTGCTGGTTGTCCTTCACTTGACCCCACGCTCTAGTGCTCAATCGGGGGGAATTACTACATGAACATCAAGCACTCCTTGAAACTAAACCCAAATTATAATGAAGGACTGTTATGGTGGTATTAATAGCTGCGGAGTGCATTTTCTAAGCTAAAAATATTGTACATGATTTTGGTTCAGTGCTACATTTTCGCTCATTGCCAGCTGCTGATGGTGCTTACTGTTCGGCTCTCTCCTCGTGACATAAATCATGCAGGAAAGTCAATAGAGTTGTTGGGATTTATGTAGCTTTGAGTCTACTCCGTTGAAATGATTTGTTATAGATGAGGGACACAAGCCCGACCATAAAAACAATTCAGAAGCACGAGCCATTTTCTTCAAATCTTCTGCTGACAACCAAGGTCTCTGCCATTTGTAATCTTTACCCAGCATCCCTCATGAAATAAACAACAGGGCAGTTTAATCCTGTTGTGTTACAGAGAACTACAGGAAACCCATTTCAGGGCACCTTGCCTTATAGACATTTTATACTGTAAAACTGAACAATTACCATAAGACATTCTAACTGATCAAACATACAGGAATAAATCCATAATTAACACAGTATACAGTTATATAGTATAAGTCTTTTTTGTGAATTAATGTTTCAAGTCATTGCCACAGAGGTTGTCAGGTGGGGTCAACATATTGCTACAGGATGTGTGACATGATGGTATTAGAAACACACAGTGTGTAGTGCCTATGGTGACCTTATGCCATATGTCCCATCAGAGGACCCGTAGGCCTGGCTCGCTCCTGAGTCACAGCCTCCAGAAACACACCAAACATCTGTCGTCCCCACCAAGCAGCCAGTGGGATCACACACGCAACCTTCACAGGCATTACACACGGACACCTCCCCCTCAAACTCCACCCGCCCTATCACCTCTAACCACCCCCCAGTGCTTATCACCTACAGGACAGAAAGAAATGCATCCATGAGGCTCTGCTCTTACATAACAGACTAGTCTCACCTACAGAAAGTCAGCTGCTGCCCAATCACAGTGCCACCCCTCATTCCCCGTACTTCCAGTACGAACTCCTACAGTGTAAGTCGTGATAAATCTCCCTCGCCCACCCCCCCTCGTGCTCTCCTCATCCCTCCCTCCATCTCTTTCCACAGGCCTTGTGGTGCGTCTCACTCAGGTCTGGCCCTCCGAGCTTGCATCACACGGGAGCGATCTCCCTCTAACAGGCTCTGAATATGCAGATTGGTTAATTCAGCTGCAGTTGCTCTCTTTGTAAATGCATCTGCAGCACTTTCTGAAGACTGAGCAGCGAATAAATGCTTACGCCAGGCTTTTTTTTGGTGGTGGTTAGGGAGGAGCGCCTCTGTCCACGGCAGACTGAAGCCAAGGATGGAATTTAAAGGCGGGACGGGGCAAGCAGAACTAATAAGAGATTAAGACTGTGACCAAGGCGAAGCTCAAGGCCCAGTTGGTGACTGATCCTGATCTGTTAATGAGTAATTACTTTAATTGTGCTTTTCATCTTGGCTTTGTTGCCCGTGCTCCTGCTGATACACTCACAGTTGTTTCTCTGCAACTCACCAGGTAATAGCCTCTGCAGCAAACATTCCTTTAAAATTTTCCAAAACAGCTGAGAGGGCAGAAAAAAATACTGCATTAAAAACAGATCTTTCCCCAAAATCACAGCACATGAAACAGAAACAGCAACCTCAGTTTGGCATCTTCACTGCAGCGGGGATGCACTGTAGGTTCTGTGTGATAAAAATGCAATGCACATAGATTAAGCTGCAGTTTCTGAATTATCTCAAGACTGATCCATATAAAACACAAACAAGAAAACATTTATACAGGAAAAGATGGCAGTTTACCTTTTCTTATCATTAACCCCGGAGGTTTTCTCTTCTAGAGCAACAGATACAAGTCACATAGCAGCTGAATGCAGGAGATTAACCACATAAATAATAGAGATTTTGTGTAATGTGAGAGCAGATGGACTAGCACACCTCCCCAAAGCATGACGAGTTACTGTAAACGCTGTCACTTTGAAATGGGACAAGGTGTTGTTGATGAATGCAGAAAAATAACTCCTGCTATACACAAAGGCATCGGGTGCATAAAAGACTAGTTTCCCCTCCCTCTCCATCTCTGTTGTGCTTTCTGCAGCCTTAGCACTAAAATCTGATTCAAGCTTTCTGTGAACAAGTGCGCTGCTTGCCAACACAAATGACAGCGGGAGTGGGCCGGGGGCCAGAGTCCTCCCCTGACTATCAAGAGAGAAAAGCAATCAAAAGAAGCAATCGATACAAACAAAGTCTTAACTACTATTGATTATTTAGCTCTATGCTGATGGGCAATGATAGTTATGTACCTAAATTCATACACTCAGTTGATTAATATCTTCAGTTTTCTGATGAAACAGCCAACCAGGTGAGATTTTAGTTTTTGTTCCTGCAGATCATCGGGCGGCTCACAGGCAGAGTTGTGTCTGTTGTGACATTTTAGCAGGATGCAATGGAAACTGCTCCTCAGCTCAGCATCCTGCAGTCTCATCACTCACTGTAAGGCGGACCGTTACTTCCATCAGCTGCATTTGAGTTCGGGCAAAGTCAGCAAGTTTTCCTCTAGTGCACACACAGCCTGTACAAAAGAAATATACTAGGGGAAGGCCGGGAGCCCTTCGCTGAGGGCTCAGTCTGTGGTGAGATAGTGGCCTCTCGAGCCGTTTGAAGTGTCCTCCGAGTGGCAGGCCGTAAAGACAAATGACAGCGATGTGGTAAGTCACTCCATGACTTACAGAGCCAGAGCAGATATGAGAATACAGTGACACTACACTGCCTGTTTTCATTCAGATGGAGGCTTATGATTGCTGTGTATGGCTCAAAATCAAGGCCACCACTAATCTGTCATCCACAGCCTAAGAGCATCCACCTCCAGCATTCCACTGTCAGGTTTACTAGATTGGAATGAATGGCGATTTTGTGATTACCTTTAAAATGTAGGTCTTTGGTTCAGTCATGACAATTCATTTTCTGACAGAGATAATCACAGAGAAATGTTGCTGAATTCTCTGTGCAATTTGTAATATTTTTCCTGGTGGATGTATGTCATAATCAGACATTGGAAAAAAAAAACTGTTCAAATTTTGGTGATCTTGACCTTTAATCTAGTGCCATCATCAAGTCAAGGGGGTTTTCCATGCTTCCATTCATGACTAAATACCTGTAAAGCTCTGTCTTTTGTTTTTAGTGCTGAGTTGCAGATATAAGCATGCTAACACGTTAAGCTAAGATGGCGTACATAATAGAATGGTGATGGATTGATGTATTTTTGTTGGCCAACCCAGAAGTTAACATGGCACTGGCTCAATCCGTTAAAGGCTGGTATGATTTTTAAATGGCATTTTGGATTATATCTGAAAATTCGCTCTGTGACGAACACAAGTTTATGATACTCGCATGTTTTGATCAGCATGATAATCTTCACAAATAAACACCACTTTTCTGTTTTTTTAAGCATAAATGACATTATTAGAAGCAAAAAGCTATTGTCAAGCTATAAACTACCTACATGGTGGTCACATGACTACGCCACCTATGCCACCCTGAAACGATTACTTTTCTACAAAACTCTCACCTTAGCGTGACCTGATCTAGCCAGTGATCACAGCTATGTCGATCACGAGTCTTACATCCTTTTTCTAAGATATATTTCATTCCTTTTTCATGTGATGACATCAAACATCCCCGACAAACCCCTGTAGTCTCATTTAGCCACTTGTTAGCATCTGCCTTTTTTAAGACACATAAAACCTTAAAAGCTTAAAAACTGGGTTTATACTGGTGCCTCTTTTGTCACAGAAAAAAATGTATATATATTCCTGGCCCAGGTGAACCACAGACCACATTTAAGGAATTTAAACAAAAACCCATTGCACGCTGTGTTTCAGAAAGTTTTTTTTAACAGCGTTTTTCCAGTGACGTTAATGTGTGCTGGACATCCTTGTACAGGCATGCCAGCCCCCCCCCCCCCCCCCGTGCTCTGTTCTCTGTTGGATTACATTGTCAGGACTTTGTTCGAGATGGCTCCAACAAAGTGTTTTTTTTTCAGGTGAATGAAGGACAATTAACTCTGTAAAACTTTCCTAAAGAGGCAAGCGCCAGACAGAAATTGAGAGCATTCCTATTTCTTTTGGATTTACTCCTTGTGGATTTATTAACTTCCTCAACAAGCAGATGAACTGGATTAACGAATAAAGCCGTGTGAGTAAAGGGGTTGTGAGTACAGCAGAGTGCAGAGGCATGTACAGAGGAGAAAATGGGGGAGGAGTAACTGACACAGACCGTTTTGAGAGAATGCAGAAAATAGAAGGAACACAGAGGGCGCGAGTCAGAGTTTTCTGAAGATCTACAGACTTTACTGTTCGCTTAGTTTTGTCTAACTGCTCTATAGGAGTCCAAAATCAAAGACCAGAAAATGAGTATAATATGACCTCTTTAACTTCAGAATGTTAGTATTTTCAATGTGAGCATGTTTGCATATCTATAGTAAATAAATCTACATGCTAAAGAGTGATTAAGGCTCAGTGACTCTGACACACAGCACCACCAAGCTGAGAGTCGTTACTCACACAGGAGTTAAAGATTAATGTCATGCATTTGTCTTAAAGGCATCAGAACTTAAACGTTCTCAAAAGCCAATGTAACAATTATGGAGCAATACTTGTGTCAATCAGTCTGAGCTCAGTGGTTTTATGGTACCCTTTAACGAGATGGAGCGTTTGAGGTGAATTCACAGTCAGCTCATAGCTGAGCTGTCAACACGATATAATTCCCCTGAGGCTGAGGCCCTCCAGCAGTCTATTGCTCCGTCTGGAAACAACAAAGTACATGCGTGCATTAGAACTGTGTCTGCTTTAATTCATGCACACCAGAGTGCTGACTTTAAAACAGATGCTTTCTGAATTAATAAGCCTTTTGTATCGGAAAATGTTCAGCAAAGGATATTTCATGATGATTTAGTGTGACTGTAAAAGAAAGCGTTTCACCTTGACCGTGGGCATTTTGAGGCATTTAAGGATTGAGACACCTGTTTTCTGAATATGGATAAAGAATGTGTGTCTATGAATAAAACAGCGACCTTGATGCTCAAACCAAAGTTCCTCTTAGAAACCATTATCTGAACGGTTAGCATTTATTTGACATACTCTTATAAAGTGTGAAAATGACGGTCATTAACCATGATTTAATAATTATAAACTCTGGTGGAAGTGAAATTCAGGATTTCACTCTTGAGTTCAGCATAGTAGTGAACACTAAGGGAACAATTAGACATTTTGGGAAATATATTTTGTCACTTTGCCTCCAAGATCAGCACCACTCTCACGTTTGTGTGATGGCCAGTGTCAAGGTACAACCAGCTGCTAGTTAGCTTAGCTTAGCACACAGTATAAACATGGGGGAACAGCTAGCCTGGCTTTGTTCAGTGGTAACAAAATCTGGCTTGAAACACCATTAAACTCATCAGTTTACCCATTTAATCTAATTTAATCTCCACAAAAAACACTGTTAACTTAAAAAATATTGTTTTTAAGCTTTGGCTTTTCCATGGATGAAAGAAGTTTAGGCTTACCGGTTTTCCTGGTCCGTCTTTTTGCTAAGTTAAGGCTCCTACACACAAACTGACAGCAATGAACAAGCTGTGACAAAGATCAGCTGCCGCGTCATGTTTTGTCTGATGCTGTCGGGCCAAAAAGTAGCACCGTTCACACCGTGAAGACAACAGCTGACGACCAACAGCCTCCTATGTGCTGCACCTGCACTAAGACGAATCCCTTTCCACAGATATGCAAACCGCTGTTATGATTAGGCAGCATTTTTGAATCCACTGTCGCTAAAATAGCTGCTTCTAACTGATAATATGTCTGATAAAAAATTACAAACGGCAAAGAAAAATAAGGAAGAGCTGCGCTAAATGTGTGTAATCATGGAAAGTACAGCGGCAGGTTCAGGGAGCTTTCCCTCTTTGTTTCCGCGTCCTTTTCATGCGCTGGTCTGCCACCAACTTTCTCTGAGGGCCCTGACAAGCCCCGCCCCCGACCGTCGGCCCAGTATGTAGGAGCCTTTAGACTAACCGCTGCTCTCTGTAGCATCGAAATTAAGTGGACATGAGCATGATGAGTGTATTTCCCAAAATGTCAAACATTTGCTTTAATTAAGTAACAAACTGACAAGCCAAGGAAAAGACATTCTCATGCAGCTCATGCATGAGAATGTTAAGGCTCTGCAGGATTTAATAAATATCTGCAACTTAGGGTTAGGGTTAAACCAGCATATGTCAAATGCGCTCTGCCACCTCGTGCCTTTTAATCAGCACTCGCAAATCACTTCTGTACAACAGGCCCTGGTGTTGATCTTGCACATGCTGCATTTTGTTCTTTAAAGGTACAGTCAGTAGGACCTTCCGAAAAAATTAAATGTAGACTTAAGTAAAAGTAATGCTGTTCAGTCATCACTTCTGGGACTCTATACATGTGTGGTGGTGACTGTGCATGCAGACGCGCTGCCCTCTGCCTGGATTTTAAAGTTTTATTTGTCTCAGGAGCTGCTCAGGATGTTTCTGTGCAGGGAGGGGGTGTGTTTCCTCCAGCCAATGACAGCGTGCAGGCGAGGTTGAGAGCACAACTACTAGACGCCGTTCAGACCGGAGAAAGTTACGGACACGCACACAGACAAATATAGCCCTATGAGGTGAAACGGCAAGCAGATAAAACTCGTTTGGCTTTCAGCCGTTTTCGAGCTGAGGAGAGGCTGAGGATGAAGAGCAACACAGAGTTGACCTGCTTTCTGTTGGACAGGCAGGTGCCAAACACCAGCAGTTAACTTGTTAGTGTGTAATATTTCTACACTGCTTGCTGTGTAAATTTGGTAAGCAGTATAACCGTACACGTAATACATGCAAAGTTACGATACTTCTGGTGCATTGAGCTCAGGCAGAGGGGCCCAGTTTGAATGTTGTGTTTACAAGCTGCAACAAACAAATCCTGCTGACTCCACCTTTAAGTCATCTTTATCAACTATATTTTTTCATTATGTGTTTTTTGTCTCACTTCTTTGGCGTTTACAAAAGACAAAGCAGATCCTAATTTGCTATGTGCAACTTCTCTGTGTTTGGTTGAATGAATTTCCTGACATTTCAAAACTGAAGTGGCTGTGAATTTTTTCAGTCACACCTTTAAAATACAGAGACGTTAAAAAAGACGTTGGACCAGTCTTTGTCCTGCAGAAAACCTGGATTTTTAATAAATCAATCGACCAAATATCTACAACAATGTCAGGTTTGTTATGTGCATTCAAGTGTTTGTGGTTTGGTGATAGAGCACACTCAGGCATTTCATTTGCCTTTGGGTCAGATTACTTACATTGGAGTCAAGGAGATCAATGCTGTCCAGACTCTTGCTCCTGTGAATGCGGCCCTTGATGCGGCGGAGTGATGGTTTGCCCTGAATGGTGCTCACTGAGGAGGCTGCTGTGATGGAGCCAGCGGTCGGGCTGGGGTGTATCCTGGGGTCAGCAGGGGAGGAGGACAAAGAAAAACAACAGCATTACATCAGGGAAAGGAAGTACACATCCAGCACTGCTGTATCACAGCAAAGTGCCACAGGCAAGACCGAGGAGGAGGAGGAGGAGGAGGAGGAGGAGGAGGAACACAGTGGTCACGTTTCTTGCTTTTCAAAAGGCCACACTCCCCTGCTGGATAAAATGGCATTTAAAAAAATCTATAATTGGATTTAATGTCACAGCAGCCCTGTAGGGGAGCTGGTCTCAAGCTTAGGAAGCACTGTAGCTTCAAACACAGGGGGCCCGAGCGGCTCCGAGGGCCACACCAGCCAAACCGTAGCTGGGTCATGGTGAGACGCGGGGAGGAGGCACACTTGGCTGACCCATCACCAATGCACTCAGGAAATGTTTTACCCTTCACAAATGACACACTTGAGCAGCACTGCTGGAACCCTGCTGACCACATTAAAGGCCTCCGCCTCTCATTTCCTTTTGTGGTTCCCATCTTCGTGGCTTAATTGCTTTGTAATGTGCTGTGTTTGCCTCAAAATTAATTGTTCCCGCAGGGATGGATGAAGCTGGACTTGAATGAGAATTTAGTGTACCAATGCATGCGGAGCAGGGTTATCTTTTGAGCCCAGTCACATCTATCTCCTATATCTAAAGCACATATGGAGGAATCTTCAATAAATGGTTTAATAGGTTGCAACTAAGAGCTGGTGTTAACAAATCTATAAATCTATTAATAACTGCTTTCACATTTTAAAAGACAAAATATGTGTTCTGCTGGAGAAGAAACATCAGCAGGCAACCCAAAAGTTTTGCTTATAAATGGATTATAGGACATAATAATTAAAACCAACCAACTAACTCCCTAACTAATAAATAAGCGATTAATTATGAATAAAGCAGTCAGTCACAACTTATAAACATTGTACAAAGGGTGCTTTATGAGACGCTGGTGCCATCTTTTCTGTACATCACCAGTGTTACACGTACTGGAGTTATGTATTTAATTACAAAATCAACCTAATTGTAATCTGTTATAGTTACTAAGAAAAATGTGCAATCCATAAAAGTTATGATTTCAAAGGGGGGTTACGTTTGAATATTTTCCATAAAAAGCTTAGGCTATATGTTGAATAATATCCAGATCGTTGCTTTGCATGTTTTGGATGTGCACAGTGTCTTCTTTTGTCATTTCCAGTCAAGGCCGTTTAGTAAAGTTTGATGCTATTATGATGCTTTTGATTGGTTCCCTTGTTTGAGTTTGCAGCGCCACGTATGCCAGAACAGTGCAATGCAAAATATCTTTACCAGCTGATAAAATATTATCGACATATGACACATTGCGGGTTTGTCGCCTGATTAGTGTTGAGTTCAGCTGTAAGGTTACCACTGCCTGCTTTAAACATTTGAAAATGGTTAACAGTTGGAAACATTTTTGCTAACTAGTAGTCTGTAACCCATTACATTTCCAAAGTAACCTTCCTGACCCTGCTAATCAGCATAAGCAATTGACGGAAATGGGCCAGTGGTCAGGAAGTAATAATTTGATACTGATCAATCATATGGGTGATTTTTTTGTAGCAGAAATGTCAAAAATGCTTTAGTTCCAGCTAGAGCTGCACAATTAACTACAGCCGACTGCAGTTTTCAAATTGCATGGAGCTGCAACTATGTTAAAGCAGAAATGTGTGTGTCAAAATACTATTTTGATTCAAATATTGTGGTGCTGCAGACTTGTCCTGGTCTACACATCTTTCATTTATTTATTTATGGTTATTTGATAGGGACAGATACAATACAATAATAATACACAGACAAACTCAACAGCTGTCCAATCATCGTGTTTATAGCAGATGCTAATTTGCAACCCCTGTCCTTAAAAGGGCTTTTGTATCATATTCTACAAATTTAAGAAAACATCTTTGCTTGGTACAGATCCCTGCTAAATCACACCATAATCATTTTAATATGTTTTTCAGTAAAAATGAGAAAAATGAGAACAAGAATGATTTCCTCACAAAACATAATGCAGTATCAGTCCAAAAAATTTTCTTTTTTTTTTTGCAAAATCATGCAGCTCTAGCTCCAGCTTAGCAATTGGTGAGAATATTCTGGGTTTTTATATTTCATATCACTATAAAGTGAAATCTTGAGTGTTGGGCTGTGATTCTGACAAGAATTGTACACTATTTCCTCGCATTTTGTGGACCAAACGATCACACAGT
The DNA here is from genome assembly GCA_029822935.1 of Naso vlamingii. NCBI lineage: Eukaryota > Metazoa > Chordata > Actinopteri > Acanthuriformes > Acanthuridae > Naso > Naso vlamingii. The sequence continues at coordinate 17,660,591 of JAPQLA010000022.1, read as the reverse complement.
TGGTGCAACAGATTTTGCTGTTACCCTGTTGCTGTTGTTCCCATTTTTGTAGCCTCCAGAAAAGCTGTTTCCCATAAATGTGCAGCACTAATACAGCAGAGCTGAGCTCAAATTGGTGCTATTGTTACAGCCTCCATTCTCTTCCTCCTCTCCAGTCCTTTCTTTTAGAGTCACGCAGGAGAGTCACTCTTAATGAGGATTTACCAAACACAATATTCAATGAGGCAAAATCCTGTCTACACAGTGTGGCTCAGGGACAGCAGATATCCATTAGCGTGCTCATGCAGCAGGCTGGGAGGAGCTCCCGAGGTTTGGAGACTCAGCAGGGGAAATTATGACATAAAGGAATGGACAAAGATTGGTGGGGGGGGACATCACCTTCCACTTTCACTCTACATTAATTCAATAGTTGCCTGAAGCGGTGTCAGGTGCTTACTAGCTGGAAATGCGAGGTAAAAGCATTCGGCAATACGTGCAGTCAATTACGAGTGACCTCAGACTGTTGTCATAAACAACACAGCAAACATGACTAATGAGAAAAGCTGCTTGGACTGTATCACAGGCCCGATGCAGTCCTGTGCACTCAGAGGCTCATTTCTTGGATGTTGATTCTGAAATGGATTTCGGCCAAAACACTTCAGGCCACAAAGGCAGAATGTAACATCGTGCCAGCAACTGTGCCGGCTCAGATAGCCTATAATGTGTGGTGAATGATTCACATTGCTTGCATGATGAATTCTTCTTCTCCATCAAATATGCAGGTATAATGTTCTTTACCCTGTGGGGCTTTATATTAACATCTCCCTTTTTTCACTTTATCATGGTTATAGGTCCACTTAAACTACACAAGGATGAATAAAATTTGTCATATGACCCTGAAAATATTGACAAACTAATTAAAAGTCAAAAAGAAGATTTAGCTTTGTACTTTTTATGACACCATCTCATGAAATAGGAGATAATTTTAAAGAAATACTTTGGGAAATATGATCTTTATCTTTCTTGCTGAGAGTTAGATAAAAGATGGACACCACTTTCATGTCTGTGTGAATATGAAGCCATACAGCAGGTACACAGTAGTTTCATGTTTTACATTCAGACAAAGGCACCGGAAACATGGGGAAACAGCTAGCCTGGGTCTGCAAGATAGAAAAATCTGTCCACTTGCCCCTCTAAAGAATGAGCATATTATATGTTATGCGTACAAATTAAACAAAAACCAAAACTGAAAAAACGACACAATTCGGTGTCACAAGGGCTCATTTTCAGGACTTTATCTTGCCCTGGATCTTTAACTTCTGACTCTCTTGTCAGCTCTGCTGTCACTGCACCTGGCAAACTTGTCAGTTTGAAACTTTGGTTTCTAAAAGAAGCATAATGCTGGCGTGCCATAAAAATAAAAACAAAGATAAAAATGGATTAGCATCATGTTTTAATGTGAAAGGTTTATTATTATAACA
>JAPQLA010000022.1:17599783-17610402 GCA_029822935.1 Naso vlamingii | reverse complement strand
TTTACTGCTCATTGATTGTGACCAATTGTGTTTCTGTGTTTTAGGAAAATATATGAAGCTGTCCAGGCTTCCCTCGGGAAGCTCCTCCAGCCAGTACTTGAAGATATTTTTGCACAGTGTGTTACAGATGGAGCGTCTAATATCACATCTGTTTTAAATATCCACATGAGCCTGTAACTATAATGTGTAATAATGTGTCACTGTGAATAGCTGCATTTGTAAAGTTCACTGTCATGCTGCTGTAGTTGTAAGTAAAATATACGCATGTACACTGATCAATGTGGATTATTGGTGTTACAGTGATGAAAGATGAGAGGAAATAATTGTAAATTTGATATCGATCACTTTGATGCAGTTAATACATGTTGGTTTATTCTGTGTGCACTTTCTGAGCAATGTTAGTGGTTCAAGCATCTTTGTAAATAAAACACGAGAAAACACAAGAAGACGAATAAACAGCAAACTCGACAGTACGACAGTTTAGCTCTGATGCAGGCAAATGAGTTGGATGCCTGTTTGTAAGTAATGTACATTTTTTTGTTTGAACACTGTACTGAAATAAAAAGACAAACAAGCATTCAGCTGTGAGATTGTATTCTTAATGTGTTATAACATTACATTCATTTAGTAATGTATATTCTGATACATTCTTGTACTGTTCGCTCTGGTAAAGATATCACTCACTGATACTGTTTGTCTTGGAAAAGTTGAAGTATCTTTGGCCTCCAGCATCACCATAATACACATAATTCAGTGCCTTTGTACAGCATATTTATAATGTCTTTTAATACTTACTGTAATAGATTATCATGTCAGATTGAGAATGATCCCTGGTCTGTAATTCTTCATAATAACATGCATATACTGTAAGAGTAATATGGCCTTTCCAACCAAGTCCTTGAGTAATCCAAAGTATTTACAGTAGAAGTACATTTTTAAACTGCATACACATTATAAAAATGACTAAATAAAAATAAATGTACTAATTTATCTCTTCATAAGAAAATAATCATGACCTTAAAGCTACTTCTCTTCAACACCAGAAACTCACGTACAGTACTACAGACACTATTCACATTGTAAGGCCCTTATGACAATGTAATTCAAGATAAAACCTGAAAATGAGAACCGGATGTTCTTTACAGCTTTGCAACAAGAGGACGAAAAAATAAAATGATAGAAAAATAAATTCTCCTCGTCCCACTGAGCCGCCTGTCCGTCTTCTGTTTATCACCTCCTCATGGCCAGACATGCAGGGTCTCTATATGTAGAGAGGCGTCTCCTGTCCCGTCAGCAGTCTGAACATCACAGCGGGCATCGTCTTCATGTTGATCTGGCAGAGAGGCAGGGATGAGAGAGGCGGGGACCATTACACTGTCAACTCACGAGCTCGTTTATGGAGGCACGGTCGTAATCACATCACTTGAATTCAGGCCTAATTTACTCCCCTCTGAGCCACCGCAGAGACACGAGAGACCTTGCATCCATTACTGACAAATAATACGCTTTCATGGCTTTAATGGAGATATATACAAGGGAAACAAACCAAAACACACTGTTCGCTTGCAGCTGACATCATCAAATGTAAGTAGAGAAGCAGAGGAAGAGTGTTTGGTGAAGAAAACTTACTTGGAATACACAGAATACAAATGTGGCTTATAGGAAACTGTCAACTGTAAGAAACGGATGTATTTTCTTAAGCTTAAATCATCAAATTAAAGCTGGGGTAGGCAGGTTATTTTGGTGTAATCTGGCAAAAGTTCCATAACAACCTTTCAGCATGCTGTAATTAAGGCGGTCTGAAAGAGCACTCAACTTCTGCACCTCTCCTTGACTCTGGATTCAGACCAAGATGGCTGCTCTAGCCCTGCACTTCTTAGCAAGAGGTGACGCTGCTGCGAGCTGATTGGCTGTTCGAACAAGTGACATGCCTCACGTTCTAAAACTGGCCTCTGGTAACTTGAGCAAGGCGATGCCGTCAGCCGGCTGGAGTCGAGCTGAGACGGACCAGTTTACACCGCTGCAGCTTTCCCTGCAACCGTTTGGTCTCGTCGTGAATCTTTGGTGCAAACAGGCCTTAAAAGAGAGAGGGCGACAACAAACGCAATAAAACACGCTCCGGAGCAAAAACAGGGAGGAGGGGGTGAAGTGGTGTGGCTTCCTTAGGAGTCTCATGCCACAGCCAGCTTGATTTCCAGACACTGCCAGCCTCAGCTTTAAAGGAATACACATATTTTTCTTTTGCTGAGATGATGCCTTTAAATGGAACTCGTAAACTTGTAAAGTCGTGTACAGGAAAGGCTTGGTGCTCAACCGCATGAGAACTGCATTGCTAGGAAATGGTAATAAAAATGTGAAAGATCTCTTCTTTTGCTCCTGGCTTTCTATGTGGAAATGTTACATTATTACTGTGTGATTAAACGCCACACGGAGGAACAACGGTCAAGATGACAAAGTTGATGATTTAAATCTAGAGCAACAACTTCTCTACACTTGCCATAGTTACTTTTGGTCCTGTATGGGCCAATACAGGTTCCACCTTTCCTGAAAACATCAGCAAATACATCATCACTCGTGAACTCTGAGCTTTCTGATAAATTTGACTTACGATGTAAATATGACAAGAAGGCGGCGTTCATACGGTATCTTCCTATGAACACGGTAAACATCTGAAAACAGCTACTTGGCTCAGATAAAGGCAATAAAATATGACTACCTCCACTTCCAAGCTTCACTAAGTAATATTCTGTCAGACTACTTCCCGGTCCATTACAGAAACTTCCAGGAGTCTTTTTTATCACTCTGTGAGCAGCTGATAAGCCAGGAAGGTTCCAGGATGTCATAACAAGGAAACAGTTGTGCACATGAACCCCATAAAACCACACCAGATTACGCAACCTTGACATAACTTGTTAATTAGCGAGCGTGAGAGGAGATGGTGGGCAGATTTTGTTAGCTTCATACAGAACAAGCTAGCTGTGTCCCCTTGTTTTAAGTCTTTATGCTAAGCTAATCAGCTGCTGTTGGTAGCTTCATATTTACCAGAGAGATACGACAGCAGTGTTAATCTTCTTGTCTAACCTTCAGCAATACAGCAAAAAGCATATTTTCCAGGTGACAAACTACTGTTTTAAAACAGCATCCATTAGTATGCAGATAAGGAAATGCACTTTAATTTAAATTAGCACAAGTAAATACATTCCAGCAATTATCCTTCATCTTCTGCTGTGCTACTTACACTTGATTTTATCATCTTTGCATAAATATTTAAATACGTAACTGTAATTTTTGATTAGAGGCATACTGCAGAGCTGCATGCATCCAGTAATGCGGACCTGGAACCAATCTGGTCTGATGCTGGTGACCAGTGTGGTGCAGTAATCAGTGAAAATTGCCATCTTGTGGCATGAGCCGTTCTTACCTCACCCACGGAGACAGACAGGGTTTGAACGATCTTCTCATGTGCCATGGCAACAACACTCTGACCGTTTATCTCAATGATTCTGTGCCCAACACGAACGCCACCTCGCTCAGCAATGCCACCTCGCATCAGACTGCAGATCTGAGGACGTGGGAAAGACATTTTTTTATTAAAAAGGCAAAGTATACTGCACAACCCTCACTAATTAAAAACAACGGCCTACCATTCATTTTGAGCCTCAATCTGAAGTTTAATGTCAAGCTTCATACAAGGGCTTACTCACAATGCCATTCTGCACACTGAAGCCAAGCTGGAACTTGAGATCAGGTCTCTTGATGAGGACGGTGGTGACAGGAGGGCAGCTCACAATGCTCAGTTTTACCTTCACCTGATTCTTCAGACCCTGTGCGAAAAACATCAAGACACAGTCATGCTGAAATACTCTTACAGGACTCTACAAGTCTGCTGATGTTTTTCTTATTGTACATTTATCTTGTTAACAAGAATTACCTGTCACCAAAGCTTGATATGCAGCTTATTCCCCTGTGACATAAAGCGTCTCTGGTGTCTAAATGTTCTCTAACAACAAGGACATTATTAAGCCTTTCATTTAAAAAAAAAAAAAATGTATGTATTTAAATGTAGGAGCCAATAGGCCTGGGGATGATGGCCACAGACTGGCTGAAGGAGTCAAAAGTTAAGAAGTGAGATGATTTAGAATATTGATAGTTTTACCCTTAAAAGCTTTGCTACGAGAGCTCTTGTAGTGTTTCAGTGTGTTATTGCATGACTGTGTCAACAGATTTATTCATTTAGGGTGCACTCACACTCAGCCCAGTTGTCCCACACTGTGCCAAAGCATGACTGCCCCCCCTCCCCTCTCTGCCCTGCACTCACATTGCTCCAGTCTAACCAGGCCTGAGCACGCTTGAGCTTCCTGATGTGAGGAGTGCGACCCGTATTTTCAAATACTAAACCATCATTTTTTTCATCTTGTAATGCGACGTTCAGTAGTTCTCTGGTATTGGCAATTTAAAAGACAGTCACAGGTTTTTCCACTGCTCTTTATCTAGACTTTGTATGCTTTTGGGAGAACAAATATGAGCTACAAGGATATTCATTAAAACTATTCCCAGCATCGTGTCACTCTGAGAAGAGGAAAAACTTTTTAACACTATGAGTCATAATAGTGAGGAACAAACTCCCGGAAGAGGTTATAAAGGCTCCCTCTGTCAATACTTTTAAAAACAGACTGAATGCATTTTGACTGAAAGAGGAAATGTTTTTTAATTATAGGGCTCGATTGTAAATGAGATATTTTATTTTATATTGTGTGTGTACTGTGGGTATGTAAATGTTGAGTATTTTTGTTATTGTAAAAAAAAAAAAAAAAAAGGATGGAAAAAAATAAGATAACTTTATTTTAAATTTTAAATTGTATTGCATGTCAGAGCTGGTGTAGAGGTATGTTATCCTGTGCCAGAGTTTTCATTAAACTATACGTCCTGTTTTCCACTATTTGTATAGAGTCAACCATCACAAGTCTAACACAGAAACCCAAATTGTACTTTCAGCACTTTAGAGTCTCCAGCTCAGATGACCTGAATGTCCTTCCTGTGTGGCCAGAAACACAAAAAAAATGAAGAATGCTTTTCTCTGTGTGAGTGAGTGATTGTTCCAGTTCCTTATTTGCATATTTCCTTATCAAAGTGAACAATGAATGAGCATCGAATGTTGGAAAATTGGAGGCGTCTGATCTGTTCCGTACCTTGATAATGCCCTGACAGGTGGCGAGTGGCAGCCCCACTAGGCTGGTGTCATTGATCGACATAATCTGGTCCCCAACACTGAGCTTTCCAGAGCGAGCTGCAGGGCCGCTGTTCAGCATGCTGGCCAGGATGACGGTGGGCAGGATGGAGCCCCAACCGGACTCCACGATCACCACACCGAGACTCTCACCTTTCTGCTTCTCCACATACAGCTGGAACACAGAAAAAGATCTGTGAGATTCTGGTACAGCCACTTGTGTCAAGAGAAATCCGTCTATTATCATCCACAATTCACCTGCAGGCAAATATAAACTGTCGCACCTCTTTACAGTTGTCTGAGTTTGAGAAATGGACGAGGTCATCATGGTACATTTCCTGGGAGTTGATGATGTCACTGTATTGTTTCTGGCTCAGGTCGGTCGGGTTGATGCCGTTGGCTCGCAGGAACTCTCTGTAGGCCACGCTGAAGGCCTGACCGATGGACTGTGCGATGAGCTGCGCCTGTGGGAAGGGGAGCGTTTGGGGAAAACTACTCAGCAGAAAGGCTATCCCAGTTGAAAACAGCAAGGAGGTGAGAAAGACCACAAGAGTTTAGATGACCACGGAGAAAATATGTGAAACTAGAAAGGATGTATGTGCAGTTAAACACTTACATCCTCCGACTCAAAGACGTAGCAGATCATCCTGTACTGACTCTTTCCTTCACTGGCAGAGTCGGGAGATTCAGGAGACTCTGAGAAATCCTCTGATGAAGCCTGAGACATCCGCCTCCGCGCCATGAGAACCACAATGCTGCCAATGTCGGCAATATAGGAGATGGTGCGCAAGGCGCTGTCCATCATTGTCTCCTATGTTGAGAGAAAACAATGACAGTCAATGCTCATTATGTCAGAAAATAGATTCACTCAATTTAGGCTCACTAACCTGTGTGTCAGCGTTCAGCACTTTGACAGCTTTGGTGGAGATGAACAGGTCCACTTCTGTCATCATCTGAGAGTCTTCATCTTGGCTCTGAAATAAAAACAAAACGCATTTTATTTATTTTTTTTAACAGACATTTTATATTTCTGTAATTTAATCTCTCAATGAAACTTTCAGGCCATTAGCAGAACATTAACATGGGCAGGTGCACAAGAAAAGCATGTAACAGCTCCACCGTGTGGTGAAAAAAAGACACTGCTGCATGGTTTACCCCGTCATAATTCAGCTGAAAATACAGGTACAAATATATTTGAAAATTTCATCTATTTCTGGAAATCAAAAACAAAAGGCACTTGGGGAAAACAAGAACCTGCAAAAGCTTTTATACAATCAGACATCAATTCAATTTTTAACCCTGTGAACACCCCCCTTATATGTTGGTATGAAGTCTGTATTTGTATTTGTTTGACAGAGAAAGCTCAAAAGGCAAATTAAAATCCATGTCCATGAATACAAGGCCATTCTGTCCCTTTAAAATCTGTGTCTACATGCATACAGTAACCCCTTTGACAGAGTCTAATGCATATAAACCAAATCAATGGATGTTAACGGCTGTCTCACTGAATGGAAGAGATAGACAGATTACCTTGATACGACTGACAGCTTCATGGGCCTGGGACATGCGGACAGACTTGGATGGATTTTTGTCAGACAACACCTGAGTGCAGCCAAGGTAGTTAGCAGCAAAGATGATCCCATCAATAAGATCTTCGGGCTCGCAGGGACCTGGAACTATGCAGCAAAACAAAGGGCTCTCGCTCTCATTGAAAAACACTGAAATGTGATGCAAAGACTCATCAAAACTATGAAACGTAAAAACGTTGTGTGATAATTACCGTCCTCAAAGCTGGGGAAAGCAGCAGCTTCCTGTGTTTTCTTTAAAACAGATTCACATCAATAAGTTAAATTTCAAGAATAAACAGTTTGGTTATAGTATTTACATACCAGCCATATAAATCCTAGTGCATATTAATAAGCATTGTGGCCAGTGTAGGAGGAACATAAGTATTCTCCAAAGTTTAGAGCTGGAAAAGTTGGATAAATGAGTAGTTAGCAAAACTACACTGTCCAAAATTAAAGTTGCTGTTGTGTTATAAGTCCTCACCTTGGGTGTCTCCCTCTCCTCAGCAGGGACGAGCTCTAAGCCCTGAGGCCTGACTGGCTGCTCCGGCACTTTTGGCACTTCCTCAGGTGTCACAGCTGCACTCGGCGTCTCAGCCTGTTGCACACAAGCATCTGCTTTAACGTGCACAAACCTTGTGTTAAATGTTTCATGTTGCCCTGTGTAGCTGACTGTCCCATGACGAAAACGAGACAAAGACTATTTGTGGCAAAGAATGCACTTAAGACCTTCTGTAATTCCCTATGGGACACTAGTGATTAGGGGTGGAGAAAAAAATTGATACACTGGACTATCGCGATATTTTGTGTGACGATATTGTATTGATTCATAGATACCATGTATCGATATTTCATTAAATAAACTCTTAATAAATGTTGCAAATACAAACTCACCTTTTTGTATAACAGAATAATAAAAACCAGTTGACTTTTCGGTCCACTAGATGGTGCTAACTCCTCACTGGTGATGTAATAAAACATTATCAAAGGGAGATGAATAGACTGAAAATGTATCATACTGGATCAAACACATGATGCTGACGGAGTTTTACTTTAGGAAAATGATCTGCAGTTCAAAAAAGTGAGAAAACCTCAATGTATGATTTCACAGTACCCAACATATCACAATATGGTGCTAATATCGTATCGTGTAGCCTCTGGTGATTCCCACCTCTCCTAGTGGTGGGGAAAAAAATCAATTCTTAGAATGCATCGCCATTTAGATGTGGACGATTCTGAATCCATTAAAAAATGTCCAATAATTGATAACTGAAATTTTAAATAACTTAAAATACAATGAAAAAGGCAGAAAACAGTGCGTCGTACACAGTTTACAGGAAGCACATAAGAAAACGAAAAAGAAACATGGCTGACTGTGAGATCCGACCAGCACTGAGTGGATTAAAAGCTGGAGTTTGGAAGCACTTTGGCTTCTACAAAGTTGATGGAAAGTAATCTGGACAAGAGCAAAGCTACATGTCAGCTGCGTCCCACTACCATGAAACCAACATGCATCAATTCAAGATGCATGTTGATGCATCTGTAATTGTTTTATAATCTAATCGTGGGGCCCTGAATCATAATCGAATTGAATCGTTTGGTGCCGAGAGATTTTCCACCCACAGTGCTGGTAAAAACATGAGCAAAAACAAGCAAACACGAGGAATGAGATCTGACAAAGGTGTGTACTGTTTGTTTTGGTTACCTGCTGGGTTTTCTCTGGCCGTCTCTGCCTCTCCTCGAGAGGCTCCCTCTGTTGTTCTGGTGTGCGATGAGGAGCCCGGGACGGTTTGATAACCCTGGGTTCGCTCTCCCGGCCAGCAGCAGAGGGGGGACTGGGTCTGGGAGCAGCAGGAGTCTCTCGCCGAGGCTGGGCCTGAGCGTGGGAGTGACGAGGCGGTGGAGGAGGTTGTTGTTTACCAGAACCAGACCTGGCTTTGGTCCGCACAGCCACTTTTTTGCAGTCCTTTGACGTGGTCTTTGGACGCTGTTCACTACTGTTAGTCGTGCTTCCTTTGACCCCAGACACAACAAACTCCACGTCCTCTGCTGCTCCCCTCCTCCCTCGTCCTTTACCCGGCCTCTCTCTCTCCTTTGAACCCCCGTGAGACGACTCACACTTCTTGCTGCCTCCCGGGACATTACTGTTTCTTGCGACTCGATTGTCATCTTCCCTTTCCCTTTCATCAGCTCCATGTCTAATTTGCTCATTGTCATTGTCCTGATGAAGGCCCGTCTGCCTTTGAACATTACTTTCTATCTCCTCTAAATCCTCTATAAATTTGGCCCCATCCAGCACCTCCTCTATCTCATCTCCATCACTAAAGAAGAACCTGTTCTCCAGGCCCTTTTCCACCTCCCTCTCTGCTTTATCCCCGGCAACTGCAGCACAATGCGACCTAAAGGGCTGGCCCGTCTTGTGAGGCTTAGTGTCTGATTGTGATCCTTCACATACGTCTGTGCTGTTACGCGGCCTGGGAGTGAGCTGGTCAGCAGCACTGCCGTTCTCATTATCACCCACTGCATGCTTTATATAGCCTCCATCCACGGGACAGTACTGCTTGTAGTACCTGGTATCTGCTACACCCTCTCTGTTCAAATGCAGCACCTCATCGTAGTCCTGCTCCACATCAGAGCCCACGTTGTCGTACTCAGAGCAGGTGTCCTCCATGTCCTCAGGACGAGGGTGGCGACTCATGAAATGGTGGTTTGCAGGGACAGCAGGAGTCAGCTGGTCATTGTCATCATCCTTCAAGGTACACGGTGGTTGCTCAGATGTCTCGCTCACCAAACTTTGCTGCTCTTCTGGTTTCTGTGTATTGAGACCAAGACCGGGACACGGTGGAGGGCTGGGAGCCAATATTTTGGAAATGGTTCCTGGCCTCTTTCCATGAGCCATAACTGGGCCTGCAAGCCCACAACCCTCAACCCTGCGGACATTAATAGATAACCAAAATTAGATTTTTGACATGCTTTCATTATGCTCTCTGTAAATTTTTCCTTGATATCTTTGCAAATGATTGTCCCCAAAGTTAGAACAGAGTTAGGGAAAAAAAAGGGTTTTAGATACATTGCCCCTTCGTCCTGGAACAATTTTCAGAAGGACCTCAACCTGTCGGCACTTGTGACTTTGGGGGAATTTAGGTTGATTTTAAAGGATCGAGAAAACAGTTCTCTTGGACAAAGTGACTGTTTTTAAAATTGCCCTGGAACTGTTTTGATCCTGTTCTTAATTATTTCTGATCTTACTTCATTGTTTTTTTATTCATTTATTTATTTATTGAATGCTGTTTGATTGTTGCATTTAATTAATTAATTGATTATTACCTAATTAATACCTGTTGTATTTAATTGTTCTGTGCTGCTCTCTTGGCCAGGTCACTCTTAGGGGTGGGAGTCACCAGAGACTACATGATTCGATATTATCACAATATTGCAATATGTTGTGTATTGTGAAATCATATATTGTGATTTTCTCATTTTTTTGAATCGCAAATCATTTTCCTAAAGCAAAACTCTGTCAGCATCTGTTTCATCCAGTGTGATACATTTTCAGTCTATTCATCTCCCCTTAATAATTTTTATTGCATTTTTTATGACCTCATCAGTGAGCACTTAGCACCATCTAGTGGACTGAAAAGTCAACTGATTTTTATTATTCTATTAAACAAAAAGGTGAGTTTGTATTTGCAACATTTATTAAGAGTTTACTTAATAAAATATCAATACTTAGTATCTATGAATTGATACAGTATTGTCACGCAAAATAATGAGATATCATGATGGATCAATTTTTTCCTCCGGTCACTCTTTGAAAAGAGATTTTT
>JAPQLA010000022.1:17380786-17392208 GCA_029822935.1 Naso vlamingii | reverse complement strand
TACTGAGATTTCTGTTATTTATTTATTATATCTTTGTGAATGGTTTCTATGAGATTTAGCCTTCAGAGTAAAAATATAACAGATTTTCTTCTAAAGTAGGCTACAATTGCATGACTGAGTAACTAAATCAGTTAACCCTGATTATATTAATTTTGAAAAGTTGTTAATACTCCTCATCGGGTGACCCAAAAATTCAATGATCCTGAATCTTTGGTTCTAGACAGCATTACATTGGCTTATTTACTGGGGTCACCCAAACGCAACACAAATACCTTGTATCCATTCCTCACATTACGAGGATCATTTGAATGCACCATCTGTCATCTCTGTCAGCGTCTCCTGTGGCCCGGTGGAGCTCAAATATGTGCACAGGTGTGTGAATTGAATAAAAATAGCCTATTAGTTGTACTGGTTAACACTGATTAAGCTACTTCTGCTGCGTACCGCACGTCAATTGTTCTTCAAGGATGGAGACGTCATGACCCGCCGTACTCTGCGTCTGATTGGCTAGTGTTTTTTTTCCTTCGTCGTTTGGGTTGGTCGGGATTGGTTAGAATTAGTGCAAAAACATCACGTTCAGCCAATCAGACGCAGAGTAGGGCGGGTCTTGCCTTTGCCATCCTAGGAAAAAATCGCCTCATTACTGTAACCAGAGGAAAGGCTATTTGGCTAGCGGGTACCCGACCTAGTTCACAACAGCAAGCGTTACATCACTCTGGGTCGTGTCCCACCTGGACAACAGCGGCCTAAATGACACACTGACCTGTCAAACTTACACAAAAGAGCGAAGTACAGTGACTTAGCGTATTTGTTTTTTTCAGTGGGGCTGTCAAGACGCGACTGGTTTCATCGTGCCTGTGAGTAAAACTAACGTTAGCGAGCTTGTGACATGTTGCCTCCCCCTTTGCTATTGTAACGTTAACGGTGGAATCAAGCTAGGCGTTTGGCTACTCACGTTAGCTTGCGTGTCTGACTGTTGGCTTACTTGTGTCCACACTACAGGGTAAAGCTGCTGTGCGACACTGGCCGTGTGTCCAGCCAAGGCTGTCTGTCATGTCTGTTGGTGTAGACGCTAGGCAGCGCTGGCCGGGGCCTAGCTTAAGTAGCTAACAGTTAGCTGTTTGTTTAACCCAGTTAGCTATATTGTTTGTTTTGCCATTGACTCATCGCACAGGACAGCCGTGGTATAATAGCTCCACAAGTCAGAAACGTTTCATTTTGATGGTTACAAGAGGATCGATTTCTGCCAGAGGAAGCAGCACTGGTGACCACCTTCATCAGTAAATGACCTGCTCTGCTAATGCTAACAGTGACGTTGTAGTTATGAAATGTGTTAACAACGCTAACTGGCCTCTTCTGTTCGCCACAGCTATCTGTTAGCCATCGGCTAATTTAGCCACCCCCTCCTCTCTTAGTACACTGTGTTACCTTTTTTTTTATTTTCAGGTTCTTGAGCCAAAAGAAGAGTTATGTCCTGTCCATGCACTTCAGCTGCCAGGTTGTTCCTAAACACCGCCCACAGAGGTAAGAAAGGGAAAACACACACCTTGCCAGATGTTTAAGTTGCATGACATTGTGCTGTTTTCTGCAGCTTGTTAAGTAGGTCTCGAGCCAGCCCAGATCGCTGTTTGTTATGACACTCAGATAATGTCAGCAGCAGGTGGAAAAGTCACAGTGTTTCCTAGCTGTAGCTAAGCTAACATTGGCAACGTTACATCATCCAGCCTTTCACGCAGCTGTTAAACCATGAATGAAGCTTTGAGTGTAACGTTAACAAATGAGAAAAATTAAGAAAATTATAGCAAGAAAAACTGTCAAAAATAGTGTACCAACAGTAAAGCCAGCTTGTCACACCTACCAGAGACATTCAAAACTTGTACAAGGAAGACACTTCACTTCACTTAATTACAAATACAAAATGTGCAGTAGTACCGCTACATACTGTGATCTTTATACTCCTGACTATGAACTGTTGTTATTGAAAATATGCAGCTGGTTCAACTGATTCAAACGAAGCCATATGCCATTAAGGTGTATTGCTTTGTTGTCTCATCTGATGTGATATGAAGTAATTATGGTCCCTGCCCCAGTAATACATATAACTAACTAGCAACTATTTCATTGCCAGTTAATTTGCAGTTTTTTCTTAATTAAGTGATTAATTACTTAATATTTTAAGGTGGAACAAAATTTTGAAGAACAGCCATCGGTTTCTCAGAGAAGTGTTACTCAATTTTTGATAAATGTCTTGCATTTTGTCTGACCAAGTCCAAAGCCCAAAGATATATGTATATATATAAACATACAAATCATGCCAATGTAAAAAGTGTATCCAGAAAATATTTTGTATCCAGAAAGTATTTTTGCTTAAATTGTCAGTGAAATGATTAAGAGATTATTAAAATTCCTGAAAATTATTTTACTGTTGATTGAGTAATTGATTAATCAACTACTCATTTCAGTTCCAGTTGCATAATAAATAGGAACAGTCGTGAGATTTGTATTATTTTGCTTTGTCTTGTGGCCTAATTCATTTTCAGAGTCATGTGTGTTATATAGGTTATAACATCATGTGCGTTGTGATTCATTTGAATGTTGTTTTTACAAAGCATGGATTTTAAAGAGGGTTGTTGCTGTTGTTACAGGACTGTCCTGCTCTCGGATCCAGTGGTTTTCTCTGAGTCGTCAGGGGTCTCGGGACACTCATTTACCTCCCCGAGTGCGGGTGAGATCGTTTTCCGAGACCGCTGTCTGCTATGCCTCTAAAGATGGGGCAACAAAGGACAGTGGAAGCGACGGTGGAAAGGTAAAATTCTTGGATTAAAAAATTAGCTGTACCCTTCTTCCATGGTAGTTTTTTTACACCACTTCATGGCAGAGATTGCAGTGTAATCTAACATGTTCTGACACGGTCATGTTTAGAAAAGCATCAGTGAAGGGAAGAGACTGTCTGGCTCTGGAGGATCAGGAAAGGGGGGAAGCCAGCTACGCTGCCCTAAATGTGGTGATCCCTGCACACATGTAGAGACCTTTGTATGTGAGTACCTGAGACCTGCAAGAAAACACTGAGATGAACTGTTTGGTGGTTGTCCAATGAGCATATTCTGCTCTGTGTAACATCAGTTATATAAGTTTGTGAGCTAGCTTCAACTGAGGAGGCCTGTTGGATTGTTAGATGCCATAAAAAAAAATCTCCTCTCAAACCATCAGATGATGGCTTTTTACACAGAGTTATTTTGATCTGTACAAGTTTGAGCCACTGTTTCTTTACTGCTCAAACATTCACCATGAGTAACCTCAAGGAAAAAGTGACAAGTATCCAAACTCACTGGAATTAAGTACACCTTTTTACTGTCAGCGGAATAACACTGCAGACAGACTAAGCTGAACATTACTCAGCAGGGAAACTATAATCCATTGTGTCTGTCTGCTCATGCACAGACAACTTCCAGTTTGTCTTGAGTTCATTTTTTTGTATCTCCGTAACACACAGAAGCAGCAGTGTGTCGTCATCTGATGGTAACCAAGCATCAGCAGTGACGGTGCAGCTTGGTCAAAGACCACTTGGTGACACATTAACGCACATTGTGAAAAGAAAATGGAATGATATTTTTACATTTATTCTGTTGTATAACAGTTTGGAGCCAAAAGTTTATTCTGATTTTAAACTTATTGTGTTAATGGAATTTGAATGAATACATTACAACCGATGACACCATTTTCATATTGAAACATTATGATTAAGATTCTAAACTCTTAAATTTTATTCCGTCTTCATGACTGAAATTTAATTTTAAAATAAAGCACAACTTGGTGTTGAATCATACTGATTCTTACCTGTAAGTCAGGAACATATTTATTCATATCTCTGTTTTAGAACTGAGCAACCTTTTCACACTACATTGATGAATTTTCAATAAAGCTGCAACGAATAATCGAATAATCGATCGAAAATTAATCGCCAACTATTTTGATAATCAATTAAATGTTTTTGGCGTTTTGTAAATAAAAATGTAAAAAGAATTGCTGATTTAGCCTCTTAAAAGTGAGAATTTGCCGCTTCTCTGTGTCATTAATGATAATAAATGAGGAGTCTCTGTGTTCTGGGCTGTTGTTTGGAAAAAAGAAGCGATTTGAAGACGTCACATTGGGCTCTGCGAAATTAAGATGAACATTTTTAGCCCTTTTTTTTACATTTCATGGAATAAACGATCAGTCGATTAATTGTAAAAATAATTGGCAGATTAATCGGCAATGAAAATACTCATTAGTTGCAGCTCTAATTTTCAAACAGGTTTAGAAATGTATCAGTATTGAATTTGTTGTGTTTTGTCCATTTGCAGCATCTACGCGATTTGTCAAATGTGAGAAATGCCATCACTTTTTCGTGGTACTGTCTGAAACGGACTCTAAGAAGGGGCTAAACAAAGAGTCAGAATCTGCTGCGGAGGCAGTGAAACTGGCTTTTGCACAGAAACCTCCACCTCCCCCGAAGAAGGTGAGAAACTAAAGATTTCAAAATATACTTTTAATTGGCTTTCAGTAAATTGTTGTGCATTCTATTGTAAAAATTTGTCCATTATCCTGTGCACTGTTATAACGCATACGTCTTATTTTGCTTTCAGATATTTGCGTACCTCGACAAGTACGTTGTTGGCCAGTCCTATGCAAAAAAGGTGTTGGCAGTTGCAGTGTACAATCACTACAAGCGCATCTACAACAACATCCCTGCTGGGAGTCGACAGCAGGTGGAAGTGGAAAAACAGCCCTCTCTAACACCTCGTGGTCAGTATTATTGCTGTCGTCCACAGTTATGACATCTTTCTGTTGCTTGTCGGTGTGACTCTGCAACACTTTTTCACATGTCTTTAATGTTTGAGATTCATTTTAGACAATTATGTACATATTGCACATGCACTGATGTGATTTCTATTGATGGCTTGCATTGGTTGATTTACTGCTCTGTTCCACCTGTGCATCAAACCACAGTTCCTGTCTGAACACTATGTAAAACTATTGGGTATAAGAAAGCAAATGAAAGTTGGTTCTTCTTGGCACTCAAGTGACTTTGGCAAAAACATCCACGCCCATATTAAGTGCAGACCTCTGACCTAATTGTGGGAGGCATGTTTGTCACAGCAGAGACAGACAGAGATATGGGTCAAGAGTGAAGGGGAATGAAATTCAATAGAGCTTGTAATTTAAAATTGAACAATTACGGCCATTTTATGAGTTTTAAATGATTCTGGGACTGATCAAATACTTTTATCACAACACAAATTTAAAAGTAAACTTGAAATTGAAAGTATAATACACCTAAAATCAAGCCTGTTTTAATTAAGCTCCTGTCATACAGCAAACATGATGCAGATGCTGCACAGTTTAAAATGATTTAATCTCAGAAGATCAACAGCAATAAATTGTAAGAGATCATATTGCGCTTATAATTTGACATGAATCATGATCTGTATTATTTGGCATTTGTACAATAATGATCACACAGTTGCATATCAGTTTGGTAGGACTGTATTGATAATGTCATAATGGTAATGGTTAATGATAATATTGATTTGAGTACTTTCATCCCTGTAGAGCTAGAGATGAGACGACGAGAGGATGAGTACAGATTCACAAGTAAGTGATTGGTCCTACATAGTGTCATCTGTAACAGTAGCCCCTTTTAAGTCACAACACTCAAAAGAACTATTAATGTCATTCACTGCCACTAGATGTTGCTATAGAGCACCAGCATCTCAGACAAAAACAACCAACCAGAAACAGCTGTGTTTGTCGCTCTCCACAATGCCACCAGACACCACTAGCTAAAAACTGTAATTTTACCTCAAAGATCATTGTAAAACACGCTTAATTCAAACTTGACAAAAACAAATTAAAAACGTTCTAGTCTTACAACTTTGCCTTTGTTAAAAATAAAACCTTTATTCACCAAGTCACATGTGGAAATATTCTGACTCTTCATGCTGTTTTTTTCCCTGCTGTACATTAGAACCTTTAATCTGACAAGTGATCTAAACTCATACAGTGTTTTGTCAGTGCCTGATGTGAGTCCAAAGGATCCACCATCTTGGACAGCTAGCTACGGCTACACCACTGGACAAATCACACGGTTATTAAATGTTAATGTTACAGTTTCTGATCATTTTTTAACTATTCCCAGCTTTATGTTTGTGTAAGGATTAAAAGTTGAGTTAGTGGTTGTAAGCTGGACGTAAACTGTTGACAGTAATTCATTTGCCAGTTAAGTTAGTTAAAGTAGGTGTTAGCGGCTATGCTAGCATTTTTGCCTGCACTAGCTACCCACCACAAGTTGAAATGAACAACAAAAGCTGTCAAGAGCGCTAGCAGGCTGTTAGCTGGCTGTTGCTAGCTTCCTAGCTAGCAAGGCTAGTGGGAGCTTTACTATGTAGCACAGACAAATTATTTTGCATTTCCATTTAAGTTTGAATTCTGGGTGGGTTAGACACCAGTTGTGATGTTGTTTTAAAATAATTAAATCTGAGTTAGACTTTCAAATTTAAATCGTAACGTGGTTTTTCCCGGCAGTGTAGCCGTAGCTAGTTGTCCAAGATGACGGACCTTTTCACGCATGCACGACTTACATCGGGTGCTGACAAGCATGCGAGCTGTCCTGCTATTGCTAGCTACCTAAAAAAAAAACAAATAACGTTTGCTTAAAGGAGAAGTTCTGTTTTTTGCCCATATACGATGTTCGACAGCGTTATTATGACAACTGGCGCAGTCCTGAGAGCTGAGAGCATAAAAACAAATTTCTCCCTTAAGGTTGCTACAGTTTGATGGATGCTTTGAAGTGCACTTTGCTATGTAGCTTTAAAAAGCTGTGTGAAGATCACTCTCTTCATCTCCTCATGAACATGGGGAGGGCCAACAGTTTACAGTCATTCTGCACTCAGAAGGCCTTAACTAAACTATATCTTTACCTAATATACGTTTGCTGCAATATTAGTGTTGAAAGTCACATATATATTGTAGAACCTTTTAACCATCTTTATCTGCACAGTGTTGCACAAATGCCAAAATGTACAGACCTCGTTGGCTCCTTAGTTGCAGTTTTGTTGTCACCTTTTCAGATAGATATGTAAGTAACATTTAACGTTTTGCTCAACCTGAGTAATTACAAGATGATCAGTTAAAGCCCATAAAGGTTGACGCCTTATGATGCAGTATGGATTATTTGAAGAAATACAGATCCAGTTCTTTCGCAGTGCTGGCTGTTGTATGTTTATTCAGGGATTAACCGAATGTACCAATAATCAACAGAAACTGAAGCAATAAAATGATGCTTGTAAATCTTTAACTGACCAGGAGATAGTAAGAGAATGTAGCCTACTGACCTATATTCTCATCTGCACTTTTTTCTATTTTCAGTCCAGCTCTTATCACTCAATAACTCCACACTGGCACAGAGGAGGGCATGCATATTTTTAGCCTGTTCAGGGACACACAAACCGTCAGTGAATGGATCGTCTAAACTGCACAGCGTCTTAAAACTGCACAGCATCTTAAATGAAAGCATGCAGTTGTGTGTTTATAGTAATTTATGAAATTTATTTCCTAGATTAGTTCTCATAGTGCTTGTCAGTCACAAAGCTAACCCTGTGGTGTTGCTTGTTGTTGCAGAGCTGCTGCAGATCGCAGGGATCAGTCCTCATGGAAATGCTCTGGGAGCGTCCATGCAGCAACAGGCCAGTCAGCAGGCGCCTCAGGAGAGGAGGGGCGGGGAGGTCCTGGACTCCACTCACACTGACATTAAACTGGAGAAGAGCAACATTATACTTCTAGGTCCAACTGGCTCAGGTTAGTGTTGTGTCAACATCGTCCTAAATTACAGTATTGCACAGAGACACTCAGACCACAGACATTGACACGACCAAATACACAGCTTGTTTTTTATATCAAAGTCTGTCTGGCCGAAATAAGCTCTATCATGATTCTTCCAATTTCCACAGGAAAAACATTGTTGGCGCAGACATTGGCACGGTGTCTGGACGTCCCCTTTGCAATTTGTGATTGCACCACACTAACTCAAGCTGGATACGTGGGAGAGGACATCGAGTCAGTTATTGCCAAACTGCTGCAAGATGCCAACTACTCAGTGGAGAAAGCACAGCAAGGTGGGCAGAGGGACGAAATGTAACAGCAGTAAAGTTTCCCATGTTGAAATCACAATTTAAAAAAAAACAAAACAACAAAAAACAGTGTACTGTACAGAACATCATATCTGTTCTCACTCAGCATCCCATTTTTTGGACATTAATATTTAATCCACGATGGACAAATTACTTCTGCCCGGAGTTTTTTTATTTATTTGTTTTTATCCTTTTTATACAATCATCCATAATTCATACGGAAATACTAAAAAGATTGTGCTGACAGAAAACACAAACAAAGCAGCTGTTAGTGCAATGCAATGCAACGATCATTGATTTAACAATTTTCTTTTTACATATTAAAAATACCTTTAACAGAAAATGCAGTGCGTTTCTCCTCAATGAAATCTTAATTCTGAGAAGAATTTGTAGTTCAGCAACAATCGTCTTACACAAGAAAGTTAAACTGTTAAATTTAAAAAAAATATGCGGGGCTCTGAATATAAAAGCAGCCAAGCGTGAGCCTCCAGCGCTGCAATGGCCTGAAACGCAATTGAGCGTCTTTTAGAAAAAATTCCAAAAAACAAACATATCAAATGATAATAATCAAAAAACATTATGTACCGTTGTGCATTGCGGCTCCTCTGTGCTCAGATGGAGGTGATGGACAGGTGGACAGGAGGATGCACTGACGTTAACCGGAGTCGGATGTGGTTGCTAAGTTACGTTGTTCAAGTCCTACATCATTGGGGTTGTTGTTCTGTTGTTCTTGTACACAACTTCACAGTGTTTACAATGAACTTAGTCATTTTTAGTTCGAAATGGACCCACGCCAAACTTCGCTTTGATCTCTTCACATTTATGTTTGATATCTGTGGCAGCCATGATGGCAGCTCATAGGCACCTGAGTAACGTTATTTCTGTTTTCTCTATCTCCTCAAAGTAGTCAAATATCATAAAGGCACAAAAAGCCCCCTAAAAAATCTTAAAAAAAAAAAAAAAAATCGTAAACATCGTCCCCCGTTGGTAAGATGTCTCAGTGCTGCCGCACAGTGAAATAAAGTACATCACTTCAAGACTCATGCTACACAACACGACCTTTATTTACATGATGTTACATTTGATTGATGGAAATATCACACGATCAACAAACTCCTTAACGATCAATTATCGATCATTGATTAATAATGCCCACCCTTAAAGTGCACACTGGCTTTGTTCATCACCACCCTGTTAAATGCCCCTGAAACTGTTATCTTGTTATTTTTGTAGAACAAAATCATCTTTGTCTGTCAGAAATGTGTCCACCTAAAAGGAATCTGACTCGTGGCTGACTGGCTGGTGCTGCCTTCTGATTGCTCTCAGTGCATTAACACACTGCTCTAAGAATAATTCACAGATTTAATATTAATTTGATAAAAGTGTGCTATAAAACTCTAGCCTTATAGCAAAACTCTAGAAAACTGCCCAGTGAGACTAAAGAATTATAAAGATCATGTGATCTTTACCTTTACGTTGGTAACTGTGTTAATTACCTACAACTTGTTAAAATTGTACTTTTATGTCACTTTTCCAGTTTCCATTCCTTGCATAGTAAACAAAGTTACTGGCTTGATGTGAGTAGACATGGAGGCAGGAGGAAAGTTAAAAAAAAAATCATGGGATGAATTAAGGACAACAAAAGTAAACACTGTCTGTATTTGGAGGGGTGTCGTACCACCGCCCTGGTGGTCAGTATGTAGAATAGCACAGGAAGCTGAATCTTATGTAAAAATTGTTTACATGTAGGCACACAGAGACTATTTCTGGTAATTACGAGAAGTGAAACTCAGCCTGCCTTGGCCATGCTCCTGTATTCCATATGCAGGTATTGTGTTTCTGGATGAGGTTGATAAAATTGGAAGTGTTCCTGGGATTCATCAGCTCAGAGACGTAGGAGGAGAGGGAGTCCAGCAGGTCAGTATGCAACCCAGTTACACTAAATAACACTTTAACCCACTTTGTTTATAGGCATTGAAATTGCCAATATTATATTTTGTGGAGTTTGGATTCGGAGTGTGTATTTCCTGTGACTGGTTTCCTTTTTTTTTTTTTAGGGTTTGCTTAAACTCCTGGAAGGCACAATCGTCAACGTTCCGGAGAAAAACTCCAGGAAACTGAGAGGAGAAACGGTGCAGGTAGACACAACAAACATTCTGTTTGTTGCATCCGGTGCCTTCAACGGACTCGACAGAATCATTAGCAGAAGAAAGAATGAGAAGGTAGTACAGCTCATATGAACCAAATTCAACCAAGATTCCTGTTGTTGATCATTTCTGCCTCTTAACTTGATCCTCTTTTTTTCACGTCTTTTCAGTATTTGGGTTTTGGAACTCCGTCTAACCTGGGGAAAGGGCGCCGTGCCGCGGCTGCCGCAGACTTGGCTAACTCCAGCGGTGAAACAGACACAGTGGCAGAGATTGAGGAGAAGGACAGGCTGCTGAGGCACGTTGAGGCCAGGGACCTGATCGAGTTTGGAATGATCCCAGAGTTTGTTGGCCGTCTGCCTGTGGTCGTTCCTCTGCACAGCCTGGATGAAGAAACACTAGTACGAATCTTGACTGAACCGCGCAACGCTGTGGTGCCGCAGTACCAGGCTCTGTTCAGCATGGACAAAGTAAGAGCTCCTGTATACTGGTCACTACAGTGCAGTGGAAAGAGAGTTCAGACAGGCAACAGCGCAGAGTTCACAGAATGCAGCCCCCTTTTTTATTTGAATGGGACCACTGTGTTTGCTCAGTGAGGGTGCAGAAAAGCTCAGCTGTTGTTTTAACAAAGTGCAGCGTCGTCTGACCTCCTGCAAGTGCACATTCCTGGTAGATTACTTTGTAATGCTAGCTCTTTATTTCTACTGTTTACCTACAGTTTTGATTTTTATGACAAAAATTAAGTAGTTGCCCTTGTGAGAACTTTTCAAAGTTAGGAAATCCTGTCTGTCAGGTAAATCACAGAGCAAAGTTTGTAAGTGTAATCAGCCTTAAAACTTAAAACAGCCTTATAAATAAAATTCCCCATTTTTTCATACCACATTCAATTTTCAAATTTATTTGATTTTTTTCAAACTACAAAAAAAGGACTTAATTCAATTACGTTGTTTTTATTTTTAATAATAGTAATAATAATAATAATGATAATAATAATACATTTTATTTGTATAGCGCTTTTTAAGGTACTCATAGACACTTTACATTCATTAAAAGATCATAAAAGCAAAAAACAAAACAAAACATTAAAACTCATAACATAGGACTTTA
>JAPQLA010000022.1:17362298-17380686 GCA_029822935.1 Naso vlamingii | reverse complement strand
TCAGTCACATATAAACACATGACCTCATCACCGTCCATCCTGCCGTCTCTCTTTCACTCACTTCCAAAACAAATGCATGTGTTGCCGATGTTATGCCGAGTTCTGCCTGCCTGACACGTGCTAGCAAAAATCTTTACCACAGTAGGCGCTTGTGTCACTACTACTTTTGTCCAAAGGGGGCGCTAGAATCAACAAAAACTGAAAGTTCCTCGTCACTCAAACATGAATTTCCTGATTGGTAAAAAGTTCAAACCTAGCTTTAACCAAACTAAAGCTTTTGTTAAATAAAGGTTTGGTCAAACAAAAAAGGACCAGCTTAACTTTCACCAACCTTCACTTATTAAAAAAAAAAAAAAAAAAGAGCCAAGAGCTGAGGGAGAGCTGCTGGCTGCCGTATTTACCCTAGTCTAAGGGAAAATTGATTTTCATTTTTGAATTTCATCCAAACAAATTAATTTGAATTTCAGTTTAAAACTGATTTATTGCCCAGCCCTACAAAAAACAACTTGTTTGTGAGAAATGTATCCACAGCTCTGTATTTAAAAGACTAGGCGTGTATTATTGAAACATCTCTGCTGTCTCTTTGTTTCAGTGTGAACTCAATGTGAATCAAGATGCCCTGAGGGCCATAGCCAGGATGGCTCTGGAGAGAAAGACTGGAGCTCGTGGGCTCAGATCCATCATGGTGTGTAATTTTTCTGCCAGAGGCATCAAAAATACTGTTTGATGTAACACAATAATTTCAAATTCTCTTCTTTTTTCTTTTTTTTTTTAACAGGAAAAGCTCCTTCTGGAGCCCATGTTCGAGGTGCCACACTCTGACATCATGGCTGTCGAGCTGGACAAAGATGTCGTTCAAGGAAAATCAGAACCCAGATACATCAGGTCAGTTTCCGTCCTTCATGTGTCACGTTAGAGATCAGATTCCTGGAGACTCTGCGCACTTAGTCTCCAGTGTTGTGTTGGTTTGAAACCTGAACTGGAGTTTCCATTTACAAACAGAGCTCCAGCCAAGGAGACTGCAGAGGAGGAATATGACTCGGGCATCGAGGAGGAGAACTGGCCTCGGCAGGCAGACGCTGCTAACAACTGAACCACGTGTCACTCATTTCACCTAAAGACAGTCTCTGAAATCATTAAATCACAATGAACCTTTGTATACAAACTCTGGGTTTTCTGGAAGCCCCGGACAAACAAGCTGTGGACATTTTATTAGAGGTAATAAAGGCGTCTGCTTCTCACTGAGGAGAGTCTCCATTATGAACAAGTTCAGTTGGTCCTGTGCATCAGATAATAACTCTCTAGCTGTGCACTCGCAGGGTGGACCTTTATAAAAATATTTCAATCTCTGGGGATTGTTAACATTTTATCTATATAAAGATAATGTAATTTTATTCATAAAAGGATTTGTAGCTAGTTAATTTGTTTTTTGTGGTGATGGGCTGTGATGGGAAGCAAATGGAAGTTTTGGGATCATACTGTACACTTAAAGATGAGGCGCTGAGGAAGTGTAGATGAGATGTTACCGTGTCAAGTAATGCCTTATATCATAAGGGCATAATACTCTGTGAGCACATCAATGTTTTGATGTTTTCTTATTTAGCACCACTGTAGTAATGGTGTTCACAGTAAAAATCAAGCTGTAAATGTGAAGCCACACTGCTACAGCAGCATTTGTACGACGTGACCTCTAATTAGGAGAACACATTATGACGTGTAAACAACGGTGGCCCTGAAGTGCCAGTCACAATCACAAAATGAAAACACAACTGCACAAAGTAAAACACAACAACAAATCACCAAACACAATTGCAAAGAGGAAAACATGACTGCAAAACAAAAATACAACTGCAAATAGAAAACAAGCCAGAAAAAAGGAAAAAGGAAAAACACAACCTCTAAACGAAAAAACAACTGCAAAAAGAAAAAAATCTCTCTTTTTTTTTTTAAATTAAATAATTGAATGATAAATTGTACACTTGCCTGGTCATGAATTCAACATTTTTGCAGTTGCGTTTTTCTTTTTGTCATGTTTTTTCTTTTTGTTGTTGCGTTTTTTTGTTTTTGTTGTATTTTCTCCTTTTGCAGTTTTGTTTTCTATTTGCTTTTTTATTTTTTTTGCTGTTGTGCTATCCTGTTTGCATTTTTTTGTGATTTGCTGTTGTGTTTTACTTTTTGCAGTTGTGTTTTCATTTGTGATTGTGATTGGCACTTCAAGGCCACCGTAGTAAACGCACCAGCACACTCAACAAAGCAGGTGAAAAATAATTGTGACTTTTTAAACAGCTAGAATGGTTATTTTTCAGTGTTTGCTTCCTCTTCTAGCCCACTCTTTAGAGAATGTTTATGTGTTCACCTACAGACCTCTGTGTTCTCAGACTGGATCAGAGCGGCCGTCTCACAAAGCAGGATTAGCAGGTTTTGTTCTGAAGAAGCTATCAAATGACTGAATCATATACTCAAACCTGACATTCAAGGTTAATTGTCCATATGTAAATCATCATCACGCAGATCATCCGTCACAGTTAACTTGTGCGCTAAACCTGCTCTGTCAGACCTTCCTCAGATCAGCACAGGTATTTTTATTTTCTTCATGCTTACCCCAGTGTTGGAAACTCAGCTCACCTTTGTGTTCCTGTTACTAAATGGTTCCTTTATACACGTGTGTAATCACGTTTCCACCCGACGCTCTCTGATCGAAGCGAACCACGCTGCTGTACTCTTTGTGCTATGAAATGAGATTAAAACTAGATCTGTTCTCCTTCTGCTTTAAGTTTCCTTTCTTTTAGCAAGGTTTCAAAACTGCTACGCTCTGTTTTCAGGTCTGTTACGGAAGCTGTAACCTGCCCCCAAGTTTGTGAATCTTAAATTTATTGTGATTGTTTAAAATATATAAATAAAATGTATATCTCTGTACAGAAATTCAATTGTTTGTTACTACCAGCACAGAATGTACACTGTAAATTAATTTGGTTGCTTAAGTAGGTGATGAAATGTTTTCTGACATTCTGGGCAAATCAGTGAAACAGGAAGTGAATGCAACAAACAATCACACTGTTGTTGCACACTGCTACGCTGTAATCTTTATGTAATCTGCTAATCTCTCGAAAGTATCTCGCAGTTCTTTGTTTCCAGACACCTCAGCGTTTCCATGATCCCCCTTCAAACCCAGACTGTAGGTCACATGATTTGAAATGTGGCTCAGACACAGATGAAGAAGCTGCAGTCAAGTAAAAATTAATAACAGGTTGAAAAATTATGGTTTCTTACAGTGTTAATCTATAAATATTAAAACAAAAACAAAAATTAATTATTGGCGCTCTAATCAGTCATTTCAGTGTTTCTTATGTTTAAATCATGAACAAATATTTAAATACTCCAGTATTTCCTGCAGGTAGGATTACAACAGGTGTCTGGGGTATTCATGGTAAACAACTCCTCAGATGATGTCAGAGGCTTAGTGATGAAGAGGTTTATCACGTACGATGATGCCTGTGTGTAGACAGTCACGCACAACACCTGTCAGTGCTTCAGAGAGCTGTGGATCTCAGAGAGAACACCTGATACGCGTGAGTATCGATAAAATTGTAATAAAGGTTTGTTTCTACAACTCACAGCTGAGGAACTGTGTGACTCTTCTGATGCAGGTGGTTTGTTGGTGCATTTTGGAGAAGATGAACACTCTGGACGACGTCCCCTTCCAGACGTTACTGGGTCCACTGGAGGAGGAAGTGCAGCCTGTGACAGCACCAGACATCACTTTACCAGACTGCCATCAGATACTACGAGACACTGAGGTCACACATCCGAGTGAACACTCAGATTTTTGAAGTCTGGGATCAGTTCACTAGCTAGTATCTGTTTTACTCAGTGGCTTTAAGATCTTATATGTTGTCATTTAAGTTTACGGCCTGATCAGAAGTTATTCTGCTCGTTGTTTGTCAGTTAAATTGTTATGAAAATGTGGCCCGATAGAAACAACTTCGTGAAAAACACTCCTCATCCTTTTATCCAACAGGAGTGAACTCAGCACCATGTGGGCCTTTTTTGTAATTACTTTAAAATGTTTAAATATGACCTGGATGACTGAGAATCTTCACTTATTTCAATTATTTCTTCACTTATTACAAATTCTAACTACATTAGATTTGACACAGAAAAAAGGAAAAACAGTATGTACATGCTGTACATTTAACATCCACACTGATTATCTGGATGACAACATGCATTTTTAGTGACATGTTTCATGGGTAAAAAGGTTGAGTTTGCTGTATTTTGGAGCTGCATCAGTCAAGTCACTGCTTTTGTTTTTTTTCTTAGTGATAAACTCTTTAATTTTTATCACCCTTATAGGTGTTTTTGATGTATGATATTTTATTGGCATGTGACAGTAGGGAAATCATAGGTGTAAATAACAAAATGAATGATGGCTCTATTCCATTTAGCTGCTTCAGATTCAGGGCCTTGGTATTGTGCATGCCGGATTAAAGTCATATCTTTACAAGTAACTTCGATATCGGTAATGCAACACGTGCTTTTGCTTCTATGACAAGTCAAAAAGTCTGCTGTTCTCATTTGTTTTTACTGCAGTATGGATTCAACCTAGAGAAGTGGGTTGTGGCTGGGCAGCAGCCGTCCCGTCAGGCCCCATCTTGCCCCCCCTACTGGCTGATGTTCAGCAGCCCTCAGGGGAGTCGCAGGGGCAGTCGCAGGAGTAGCGACTCTTGGAGCCTGAGCCCTCGGCCACGCAGTCACAGCCTGAACTCTGCAGACACTCGCTGGCTGCACCATCGTACCGTCAAGTTCCTCATGTCTGACTCAGAGGATGAAGATGGTTATGGTGAGGACAATGAAGGCTCCTCCACTGAAGATGCACGTCACCCCGTCAAAAGCAGAGAGCGGCCGCGGTCCAGCTCATGCAAGGACCCACTTAGCAGAGTCAAAGACATGCACCTCGATCCTGCCACTCACCATCGAAAGCCTGACTCGCCTCAGAGCCTCAGAGGCCACAGAGGATCTTTACCTTCTCTACAAGACTGCAGACAACCTCTGCGAGCACTGGAGCAGCACCGGCCACAGCAGCCCAGCCCCCTTGTAGGACTGAAGACCAGCAAAAAGAGGCAACGTTCACTGGGCTCCAGCAGAGGGAAGTTCTCCCAAAACAGACCACCTACAAGCGCTGCTCCATGCAAGCTGCAGCAACAGCAACGACCCTCCTCCGCAGGACCTGTCGTCAAAAACAACAGACAGAAGGTTTATTTTTTCTCCATCAGTCACTGCAAGACAATTTATCTCTTTTCAACTTAATTCTTTTTTTGATTACCTACAATTTTTCCGTTCTTGTCTTGTCATCAGGCCCTGAGGACAAACGGCTCTCGTGGGGTTTTCTTTGATTCATCAGCAGAGTTGTTGTCAGCACTCAGCCATGAAGAGAGAGAGCTGCTTGAAACCATCACAGAGAGGGGATACCCTCTGCGCACAGCAATTCTGGCTCTGCAGAAGACAGGCTATCGCAGCCCAGACAAGGTCGGTTTTCGATTTGGGTGTAAAGGAGAGCTGTTATACTCATTTTCGGGTCTTTTATTTTGATTTTGGACTCCTATAGAGCAGCTAGACAACTGAACAGTAAAGTCTATAGCTCTTCAAAAAACTGACTTGCACACTCTTCTATTTTCTGCCTTTTATTCAAAACAGTCTGTGTCGGTTACTCCTCCCCCTTTCCCTCCTCTGTGTGCACCTCCACACTCTGCTGTACTTATAACCCCTTTACTTACACAAAATAAACACAGGACACCGATAAAATGTTACTCAGAGCTTCCACTTCTCACTCATCAACACAACAAAGTAACATGAGAACAGCGCAGTCCTACAGCAGCAGTTTAGCCGTTAATCCAGCTCATGTGCTCATGTCGAGGAAGTACGTGTAAATAAATCCACGGAGTAAATCCACAAGAAACAGAAACACGCTCAGCTTCTGTCTGGTGCTCGCCTCTTTAGGAAAGTTTAACAAAGTTGTCTGTCCTTAATTCACCCGAAAAAAAAAACAAAAACCAAACCCCCAACACTTTATTGGAGCTATCTTGAACATAGTGCTGACAGTAATCCATGAAGCAGACAGCAGAGCGGGGGAGGGGCAGGCACAGCACTGTGTGCATGAGCTGGCATGCCCATATAAGGAAGCACACATTAACATCACTGAAAAAACTGTAAAACACAGTGTGCAGAGCCGACTGAAACCTGCAGGGCTCACTTCATAACACATGAACCTCATTATGTGACACTTTGACATCGTTTAACACGAGTATCTGACATTTTAACATTTATAGGTCAGAAAAGTATAATAGCTCTCCTTTAAAGGATTCTCACCTTTTATGCAGAGTCTCATTTATGGATATTAGTGATTTGTCAAGCACCAATATTTAAGCATAGTTAAGAACCCCATAATATAGAAATTAACATGTTTTGTTTGGGCTTTAAACCCAAATTCCACTTTTAACATATCTCATCTTCTCAATAGATCCTGAAATACTTGATGGCCAGTGATCGTCTGTGTGAGCTGGGTTATGATGAAGCCCAGGTGGAGGAGGCCTTGGAGATGTTTCAGAACTGTGAGAGCAAGGTGACTGTTTTTAAAGGATTTAAAAAAAACTGCCACTGCCTGTTAACTTTGTGTATTCTGACTTAATTAAATTCTTTTCCAGGCTGCTGAGTTCCTGCGCCTTCTGACTCAGTTTAATGAGATGGGCTTCCAGCAAAGTGCAATCAAAGAAGTGCTGCTCGTTCATGAAAATCACCGTGAGAGGGCTCTTGAAGAACTCATGACACGCATGGCTTAAAACAGAACATTTTCCCAAATTTAGACTGTAGGGAGAAAGGATTATTTCACATCTTCTGTGAAATGAACCACAGACGCAGTATGTGGTCATTTTAAAAAAATTTACAGAAACTGCATTCTGACTTTCACTCAGATCTACAAAAAAACCTGTGACAGCTGTAGAGGCTGGAATAAAAACATTCAGGTGTCATTAAAAAAAGACAAGATAATAGGTACACTTAGTAAGGATGAAGGTTTTTATTTACAGCTTGATTTGAGAAAAGCACTCCAAATATTTGGTCTTGAGAAAATTTAGCCATCATTCCAGCTGGAGGACAAAAATCATGGTGCACTGGCTAGTTCCAACAGTACTGAAGTAATATAGTGCTCTAGATGTGATTAATGTTTCAGTGAAAAATGCTTTTACCCCAAAAGAAAAATGTCAGTTAAAAAAAAAAAAGCCACAACAGCCTTGAAGACATAAAACATGCCACATAACAAATACAGCAAAGAAAACTGCTCCAGCAGTACAATAAAGAAAAAGTGTTGAAAACCATGAAGACACGATTAGAGACAGAGTAAAATATTTACATTTTCTAAGAGAAGTTGTCATTAAAATGCCCTCTCCCATAATGAAAACTACACCACAATACCGCCAAGCCGGGTGGCCTGTGGCTGCGGAGCGGCTGCTTCGACTCATCACTGATGGCTGACGGTGGAGTTCAGCAGTCCTGACTTCACATTTGATTTAGAAGCCTCCGACAGCTCTCTCTGTGAACAAAAGGCAAAGTCGTCAGCATGTTTGCTCATGTTTAACGTGTCCAAATGTTAAAGTGAATGTTCATGTTCATTTTGGACAATGATTTTAAGTCGACGTCCAGATTTCAAAGCAAGGTAGCAGAAAGTCAAACTGTGACTCAGTGATTCAATCAAATATTTTCTAATGATCTAATCCATTGATTTGAATAAACAGAATCTTGTATGTGTATTCATCACGTGTTGTTATTGTCAATGTGAATTTTGATGCAGTTTTTCACTAATGGATTTTTTAATATAAAAATAAATGGTTTATTATACAGTCAATGCAGAGGTTCACGTTTCCCTTTACTCAGTTTGCAGCTGATCTTTCGCCATGTTCTAAAAACTCTTCAAAAACTACATAAATCGGGGAAATTTGGTGGCAAAATACAAAAACAGAGTAATAATAGCAACCAGGAAGACATTTTATAGAAGGAAAATCTTCCTTCAGATAATTCAGTTGTGTTTTCACAGCAAATTGAGTGTTTTACGTCAATAGATTGTACTTTTGTGGATCAAACAGATGTAAAACCGCATTTACCGCAAAGTCCAAATAGGAACCAGCACAAGAGTTAAAGGTGAAGGTGTGATCTTGAGTATCCTGAGACCTTAGTGTGCCACTTGGAGTGTTTCTATTAAGATGGGAGATGTTTTCCTTGTTTCGGTCTAGTGCACGAGGAGTCTTTCCATGTCCAGGGGTTCGAAGGCCGAGACCCTACAACAAGACCAATTTCAATTAAATGCTTTTTTTTTTGTTTGTTTTTTTTTTGCTGCCTTTTTAATCTGACTTCACTTCATACTAAATGGCCATAATGAGCAGAAAAGGAACAAGAACAACAACAACAACAACCACAACAAAAACACCTGCATATGAAAATGTAAGACTGTAAAGCATCACCTATTTCAGAACACTCCTTCGAAAGCTGCCACATCTCCATAACACAAGAGTTTTGGTAGATTTGACTCATGACTCATTGGAGTATTCATATCATATCGAATCATGAGATGAGTTTTCTTACCGCTGAATGAGTTGGAGACACATATCTAACCCTGTAAGTTCACCAGGATGGAGGGAGGACAGTGAGCATACCTTGCTGGCAGACAGAGGTGCTTTCTGGAAGGACTGGCACTTGGATCCACCGAGGCCTGAATTAAGGAAGCTGGATGGAGTGGAGATGGTCGAGGTGCCATTGAGCTAAGTGGACAGAAACAGAGACTCTGTTCACTCAACCATACAGTCAGTTAGTATTGCACATGCAATAATCACATACAACAAATCAAACTGCCACCAAATTTACCTTTCTAACTTTTCCAGGTGTGGGAGTTCCTGCCATCCGCCTCTTGGACGGTGTTCTCATTGTAGTTCCAAACAACATGTCCTCCTGTGTCTGTCTTGTCTTTTTTAGTTGCTATTTAAAAACAAAAAAAGTAGGCAGTCAAAGATGCAACACTTTTGTGATAGGGAAGCTTACTTGGTGGTTTTTTATTAAATTAAATTAATATCACACCCTTTCCAGTTTCTCCTTCTCCTTCTCCGTGTGGTGGTGATCCCACTGCTGCTTCACAAACTCAAGAAACTTCTGGCCATTGACTAAAAATTCCTTGCCATGCTCCTGCTCCCAAACGTCAATTTGGGCCTTCAGACTCTTCTCCAGCTGGAACAAACAGAAAACACTATTTTTCATCTTGTTGCCATGTCATATTTAGCTTTTCACTGCAATTACATGTACTTGTTTATTCCTGCTCATGATTGGATTTTTGACGTATCCCATTCTAGTGTTTGTTTGGGCACGCAGACGTCATTTCCTGCTCTCAGAAACCGGGATAAGCCCTTATCTCCGATTTGTGAAACTTGATTTTACTACCTGGAGTGAGTTACTCCGAAGAAAACGGGATTCATGGCATGCATACACATTATCCTGGTTTCTGACAGCTGCCAGCTACCTGCATGGGTGCGGCCTCAGAGACACTTGATAGAAAGCGAACCCTCTCACTGACCGTTCATTTCCTGTACCAGCGTCACATGGGTTTAGCCACAGCCCCGCCCCTTTAGGAGACTAGAAACAGTTTGGAGTCCATTCATTCTTATGGGAGAAATGAACGTGATCACAGGTTATGACCGATTCTTTCACCCTATTGTCACAAAGATACATATTGGACCCATTTTTCACAAGACACACAGGAACTGGTGCTTCCTGCTTTGCTTCACAACGGACATAAATGGACATTTAAATGGTCTAATAGGTGAAACCACAAATTGAAAGTTAAAATAACATCAAACAAATATCATGCAATGCAAAATCCATCTGCTTTCATCCATTCACACGACGTTACAACACTTCCAAGCAGGGCAGAGGGATGGTGGTTCCTGACTGTCTCCACGGGAGACGTGACTCCGCCCAATTAGGAGACAGGAGGTGTATATACTGTTTCACACCGTGGGGGATCTTGTGTTAATATTTACTATCTTTGGTAACATACCAGAAAAACAAAAATGGCTGCAGCAAAGAACGTCTCACTTCTGGAGCAACAAAGAAACTGCGTTTTGTCTCTCAGTAATGAAAGAATTACATATGATTGGAAGTCTGGAAGTTTAGATGGGAGAAAGCATTGAAATGCCGACCTAATCAAGTTTGTGGTGAACAGGCTACAGGACGCCGGTTTCTCAACATTGAATTTATGGTGAAGCAACTCAGGTCATAGTGGAAAATATTCAAAGGTGCCTGCAAAATTAAGATGCTGTAATCAGAAACTGGTATTTATCATGTATTCAGGGACATGAATAACCAGTTTTCTCTGTGAGCATACCATGTAAACAACATATCCTGAATGATGAAAACTCAGAGAAGGCTCATAACCAGGATACTCAAATCCATGTTGACGCAGCCATTTACAGTTGACGGTCAGCCTATTATATAACAATGCCTTGCAATCTTCAAAATGTCCTTCCTATGTCAAAATCTAGAGCTCAATCATTGCACAGACAGAAAAAACTAGAGTTTACATCCCCATCTGTTGGCCACAACTGGTAATGCAGCAACTACCTCTCAGCTGTTCCCAACGTTCTCAGATATGGTTTATTTGAGCTCATTTATTTTATTGTTGATTATGTTTTTTTTCTTTTAATCACCACGTAGAAGTACTTTATTATCAATCCTGGTTTTGTATTTACAGTGTCAACAAACATTACTTTTAGACATTTTCTTACCTTGGGCAAACTTTTCTGCAGGTCAGCTCTCTGTTTCTCTTCTTTGAGAAGGTTTCCACCTCTGTTGTTGAACCTTGAAGGGTCATTGGCCTTCTTCTGAGATGGAAAACAGACACATACATACATGTGACCACACCAAGTACTTTGTTCAAAATGCTTCTCCGCTACAATTATGAGGATGTTAAAACTTACGTCAAGTTCCAAGTACAAGGTCCAGTTCTGGTGCCATTTTGCGACCCCATCAAAAAGCTCTCTGTGGTCCTCATAATTCTTCTTCAGCACCTTCACCTCAGTCTCGTGCATGTTAAGAAGCTCTTCAGTGAAATCATCTTTTGAAAGAAAACATGCATTGAGACCAACACTCCCTTTGTGATCATCATCTGCATATATTTTTGTTATTAGACAACATTAAATATTCACCAGAATGATAGGGGACAAACGCTTGCTGCTGCTCTTGACTGTAGAAGCATCTCTCCCAGAAAAGGGCGATCTCAGCTCTGATGGCCTCAATGAAACTTTTCATGCTCTGAATTTTCAGCAAATCCAAACGCTGGACCTCAGCCTGGAGCTAAAAAGACAGAATGCACATTTATGGATCTGTTAGACATGCTGGATGAAACAACACACTAATGCTTGGTCTGAAATCACTTCTCATTCATGGAAATGACTACAAGGTCGATTTCTTACTGCCTCCATGTTTCTCTTCTTTGACTTGACCATATGCTCAGAGAGGGGCTCCCTCTCCTCTTGGGGAATTTGAAGTCTCTCCCACAGCTCCTGAATCTTAGTGCGGAAAGCTGAACAACAGAGCTCATTCTCGGCCTTGCGTTTTTGTAACTGAAATGAGGGATAAAAATCACATCCATTAAGATGTTAAACAGACTGAACGGTCAATCTTTTAGGGCTGCAACTAAAGATTTTTTTCCTTATTGATTAATCTGTCAATCATTTTCACGATTAATCATTTATTCCATGAAATGTCAAAAAAGTGTCATTTCAGTTTCCCTGATCCCAGTGTGACGCCTTTAAATTGCTTCTATTGTTCAAACAACAGCCTATAACACAAAAACTGCTCATGTATTATTATAAATGTCACAGAAAAGCAGCAAATTCTCACATTTAGTGAGTTGTCTCACTAAAGTTAATGTTTTTTATACCTAGTTTTTATTTGTTTTGTTTTTTGTTCTGTTTTGTACTGAGTGTTTTATGACCTGGAATTTCACGATTGTACTTGTATGTCAGAGTGACAATAAACTTCTTAAATCTTGATTTTAAGAGTCTAAACCAGTTCTTTTTAAAAGGCTTTTTTTTAAAAACAAAATACAAAGACTAAAACGATTAATAGATTATTAAAATATCTGGCAATCAATTTTATAACAACCAATTAACCAATTAATTGTTGCAGCTCTACAATTATTTAATGTTAGATTAACAAACATCTAGATGCAAATATCAACAGCCACCTGACTGAGGAGTAGTTTTAGAGCAGCAATGTTGTCATCAGACAGACAAAATGCCTCCTCGTCCTCACACATCACATCCATCTCAAAACTGGTCTCTGGGTGTTGATCCAGATCATCCATGCACAAGACGATCTCCTTTTTTAAACTCACAAATTCCTCATGACGGCGCTCCTAAAAAGACAAAGGAGGTTACAAAACTAATAACAAAACGCAGATGAGTAAATGAGAAATGCACAAAGTCAGTAACACCTTCTCTTTGGTCAGACTATCCACATAGGCACGATATGTCTCCAGCTGATGCAGCGATGGGACGCAGTCCTGGTCAATGCCAAACGGTGTAGTGCACATAATATCACACAGCTCTCTGTCTTTGCCAATGAGACTCTTCAGCTCTTCCATTCTTTGCCTTTTCAGCTCTGTCATCGCCTCCAGACGTGTGCGACTATTCCTCTCCGTCTGCAACATGGTGCAACCCTCCTCCTCCTTCAGAGAAATCCAGAAAGTTAGTCCAAACACATAAGCAAATTTCCCAGACAGGTTTATAAATAGGAATGAATAATATGAATATGAATGAATATTTTATTTTGGTTATGTACATCTTACAAAATAAAAATCATATCACACAAAATTCATCACAGTCAGTACCCGAAAAAGGAATAGGCTGAACCTCATGGCTTATTATTGCCTATCCTATACTATCTAAACATAAATAAATAAATAAATTAAAAAAAAACAAAAGAGAAAATCTCCAACAGAAAAATAAATACATTTTAAAGTTTTTTGAACCCCAACAGAGAGCTACACTATTCAAACTCTACATTAAATCCATGCTATAGTTTGACCCCCAAAACAGAAACGCATCTGTATTTAACATTTGTCCTAACCTTGCTTGTTTCAAAGATAAACAGTCCTCTTAAATTACAGGTTCCTTTTCTCAATTTAAAAAATGTTTGAATACTAAAAGGAAGGCTATTGCTCACCACTCAAAACAGTATTTCCAATGTTTTTAAATATACAATGTCTGGAAATTTTAAGGTGAAGGATCCTATGAAAAATAAATTGGTGGATTCACGGTATGCAGCTTTATTATTCTAATAGCTCTTTTCTGAAGTTAAATCATAAGGTCTACATTTGTTTTATACATATTTCAGCACAATGTGATTGTGTAATTTAAGAAAAGAGTCACATAATTCTTAAAGAGACTGTACCTCAAAGGGGGGCAGCTGAAGTTCACTGCATAAAATCTTAAGTTCCTTCTGACAGGACTCTATGCTTTTCAGTACTCTCTTCTTGAGTTTCTCCTCTTCAGAAATCATGAGGTCCAGCAGATGCTGTCAGACAAGGCAAACAACCAAGTGAGTTTGTTAGTTCTGAGAGGTCAGTAACTGCACTTAGGAAAAATGATGTGAGACTCACTTCAATGTGCTTGTGAACCTCATTGGTTCTCTCTAGGCGCTGCTCCTCGGGAATGCCAATTTCTTCCCAGATTTCCTGCAACCTGATCAATGCTCTGTTGAGGTGGGCAACAGACTCCGCTGCGTGGACTTCACTGGAAAAAAAGCATTAATGTTACCGAGTATATCCATTTATTTTTCAGTCTAGATTTAATATATGCACTTCTAAGTCCCCTTGGATCCTATCTGTGGCAAATCAGCTGTTCCAAGAGACTGTTTACAGAAGAAACTACTGGCCCATGGACTACTTGCAAGGTTTTCCATGTGTGAATGGGCTAAGAAATAGGGAATAGTTCACTCAAAATGCAACTGTCTTTCCCTGTAGTCTGGCTGTGGGCCAGTACTGATGTTGAATCTGCACCTTTGTTGTGACTCATGTTAATGTCATAAAGATCCTCCTTTACTCCCTGATGTCAAGCAGTAGAAGTTAAGTGAAAATGTGCAAACAGGCCGACTACTGCCCCATTTTTGTATGAATTAAATATGCAATAGCAGTCTTACATGCCACTGTTTCTAACACATCACGGTTTAAAAAGGGAGTTTATCCTTTGCTGGACGGGCTGCCTTAAATAATTAGGGGTTTAAATTAAGATTATACTCTCTTCTACAGGAACCACTTAACCACTGAACACCTGTAATCAGTCAAACTGGTCAAGTATTAAAAATCTGCCCGCAGACACTAAAGTTAAGTTACTCGTTGCAAAGCTCCTTGAATCCGAGTTAGCTACCGAGCTAACTAGCATTAACGTTAACTGCAAATTTTAATAATATCGCACAATTTAAAAACGATTAAAATTCAAAATTACACACTGCAGCATACACAGTCAGCTAACGTTAATGTTAACCCCTTCTAACGTGAAACGGCTCGTGCGTTAAAGTAAGTAACGTTAAAGTTAAAGCTAGCTTTACCTAAAATCGGCAGGTCAATCAGGAATTAACGTTTGCTAACGTGGCTGAATATAACGTTTATACCATATTTCAGGCTAATATACTTAAAATGTTAAGTTACTAACCTCACTCTCATGTCGCCAACGCAGTCGACTACAGTTTATTTAAAAAAATCTTCCTTAACGCAAACGCGTTCTGAAATTTACTAAACAAGCAGGCTGGAACGCCCGTTTGTTTGTGCACTCGACGGCGTTTGAAATTTGCACCGTAACAACATCTGAGCTCTTATTGGCTGATTGAAATTACGTCGGCGGAAGCTTCGACGTAAGGTTTTTGATGGTTCGTCTGTCAGCTCTCTGGTCGTAAATTGTGAAATAAGGAAAGTTATGATAAGTATTTTCCTGCTGACGCACTGAAGAACTATACTCCTGAAGTTAAATTAGCCACATTAGGCTCCAATAACGACGTCATTCGTCGCCATTTATTTTGTGAGGTGACTCAATTCAAAAGTTGTTCATTCATGGCGTTATAACGTTACCAGAAAGGAGTTAACCCACTGTCTATGATGATAGGCCATACGATGCTGCTGCACACGTTATTTTTTCATATTGGGATAAGTCAGTTGAATAGCCGACATATTTTATTAAACGGCGGAACGAAGCGTAGGGAGACTTTTTTCTGTCCGACTGGAAACTTCAATCAAAACGGAACTAATGTGCTTCAAATAAGGGAGCCTAACTCTAGGTCAGTCTGACAGTAGCAAAGGAGTTGTTCTTTGTATCATTGTATTATATCTGATCAAACAATCAGTTGTTCAGCTTGTAAATTATGGGCACGTCCCTCTGCCTGTCATACACTGTGGCCCTGAAAGTGTTTAATGGTAGTTCCAGTTCAATTAATTAAACAAACTTAAAACAACAGAAAATAATGTTTGCTTGCGCACATTTATGACAATTATTTTAAGCCCCTGATGTTTAATCAACTTTTAATCCTTGTTTACAGACAAAAACACAAACTTCATTAGAGTCTGAAATGAAACAGATTATATTAAAGCAAATGTCAGAGAGGATGTACAGCACAAATAAATAGATAAGAAGACTTTTCCCAAAAAAAGTGAAATTACAAAAACAAAACACAAAAAGACAGTCTTCTTGTTGCTTCATGGCATTTGGCATCCACTTGCTCCAGAATGTGATCCAGAAACTCGACTTAAAATATACATGAAGTCCCTAAAACCCTACACAGTGAAACAAATACATTAAAGACAACACAATCTTAGCGAGAACAGTTATTTCAGCGTAATAAAATGCAGCATCTGCTCCTCATCAGTGAGGATATTGTCGTATGTACAGGTTCCTCAGCACTGCCTCACTGAACTGGTAGGTCAGCTTCTTCTTCACTTTTTTAATCTCTCCAGTTTTGCCATAGTTCCTCAGAGCTCGGGCCATCTTTTGGTACGTCATTTTTTTTCGGTTTCCCTTCTGAGTACCCCAGTGGCTGGCCAGAGCTTCCTTGTGTTTGGTGGAGAACTGGAAGATGCCCTTGTCCTGGTCCACCCACCAGATGCTGTCACTCATGTCACCGTTTCGTAGCAAGTCCAGGAGGAACTGGTACAAGCGGATTTTCTTCTTGTTGTCTGGATTGGAAAATATGAGGCCGGTTCAAGCAGTTTTGTTTGGCAGTAATTAGTTTTTCTTAGCTTAACCCTTAGATGCACAAGTGGGGCAAAAATAACTTGGTGAGGTCATTTTCTTGCAATATCTTTGTAATTATAAGTTGCTGTCATTTCATATTCCAGGTATTGCTCAATAAACATGTTTTTGATATCATGCCATTTAAAATATTAACTTGTCTTTTATACATTTTAAGAAATTGTGTTTTTTGTATCACTACCCCAAGTTTCCATAAGTGGGTCAAAAATGACCTGCATGCATTTCCTGTGGAATCTGATGGGAACCTTAACGTTAGATTCTCCTCCACTGTGGCTGTCAGTGACATATTAACTGTCAACCACAGAGATATGATCAGAAGTGTCACCCCTCAGGAAGATCAGTGTGCACTGAAAGATCTGGTGTATGTAAGTATTCTCTTTATTTTTCATGTCAGAAAGTATTTGACATGATTATATTGTCACTGGTCTAATTCCAGAACACGACAACATTCAAGTATGTAGGCCAATCTGTGTTTATGTTATTCATGTTTACAGCGCGAAATGGTTTGTTGAATTATCAACAAATTGGCCTAACATCACTGTATGTATGGAGTCTGTGTGCACTTATTTATCTAGCTGTATATTAATATTGACGGGTCAACCAAATCATTCTCCCTCCTTTTATGCTTAATTACAAACTAACTGAAATGACAATCTTGACATTTTCCATTAGCCTACTGTTGTGTGTAATTTTCCTTTTTTTCATCTTTTTCCAAATGTTAAAAAAATGCTTTAGTAAAATGAAATCTTCTTGTATAGACTGAAAAAATAATACTAAATATATTCCGATCCTAAATCACAAAATGGCATATAAACACACACTGATTCTAAAACGGGTCATTTTTGACCCACTTATGGAAGAGTGTAGGGTCCAGTACGTTGTTAAACAAGACAAACACTTAAGTTAACTTCTATGTGAAAGCCACTTCTAACCAGGCTAAAGTAATATTCTTGATGACTGTCTTTGATTTGCAGCTAACCAGCTGTAACGGCTGCAGACATGGCACAGCTGACACACTATATTTAGCTAGCATGGCAGTCACATGCTAATGGGAAAAAAAGGAAAGCTAATACATGATAACAAATCTTGCTAGGAAGAGCAATGACAGCTGACACAGCCTAACAGGTTACAGGTTAGCTGACTACAGTTAGCTTACAGGTTAACTATAGACTCCTAACGTTGCTAGGCGCCGTTAGCGAGCCGAGCTCATGTCCGACACAGAGGACAGGTGGATAACGTTACCGTTCGCAGGGAGGCTGCGCTTCACGCTGCTGTGCAAACGTTACCTACCTGCTGTGTCGATGTCGGACTTCTCTTAAAAGTAATTTGTTGTGTTGCAATAAATATTTACAGC
The DNA here is from genome assembly GCA_029822935.1 of Naso vlamingii. Classification (NCBI taxonomy): domain Eukaryota; kingdom Metazoa; phylum Chordata; class Actinopteri; order Acanthuriformes; family Acanthuridae; genus Naso; species Naso vlamingii. The sequence continues at coordinate 17,362,995 of JAPQLA010000022.1, read as the reverse complement.
ATTAAACTCCCAGCGACTAAAGCTGACAGACTGGCCGTTGTTACCTGCTCACCCAGCGGACTTACGACCGTTACGGTCACTCCCTCTGATATCAGCGTTTAAAGGGGCGGAGTGGTTACAGAATTAACCGTTCGAAACCACCTGCACAGGTCAGTGTCTCGCTTTCTGTCCCACTTTAGCTACTATAAAAATTACATAGCTTATCAGCGCCAGAGCAGTGCATGGAAGTTTTCCCACAGGTTTTTAGGTCAGACATTAATCCATTTCAGATGCATGGCACATCATCACTTCAAAGCACAAATATAGCAGTTTGGTTTGCACTGCAGTGGGAGCGTGAAACGCATAGTTAAGCAATGTGGCAGGAGAGGTGCTGTTGTTCTGAATATAGGCACATGTGATGTGGTCATAGGCATGAGGCATTCAGAACAGCATGACCTCAAGTGTAATATTGCTTTTATACAACGGTTCTACATACTCCATTTAGTTGACAGTTTAATTTATAATACGATCATGATTTATTATTTTAATTTATTTTGCTCTGCCAGCACAAATATATCTGCAACAGGACTGGTATAGGACTGTTGCTGAGCAACACAAACGTTAAACATGTTCCTGTTCATTAAAGACATACAGAAATGAAAAAACAATTTCATTCCACTATGGGTCTTAAAATTAGTGTAATCACTCATCTATCAGA
>JAPQLA010000022.1:17351383-17362198 GCA_029822935.1 Naso vlamingii | reverse complement strand
AAAGATCTGGTGTATGTAAGTATTCTCTTTATTTTTCATGTCAGAAAGTATTTGACATGATTATATTGTCACTGGTCGAATTCCAGAACACGACAACATTCAAGTATGTAGGCCAACGTATCAAACATTCATTGTGTACAAAAGTATGTAGCATTAGCATGTGTCAACAAACTAGCTTATTTTACAGTTGGCTAACACAAGCTAGCCAACTAAAGAAGCTAACATCACTGTTTGATTGTGTGTGTGTGTGTGCGTTTGATATATATGAATATAGCGGGAAATGGTTCGTTTAGTTGCCATGTATCAGCAAACTGGCCTATTGTATAGTTAGCTAACACTGTCTAGCTAACCAAGCTAGCTAACATTACTGTATGTATGGAGTCTGTGTGTGAGTGTAAGTGTGTCTGTGTGCGCAGGAATGTGTGCAGTTATTTACATAGTTATAATAATATTGATAGATCGCCAAATCATTCTCCCCTTTTATGTTTTCTTACATAATGAAATGACTGGACAGTCTCTCTCTCTCTCTCTCTCACACACACACACACACACACACACACAAATAATCAACATTTTCTATTAGCCTCCTGTTATGTGTAATTTTCCTGTTTTTCAGTTATTTCCAAATGTCAAAAAGTGAAAAATAAATGATATTTTAAAATTGAAATCTTCCTGTGTGAACCAGAATATAATACTAAATATAGCACAAGTGATTATTCCTATACAAAATTACAAAAATTGACATAAACACACTGGTTCTAGTAAGAATCATTTTTGACCCACTTATGGAGGAGTGTAAGGTCCAGTCACTTTGAGCAGCCCGGCATGAGGGCTAAATATGACTGTCATTCAGTTTGATGTCAGTAGAACATTTGCATTGGAAATACTCACTAGTGTCTTTCCTGAAGGAAGAGTGGTTGTGGTCTTCGAATTCATCCTCCCCGTCTGAAACCTCGAGCGGGGGACTCAGCCCTCTTTGTTCCTCTTCTGAGTAGTATTGGCCGGGCGAGGCAGAGGGTTGGTACTGGTAGCACAGGGATGGGGTGTAATATGGAATCTGTGAAAAAAAATTAAAAAACTAAAAATGTGTTGGCATGTCATGGTTAAAATTTACACAAATGATTGATAGAAGTGCAGTGATGTTCTTTTGACATTTTTGCTTGAACACTGTCATTGTTCTTAAAGAGGAAGTAACTCTGTGTAAATAGAACGTAATTCTCAGCAAGACCACGTGATTCAGATGACATTTAGCTGAAAATGTCCCTGACTGTCCACATCATGCAGTGTATTTATAGAAACAAATGTGCGTTTCTTTTAGATTCCAAACGATCTAAATCCATGAAAGTTTATTTCAGTGTTGTTATGGTGACAGCATTTGAGTCCAAACAACCTTTTCAGCTTGACCTGGTTTTCAATTCTGAAGCATGTACAGTAAATCTGCACATTTATTTTAACATTGGATCTGAAACAATTAGTTGTTTAAACACCTGACAAAATAAAAAAAACAACAACTCACTGATTTTCTTTGTCTAAAATATGATAATTAACTGAATATATTTTGGTTTTAGACTGCTGTTTGGATAATTCAAACCGTTTCCATGAGCCAGCTCGGGCTCTGGAAAATTTTGATCGGTGTTTTTCACATTTTTTGGACAGTCGAATTTATTAAAAAAATTATTACTGGATAAATTGACAACAAGTGAATAATAATCAGTGGCAGTTAGTAAGCACTTTAATATACCATAATTTTCACTTAAAAAGGCAAAAAAGGTTGTGTCAAGTTAGTACCAAACTTAATCCTCCCCCCAAAAAGAAAAATTACCAAAACTTTGCTGTCATGTGTTTAAACGAGTGCCATGCTTCGGCTCCTGTTATAGTGACTGATTGATTGATTGATTGAAATATTTATTTCGATCATGTAAAGAACGAGAAATGATAGACAGACAAGCAATAATTCTTAAAAAACAAATAACAAAAACTAAATAAAACAAAGCATAGTGGACAGACAGAGAAAATGCAAATATTTACAGAAAAGCATAAAGCAAAAGACATTCCAGCACATGATGACTATGTTTACATATTCGAAAAGGAGAGAGAAGAAGTGTGAGTGAATATCTTATGTGAGAAACGTTAAGAAAAACATCACAGCTGCATGCTGATCACATTCATACCTCACCTCATGTTGTGCAGAATTTTGGAAGCTTTTTCTGGCTTTAGGATGGGGTTTTGTTTTGGTTAATGTGTGCATAATCATACCAAACTTTTCTTTATCAATATTTCAAATCACATTTGAAGTGAGTGTGTCTTTTCACATTAGTACCATGATGCATTTCCCTGCAGGAGCTCACCTGTGGGGACAGAGAGAGAGGGCCGAGCGGCGGGTCCAGGTGAAGGGGCAGAGACTCGCTGCTGTAGCGGTACGGTTGTATCAGCTGTTGAGAAGACACACACTGAAGCTCTGTGAGATGATTCACCGGAGAATTATCAAAGTCCGTTGGCTGTGCCCGCTCAGAGTGGAACGCCCATCTATGGTCTGCAAAATAACAGAAGGCATAAGGCACTCAGGTGTGTAGTGAGTTGTATTCTTTTCAAAACTTTAGTCCGGTCGTCTCACCTTCATAAATCTCCCCCACGTTAGTGAGGTAGGGGTACAGCTCTGCAGGGGCTCGATACTCCTCAGCTTCATTTGAAATGATGTCTTCAGAGGCCTTCATGGGGGAAAAAAAGATTTTTACATAGAGAAAGTAAAAGTCTGAGTCTCTTTGTCCTTCTAAAATACTTTTAATTAAAAAAAAACTTAAATTTACTAGCATGACTTTATTTTTATTGCTTAAAATAGAACATAGGGACAGTATAATTAATAGAATTAAGTTACTGTACAGACCAGGTCACCGGGCAAAACACAAGTTTGTGCATACATGTGTTTTAAGGGTGACTTAGTAAAAGTAAGGGCTGAGAAATGCCAGAGCTCCCACGACATAATATAATACAAGATACAATATCATGCCGATGTTGCGGTATGTTGAGTATTGCAATATCATATATTGCAATTTTTTTCACTCTTTTAAACTGCAAATCATTCTCCCAAAGTACAACTTTGTCATCTTTATCTGTTTCATCTAATTAGATTAAGTTTTTAGTCTATTCATCTCACTTTAATAATTTTTTATTGCATTTTTTATTACCTCACCAGACAGTCAGCACTTAGCACCATCTAGTGGACTGAAAAATCAATTGATTTTTATTATTCCATTACTCAAAAAGTTAAGTTTGTATTTTCAACATTTATTAGGAATTTACATAAAAAAGATATCGATACTTGGTGTCTATGAATTGATATATCGTCACTCAAAGTATAGCGATGTCATGCAGTATTGATTTTTTCCCTCACCTCTAGTAAAAGTAAAAGTAATCAGGATTATATATAGATATTTTATTTATTTATCTGACTTTTATTTAACAACGTAGATTCAACTGAGAATGATTTCCTGATAGGAGACGAGATATCATCTTAGATTTTTGGTGTCACAGTGTTAAACTTACAACTTGACCTTCAGCCCGCTTAATACGAGGCTGAGACGTGTATCGTGTATCGCTGTATTATCACAAAGCTCTAAAAGTAAGTCTTCCTTAGACATTCATGTCAAATGAGACAAGTGAAATTCCAATTCATACGTGGGTCACTAGAGTTACTCAGTTATCAGAAAAATGTCTTTGTTTTTAGAAACAGCCACTGAAACACACAGAACAAACAGTAAACAGTAAAATATCCCTAAATGTCCCAGACTGTGTTCAAAAAGCTCAAAGATGAGACAATAAAGCAGCAACACTTACAGGTGATATGACATATCCGTCCATCATGTAAACAAGGCAGCATGAGAATCTTTGTCTCTTGAAGCTTTGTGATCAGTGTTCGCTTTTTCTTATTGCTTCATGGAAAAACACACAATGCCAGAGCCCGACTTCAACAGACAAAACAGGAACAGAAAGTGAGAAATAAGCCGGACTCTGTACGTTTATATCATCACTTGTCAAAGTCAAGTCATCAGCTAGTTCCTGATGGCCGACTTCATGTGTGAGCCACTCATATCTGCATGCATTTTGCTGCATATTTAAGCTGGAAATTGCACAATGATTCCTCTTTTTTAAGTAAATATCAAGCAATTCTAGTGTATTATTATAGTGTATTATTGTATATATAATTATTAACAAATAATTCTTATTTCTCATAGAAAAACTAGGAAATAGCAGCAGGTACTGTGCTGTTTAAATGTTATTTTTTCCCCTTAACCACATGAAAAGTGTGATTTACAAGCACTAAACATCCAAAGATAGTTGTGCAGCTTGTCACACTGTTAAAACCTGCATTTATAATCATTCAGTGATGTTCCCTTGTATGCTTCAACTTCCCCCCATGACAGTCCAAACGCTGCAGTGAAGTGACCCGAAACATGAAATCTCCTCTCATTCCTGACAGGATAAAACCTCCTGAAATTTTCACTTCACTGATTAAATGAAATCAGGATTGAATCAGGATTTCCCACACTGCAGTGCAGGAAAACATGACTGTCTCTCACAAGTCAGGACGATTTACTCATGTAGGAATTTTTAAAGAGTTGCTGAACACAGGAGCCGAAACCAAAAGTGAAGTTTGGAATTAAACTTGTTCCTCTTTTAGTTTGGCATTATGGTTTTAATAGAGGAAGTGGTGACCAAGAGAATGAAACCAGTGAAAACACGACTGAAATGTCTGGAACTTCAGTGTCCCTGCAACTTGTCTGTGTTGTGATATTTTTGCCTTTAGAAACGTAGAATAAAACCCAGACACGAGATACATCTGTCGTGACCACGAGTCCTGTTAGACAGTAAACATTATGAGCTAAAGACTAGTTCTTGAATCGTAGATTTGAGGCTCTTTTTACACTTGCCTCAGTGATGTAGTGGTGTCTTGAGAAGTGGGTATACTCTTAATTTATGCCCCCGTTTTCTTTTAAGGTGGCCCGTCCAGCAAAAAGAGCACCTTTTTGAACAGTGATGTGTAATAAACAGTGGCATGCAATTTGTTTTATCCAAAAATGGGACAGTGGTGGGCCTGTTTGCACATTGTCACTTTACTCTTTTTTTAATTTGATTTAATGAAGGACCTCCATTAGCTGATGCCATAGCAGTCAGCTAGTCATCCTGGGGTCCATGTAAAAATATACAAAATCACACATACATATCACAATACAAATACAGAAGCTAAAAGCCAGAAATCAACACAAAACAAAAACAATTTACTGTACAAATAAATAGACTAATTATCCTAAACAAATCAACCAACAAAGCCAGTAAGATAAAATTTGAGTTTCTTTTTAAGAAACGATTTGCTGCGAACACTACAGCGGAGGTACAGAGGCAGCTTATTCCAGAGTGATGCAGATCTATAAATAAAAGATCTCTGTGGAGCATTCGTTTTCACGGTACGAGCTGACCATTGCTAGACCTTCTTGTGTTATTGACACGCACAGTGTTACGGTAAACAAGTTGTTCCAACAAAAAAGTAGGACTATTACTAGAAATGGCTGATCTGAACAAAGTAAGGGGATTAAATGGTGACCTCTTCTCCACAGTAAGCCAAGAGAGGCGGTCATGCGTACGGTTAACACTGGATCTTAGTGAACAACCCAGAACTAACCGTGCCGCCCTGTTCTGGACAACCCGGAGCTCTCTGAGCTCACGTCTTGCAGCTCATGACCAGACCACAGAGCAGACTTGGGGGGGGGGGGCAATCACAGCACGAGGGCCTGTTTTATGCAGCCCACAGCTTCTGTCTTAGTTAGTAGTCAGTAGTTTACTTCGAACATGTAAAAGAAATGTTTTATGTATTATTTATGGCCCACCAGCACTGTCAATCGGAATTAATTAATCGTGCAGTTTCAAAATGCAATCTCTCTTATCGCCTCAAGGTGGCAGCACCTCTCTGTAACTGCACCTGGCTGTGTGACCCATGCTGTGACCCCTACCAGCTAGTTCTGCCACAGCGACTGTAGATAAAAAGAGGAGAGTTGATGTCGCAGGCCGTTGCTTCCAGGACAGACGGGGATTATAATTTTTTTTCACAAAAACTGAAACAGTTGTGTTTGCCTAATTTGCCAAGACGCTGTTGCTGCATGTAGGGAATTCAATGTCATTACCAAACAAAATATGCTAATGCACACGACGAGCTATCAGGGCCTCACAACAGTGGTTCTTCATGCGAACTTGGTGTAAAATGAATTTACCACCAAAGCAAGCTAGAGAGTGGCCGTGCAAATTGCTAAACATGGCAAAGCTTTTACCTTTAATAAAGAAACCCTGACCTTGACCTTTTATGGTTAAAATAAAGTCAGGAGGGACCGTTGGCCCTTTGACATTTTCATATTATCACATTTGTCCCTCTTTGAAAAAGGTTTGGACACCCCTGCCATAAAGCAACAGTCAAGGTGACATAAAACAAAACTTTGAACAATCTGACATGACAGTGGGTGCTGCTTGACTTCAGGGAGAAAAGAAGGATCTTTATGAAATTAACATGAGCCACAACAGAGGTGCACATTTTGCATCAATACTGACCCACAGTCAGACTACAGGAGAAGACAATTACATAGTTAAGCATTTTGAGTGAACTGTCCTTATTCCTCAGTTCATCCACACGTGAAAAAAATCTAGTTCAGTAGTTTCTTCTGTAAACAGTCTCTTGGAACAGCTGATTAGCAACAGATAGGATCAGAGGGGATTTACAATGCAGACTAAAAAATATGTGGGTATTAGGTATAGGATGGAAAGTTAAGGGGGACAGTGTGTTGGATGTGATGAAACGGCTTCCTGTAAAGCATGCAGAGAAAATGAGGCCCTCTGCTGGGTTTAATCAGCTCCGTCTTTCATAACTGAGCTCTGAAGACAAACAGCAGCTCAGAATAAAAACGCGAGGGAGGCACTTCCTCTACTATCAAACTTTGGCCATCCTTCCCCTCAGATCATGCGTAAGTGCAAGCCTGGGGCTTGTTGTGCTCTCAAATATTTACTCTGTCTCCATCTACTGGAAAGAAATGTTGGACTGACCAGTATCTAGGCTAGACTGAGTTCAGAGGCATAGAGGAGACAACCAAAATAGCTCACGAGGCCCAAATTTATTTATCCTCTGCCTCGGAATTTGGCTCTTTCCGGCCGTGGCTGACAAATCAAAGAAATGAGGGATTCAGGGGTTTGTGTGCACTTCAGATTTCCACGTATTGCTCAATCCCCCCCCCACCTCAAATACTGACAGCAGCAGCAGAAGCAGCAGCCAGGAGCCAGGAGCGGAGTCCTGCTGTCCCGCGGAATCATCTCAGCACCGAGGCGAGATAAACGCATGGAACATGGCTGCTATGAGGACTTTAACCGTGGCGGGTCTCTTCTTGGCGTTCTGCGCTTTGGGACTGATCGCAGTAGCGATCAGCACTGACAACTGGTACCAGACGGACGCGAGGAGGTACCGGGAACGCTGCAGGAATTATCCGAACAGAAGAAACGACCCCGGCTACATTTACATCTCCAACAACAACCTTCCACTTCGCATGTTGCCAAAGGAGAAAAATGTGGAGAGGAGGGGCTCGAGTGTCAGCGGCGAAATGCTGCTGCGGGCCAAGCGGCACTTCTTGCCTCCCGCCGCGGCCATGGAGTCCCTCTGCAGTCGGCAGTACAACTCCACCGTCATCGGACTGTGGAGAAAGTGTCACCGGGAGGGGTTTGACTTGGAGACGGAGGATTTGATCTTTAAAGGTTTGATGTAGGGGGTCACATTTTGTGCTGTACTATGTTCATTTTAAATATCTTGTGTTGTTGCATGTGAGGCGCTGTCACTAAATACTTTGCGCACGGATGCGCTATCCAAGGTGCTAAAGCTGCGCACAGACCCTGAAGGCCTGCGCAGCGATAACGCGGAGCACAGCACAGAGCACAGTGTTATTTTCCAGCTTTAAAGGGCAAAGCTGTAGTAACAGAAGCCTCGAGATGCGTACAATAAGACTCTACAATGGTGTGGGTGGATGGGTGGGTGGTGTTGAGGGGGGTTGGGTGTTTTTTGTTTTTTTTTTGGAAGGGGGGGTGGGGGGCAGCAGAGAGCTTTGTGAGATCCTCTTCATCTGATCTCGCTGCCTATGTGACATCCTCTTTGTGTTGTTTACATCCACAGGATTGCTTCCGCGCTGCACGCCAATAAAATACTACTACTCATCACCAGTGCTGCGCAGAAATCTGCCAATCAATCTGACGAAGACAATAAGGCAGGATGAGTGGCACGCGCTCCGTGAGTCCCGCAACCCCCCTTTTTTTCCTCCATAATCTGATGAATTAATGTAGAGAATCTTGGCATGGCAGGACAGCAAACACTGTCTCTTGTCTTGTGCGCTTTGCAGACCTCAAGAGGATGACTGCCAGTTTCATAGGCATGGCCATATCCATCATCCTGTTCGGCTGGATCATAGGCGTGCTGGGCTGCTGTAAGGAGCATGATCTCATGCAGTATGTGGCTGGACTGCTCTTCCTCATGGGAGGTAAGATGTTCTTTACATAAAGGGCACTACCCTGATTCACCACAGAGGGGCAGTAAGGTCTCTGTTAATGATGGTCAGATGGAAACGGGTTGCTGGCTCCTGACTTTGCTTCCTCTCTGGCAGGGACATGCTGCATAATCTCCCTTTGCACATGTGTGGCTGGAATCAACTTTGAACTGTCCCGCTACCCGCGCTACATGTTCGGGATACCCGAGGACATCAGTCATGGTTATGGCTGGTCCATGTTCTGTGCCTGGGGTGGACTGGGCCTCACGTTGCTGGCTGGTTTCCTGTGCACACTTGCTCCCTCCCTCTACCCTCCACACACCCCTGTGGTGCACAAGCCCAGGCAGGAGAACGGCTGCGTGTGACAGGCTGCCACACATCTAACAGACACCTGTCTCATCCTGAAACAGTGACGAGCCCTGTCGCAGAGACAGTTTCACCCAGGGACTCAGAGCAGAGGGAGCCTTGGCACAGAGGGGGCGCAGGACACTGGCTCTCGCTCACGTGAAAATGAAAAAGAGGCGATGCTTGACTGAAGACCATTTCAGTTCCTCTGGTGCTTCTTTTCTGTCCCTCTTGGTGGATGAACTGTTCAGTGTTATTGCTTGCTCTTTGAGAGGAGAATAGTTATACACATTTTCTTCCTGTAAAATCTGCCAGTTTGAGAAGAAAAAAAAGAGAAAAATGAACACTGGCAGAAGATCAATAGCACAACTTTGAAATATGTATTGAAGATTAAACTCTGGATGTGTACTGTCACATTTCAAAGGGCAACTGTTTATCATTATGTACCCATTCAAAACAAGATATGTACATGTACTTTTTGAATTGTAAGTATGCAGATGCATTTGTGTTTATTCAAGGAAAAATATGAGCATAAGACCAAACTGTTTGAGGGAAATGTTTTGTTGTTCTTGAGGTCTTACCCCATCAAAATATTTTTGAAAAATAAAACAGCCATGCAAAATATTTTTTGCCTGTGTATATAAATGCTACAGACTTGTTTGTGGTCGTCTCATCTCTTTCTATTAAACGAGTTTACTGGCATGTTAGTAGGCAAAGAGGGCTACGGTGGTCCTGAAGTGCCAATGACAATCACAAAATGAAAAGACAACTGCAAAAACAAAAGCACAACAAAAAAAAAAAATCACAAAACTCAATCACAAATAGGAAAACATGACCGCAAAACAAAAACACAATTGCAAAAAGAGAAAACACAACAAACCGAAAAATCTCAACCGCAAAAAGAAAAACAAAACAAATAGATGAAACATAGCAAGAAAACTGTTAAATTCATGACCAGGGAAATTACAATATAGCTTTAGCAATATAACACTAAAAAACTAATTTTTCCTTTTTGCGGTTGTATTTTTTTCTCTTTGCAGTTGTGTTTTTCATTTTGTCATTGTGTTTTTTCTTTTTGTGGCCCTGTTTTTCGTTTTTGTGGATGTGTTCTTTGTTTTTGCAGTTGTTTTTTGTTTTGCAGTCGTGTTTTGTTATTTGTTGTTGTATTTTACTTTTTGCCATTGTGTATTCATTTTGTGATTGTGAGGTCTGCAAATAGAGTTAAAACTTTTACAGCGTCACTCTTAAACTGCAGCTGCTTGCATTTCTGTTGAGGAATCTTTTATTGAACCACCTCTGAACTCATAAATGTAAAAATGTCAGTGATCACGGTTTGACTCAGTGAGCAGAAGTAGTGACAAAAATAAAACAATCCAAATAAAACAGTTGGGAAAAAGGGAAGGAACCATGTGCTGGGCTTTATAGCGAAATAAAACCTCCTTTTATAAACACTGATTATCCATAAATAAGAATTTAAATCCATATGACTACTTCAGAAGCTCTCCAATCCCACTTTATTCTGTCAACAGCACAAATTCTCACTCGTGTTACGATTTATTGACTGCTGAAGGGTTTTATTCCAGTGACAATAATGGAAACCAGCTTTTCCACAACCTTTATGAGAAATAAAGTCTTCGTGACATCCAAGTTATTTTCTAGAAAGGTTCATTTAGTCTTAACTTATAAATTACTTATTCTTATCTTTCTTATAAACAGGCCAGTGTTTGTTTATTTAGATGTCAAGGTGGGAATAAATAATTTCTGACATCCACTTCAGCTGATGGCTTCATTTTTTTCTGGGATTTGCTGCTGTCCAGCATCTCCTCTTGTTTTGTATTTTTGTATTTATTGTCTTCAAAGAGTTATTATGTGCAGCTGCAGCCTTGAAAGAAACTGTAATTTATATATA
>JAPQLA010000022.1:17258079-17271378 GCA_029822935.1 Naso vlamingii | reverse complement strand
TTTTTTTTTGTTTGTTTGTTTGTTTGTTTTGTTTTTTTCTTTTTTTTTCACAAGGAATGAATATTACATCATTTTAAGCTTTGTATTTTATGCCTGCATTTGCTGGCGGGCCAAGACAGTCAGAGTCTGCATCATAACACTGTATGTAAATTCAACTACAGAAGAGACTTGATGATCTCTGCAATTAGGTGTGGGTAAAAAATATACATATATATTGGTATAGATATTGATTATCGGCCAAATGAGTTGTAAAATATTGACATATCAGATATCGGCAAAAATCCAGCTTCGTGCATCCCTAATTTTAATACAACGGCCCTGCATTAAATCCTACACTCATGAAGGAAGGTTTCTAACATTTGATCTATTCTAACATCTAAATTATTCATCTAAAGCCCAGTTTATGCTTCATAAGCAATGAGCAATAAGACCGCTGGCTTCTTGGGCTTATTGACGTCATCACAGCGGGCGTAAACCCCCTCGCAAGCTTTAAGACACTAGTCCTACAACCATCGCAAAAGTTGGGTCTTATTGCTCATAGCTTATGAAACACAAATTGGGCTTAACAACTCTCTGTGTAACATAATTCTACAGCAAATGACTCTACAGTGCCCAAAATACCCCAAAACCTCATTGTTTCTCAGTTTGATCAAAAACATCACATCATAACCTTCACTAAGACAGGATTTCCAGCACGTCATTCTGACTTTGTTTGTTTTAGCCAGATTTGCTAATAATCTGTATGTGTGTGTGTAGTAAGACTGAGCTTTCTGTTGAATATGTTAGACCCAATTCAAGGTAGATGCACTTGACAGTGTAGTAAGTGATTTTTTTATTATACAGAGAAGCCACTTGCATACCCGTAAGAGCCATGCTAAAGTTGTAACCAGGTAAGTAAGACATGGACCAGGCTGGATGAGTCTTTTGGATTGACGTATTCCTCAGCAACCTCTTCTGCTCTTCCTGCCCAAAGTCACTGTGATCATCCTTGAATGTCCCGACACCCTGGCACATCACACTTTCTCTACTGCTCCTGCAGATAAAAGCATCGCGGCTGAGCTCACAGTCACATTTCAGTGATCTGCTCCATCCTTTTCCTGAATCGCCTTATTTAGCAGTTTTATGCCCTTTTGCTATATGTCATGAACACACTTTGTGCTTCTTTAAAATGCTGTCCAGAACAAAAATGCATGTTTCCTTGTATATGTGTTTTCATGTATAATCAAGATTTGTACACTTGATGACGACATCACTCATTAGTGCTTGATTGTCCATCTGTCTCTTTCAGACAACATACAGGGGTGTTAAAAATCCGGAAGCAGTTGAAAGGAAAAGGAAAAAGCAGGAGGAGATTGAGAAACAGACGATGACTACCTCTGTGTCTGGTGGCGGCGGGTTGAAGGTAAGTTTGCGTTCACTCTTAAATGAGTGATTTCTTTAATCAACAGAAGCATCAATAATGTCATTTCTGAGGGCAAGTGCCAAAAGAAATCATTTGAAACACTCTGAAGAGATACTGAACTATCTCTCTGTCAGTGTCATTAAAGCAGGTACAGATTTCTATCGCTGTGTTCGAAATCATTCATTCATTCACTCATTCACTCACACACTATTCCCTATATAGTGTGTGTGATATAGTGAACTATATAGGAAATGACCAAACAAGATTTCATGTGAACAAACTGAGCACACAGGAGTACAGCTTTTAAATATATGGAGGTGTGTTGGTCTTGCTTGTCAATTTTTTCTGTGTTAAATCCCAAGTAAATTGTTAAAATTCCAATGGTGTGGAAGTTTGGTTTTGGTTCTGTGGTCCTGTGTGCTGATCGCAACCTGTGAAAGTCAATTTAGTTCAAAAACTCATGACTAACACGACTACGAAATAGCAAACACATTATAAAGTGCTCTATTTCCATGATGGGGAATGGTTCCGAACACAGCATATGTGATGATGTTCATGAGAGACCAATATACGCAGCTGACATTTATTGTCTCGCCCCCCAGTGGACTGGAGGTCTGGGCCTGGGTTTGGGAAACATGGATTACTCTTTCCATGTGTATGTGCGTTTTTAAGCCAATCACATCGCATTAGGCTGGTCAGGTGACACATGTTCAAGTTTGTTTTTTTCACAAGCTTTTTGTATCGGCAGTTTACACAGTCGGTGTGTTGAATTCTGTTTCCCCGTCGTGATCGGGCGGATCTGGGGGGTAAATAGATTTCAGCACAAACGGGAGTTCTGGGGGCGACACATGTCCGGTGTTGGCCCTCGTGTTTAGAAGAAACTCATCAGAAATTTGTTGTTGTTATGTCATTGATACCCATCACAGAATTGGTTGTTTGTAAAGCTGATGCTAGCAAATTAAATAAATGCTAATAATTTCCCTCTTTGTTGTCTAGTGGCAGGTGGGCTGAAAATCTTGACGTCACAACCAGAAGTCTTGACTCTGAAGTCCAAAACAACATGAAGAATTGCTGCAAGATGACATGAAAGATGTTTGAACTGCTGTCCATGTTTTAAATGAATTTCTTTGCCTCTTTTATGATGTCATGAGATGAACAGGTACAGTTGTCATGCTTCGTGCAAAACAATCTGAAGTGATTACAGACACAACAGCAGGATTTGCTCCCTTGTTGCCAAGTTGTAGAAGCTGGTTTGGACCTTTGAAAAAAAAACGGGGATGATGCTGAAATGTGCAAAAGATAAAACCTACTGTAGTAATTTGACAAGTAATCAGACAGTCTTGTCTTGAGCAGCATTAGCCAACATAAAAGAATCTGATGATCATGTCCTGCAGTGTCTCTGGTGACTGATGTCAAGTTAAGACGAAGCTGTCCTCAACACTAAAGCTTTTTCACTACACTGTTTGCATTTTTCATTGTCAAAGAACAATATTCACTGTTGGTTCTCATGGCAGGCTTACTTTTTCTATAACTGCTCCAAAAATCTGTTATTCAAATGACACATTTCACAAATCAGTCAGTTTATGTTTACAAAGAAAATGAAGCATGCTGTATTAGTTCACAGTAATGAGCACTAATTTAACTCGTATTTTACCTTGTTTTGGGCTCTATTTGTTGGCAACACAAAGACTAGCGCAAACAGTGCCATGGCTTGTCAATACGCACTGAACTCGTCCCTGGGGTCATTGTCGTGACCCTGTCACGTGCTTGTCCCTTGTTGATGAGGAAGGCAGCATGAAGTGTTGATGTAGTGGTAAAATGTCTCTCTCTGTGCTGAGGATGTGCTTTATGTTTGACAGCCGTGTCCGTACCCAGCATTTGCTGATTTAGTGAATCAGTCAGGAAGCTCAAGGTACATGCATACATAAATACTAGGGCCCGACCGATAGCGGGGAGTAAGAAAATTCCCATATATCCGATATATCGGCTGATACTCTATATATTTTGAATGTGGTTGTGAAATACATGTGACACAGATATGTATTAAAGACAGGAGCTCTACCAATTACCAATTAAATAACGGACCGCCCTCTGCTGGACAAACCATGTGATTACACAATTTTAAATCATTAGTCCAAGCATTTTTTCCAGCCTTAAAAAACAGTTTTAATGTTGGCACTTTTCGGAGAACATATATGCCAATACCAATATATCTGCAATAGGCCAACATCAGCCAATAATATCAGCAAACCGATTTATCGGTCGAGCCCTAATAAATACTTGTCCAAATGTGCAGCGGCCACAGAATTATCTTGAACACTGAATTAAAAAGAAAACATTGTGCAACGAGTGAAAACGAAGGACGGTGTCCTCAGTGACCTCGTGCACATGGCTTCCTACTGTACATCACTTTGCACTGGTCTCTGCCATTACACATCCTATAGAGCCTTTTTTCTGTCTGCACAATTTAAGTTTATTGCTTTGACTTCAAATGTTTGCAAAACATTGATATGAGGCCTACTTAATTTACTGTAAATGAGATAGACATGTTTGTGAATTGCTTAATTCAAAAGTTGTTGTCTAATTGCACAGTTTGTCAACATTTAGTGAACAGCACATACGTTCACTAACCATGTTGAGAGTCATGTCAACAACAGTGTGAACAGAAAGAGGCTGAAGGAAAGTGATAAGTGAAATTGTACAGTGTATACAGTAGTGATAGTATTTACTCTGACTTAAACGATTGACTGAGTGCATTTCTTACCGCCTTCACTCGATCCTTACATGCTTCCAGTGCTTGATCACGACATTTTGTAGAGCAGGAAATACAGCCAATGTTATTTGCTACAATAAACCACATTTCTGCTACGTCAGTGTGAATTTCATGAGTAAAGTTACATATACAGTTGAGTTTTGTATATACATTATAAAAATATTGTTTGAACATTCGCATTTTTAAAATGTTCAACAAAAATTCATGGAATGATTAAATATGGTTAGGGTGAAGCAGTCAACTGAAATGTTGAAATGTTACAAATATTCTATAACCTATAATCTGTAGGTGGACTATCCAAATAAAGTGTTACCAATCTATTTACAGATGAAGCAGATGTTTTAAACTGAAGTTTTAAGTTTTTAGAATTTATTGAAAACTTACATCTAAAACAGAAGTTGGACGGACGGACTTTACATACAGGCTTTGGGTGTTCTTTGCATAGTCAGTAATCTCATACCAAGCTCATATATTGTTTCAGGTGAAAACACATATGTTGATTCAAAATGTTGTAATTTATATTTTTTACTTGTAAGAATCTAAACTTAAAAAACAGATTATTTATCATGTGTTAATTCTTGCACTGCCTCTAGAGGTCAGTATCACACAACAAATCGAGGAACATCAAACGAGTAAATCAGTAATATTACTGATAATAAATCAACTCTGCTGCGTCTCATACAGGCGATTGTCCTTGTTCTTGCAACAGATATTCTACATAGCAGGAGCCATCATAATAATGAATAATTATCAGAAATGATAGTATAAAAATGCATTGCATAAACAATGTAAGCGTTGCTGTATTTTCTCAGCCTAAATAAAAATACATTGTGAAGAAAAAGTCAACATTTTATTACCAATGTTTGGTTTCTGGGAGAGATTTGGCAGCTTTTACTAGAATACAAAGGAGTATCCTGAAGAGATACGTATTTACATTTCTTTGGACAGTAAGGTTTCCATTTATTCAAATGTCATAGTTACCTGTTTGCAATGTGAGTGTGAATCCTGCTGCAGCAGCCACCCATGCATTCAATGCACTGTAAGGCATTTATCATAACATCAATCAGCCAAACGACAAATTATATAACACATTGCTTCTTGCTTTCTACTAAAGGCACACCAGGATGCCAAGCAATATTGTTTTTTAAAAGTCCTGAAACCTTCATCACTTACTTCAGTTCCATCAGAAAAAGTTTCTCTAGCATGTACCACAAATACACTCAGACACTACAGGCCTGATTCATTATAAGAAAGGAGCAGGAGTGCTAAAAACTAAAAATATTCTATCTACTGTAACAGATATATTGCCTAATATACGGTGGCTCAGAAGTGCCAGTCACAATCACAAAATGAAAACACAACTGCAAAAAGGAAAATTAAACAACAAACCATCAAGCACAACCACAGATAGAAAAACACGACAACAAAACAAAAACACACTCACAAACAGAAAACACACTGACAAATTGATCAAACACAACAGTTGTGTTTTTCTTTTTGTTGTGGTTTTTTTTCTATATGTGGTTGTGTTTTTGTGCTGCGATTGTGTTTCCTTATTTGTGGTTGTGCTTACCGATGTGTTTTTTTCTTTTTGTAGCTGTGTTTTATTTTATGATTGCATTTGGCACTTCAGGGCGACTGTACTGAAATACAATTAATAATTGTAAAAACTCAAGAAAATGTACAGCTTCACTTTTACCCACTTAATTCATTATGTTGTAATGATTGACACATTTTGTAAAGCTGCTTACAGTTCTGTGAAACTTATTAAAACACATTTTTAAGGGCCCACTGGTGTGATTCAAGGCGTCCTCCACTCAAAAATGTCCATTCGACTGAATTCTCTGACAGAACGCAAACAACAGCAGAATGTTAACCTCTGTGTCCACCTTTCACTTTTTGCTGCGGTAGTGGGCTGCCACCACAAGGTAGCTGTCAGGAGTGAGGTCCTGGATGTTTGGGGACTTGCTGCTGCTGATGGGGGACACCTTGCCCTCCACCCGCGAGATTTGAAGCATGCGGCACGGATCGTGTTTTAGCAGGTAGCTCTCAAAGGTCTCCCAGCCGCCACCAACACGCACCATCACATGCTTGTTGTGCAGCATCTGCAGAGAGAAACAGGATTATACTGTCAGTTCTGATGCTGGTGTGTCGAAGCTGAGCCCCTCCTTCGACAGGACGGAAGTCATTTCACTGATTGAGGCCTGGACTCTCAGGCAGGAGCTGAATGAACCGTTAAGCATGGCTCTGATGTGTGAGCCTGTTGATTAATGGTGGGGCCCTCGGACTGGTTAGTGTCCCTAGAGGGAAGCTTTCTCTATCTCTTATCAGCCTAATGTCGTGTTGAGCAGGCTACAGCAGAACACACAGACTGATTGACTCATCTCACTGTTTGATGTCAGGAATTACATCACAGGCAAGAGCCTACAGCAGAGTTATTATAGTTTATATTTTTTGTGGATTTAATTTTTGTTTTGTACTTTGTGTTTTTCATTTCAGTTTAGTTTTAATTGTTTAAATGTGTGTAGTTTTAATTTTATATATTATATATTATAACTGTGACCTGCTGGTGGCACTGGGGGAAAAGTCTGTAGTTTTCATCTGCAGTTTTCCTGGGAGTCTGTCTGGTTGTTGAGATTTTTCAGTCTGGACCAAAGTGGTGGACCAGTGACTGATGGACGGACCCATGGTCTGAGCTACAGGGGGATAAGGGGACCTCAGCTCCCCTGAAAAGGACATGAGCCCCCTCGAAAGTCTCCATTGAGACGTTAAGGGTGAGCTAAAAAAAAAAACTGTTTACTTTTGTGTATAGGTAAGGGTATATTTTATTTTCCATACATTAAGATTCCTAAGACAAAAAAAAAAAAGTAAATATGTCAATGCTGTGTGGTTATTTGCTCAGTTTTCATCCCATTTTCCAAACATCTGTCCCTTCTAATTAACACAATTCTGTGTTCGTTTGTGCTGTGCGTGGCAGCGCTGCACTCGAACCATCAGATTTATGCAGCCACCTGAACTCCTCAGTGACAGAGGGAGACAGAGGGAGCTGCGAGCGCAGACAGCTGTTTTATTTTGCTGTGGTTAAAAACAAGTTAGCTAAATAAAACTCAGCCTTTTTTTCCAAGTTATGTGTTGTTCTTGAAAGGGTTTGTATGAGAAGCTGCTACCTGTGTGTACCACTGCTTTGTGATTTTTTTTTTTCCCTTATTAGACTACTAAACTTTTAGTGTGGTTCTGTTGTTTTTTTTATGCCTATATGAAATGTTACAGTATGAACTGCCTGCAGTAGTAATAGCAAATTGCTTTTCGCAGTAACGCTGTTATTGACTGCACTGGTGCCTACTTACATGTATGCGCCTGCATTTAACTTGAGCATTGTGGTGCACCCTGGAAAATAAGGCTCCCTCGAAAGCCACTGTGTAATCTGAACCCTGGACGGGCCACTAGTGTGACTAAAAATAATCAGACATCTGCTATTATTTCATCACTACGAGTTACAGTCGGCCTATATGCTTTACTTACCCCATTAAATAGGCCTACATGCAGTGTTTTTCATTATTCATCTGCAAAATTTGCTTTAAAATGGCACCACCTGCCACATCAGAGCACATCTTCCAGGTTGGGTACCATGGCAATATTGGCCAGTAAAACAGAGAGAAGAAGAAATAAAAGGCACTGATGTGCTCGATGCTCAGACACCCACATTCCCCCGAGGCTGTGGACATAAAACACGTCTTCCTCATGATGAAGCCTTATAACCTCCCACCTTATTAACATGCCATTAAACCTTCACTAAAACAAGCTTGTTTACAGCCTTTTTTAGAAGAAGTAAATAAACATGGTTATGACTACTATTAGGATTCTTTGTTGTCTTTAAAAAGACAAACAGTTGGAGGTTGATTCACACAAATACCAAAGCAAATCATTTGATAAAAAGGGTAAACTACCTCAAGAGACTGTCACCTCAGTCTGGCCCGTTATGAAGCTTTCTGCCCTCCAGCATGAACATTCAACATTTATAAGCCTCTTAGAAGAATCAATCAAGAGGGCACTGGCAGGGCACCGGTCCCAATCACCAGAACCAGGCCTTCAGGCTTTGTGACTGTGGATTTAATGGACCTGTGTGATGCAGAGGGTTTCAATCAGGCTGCTTTGGGACCAGACCCTTGTTGGAGCCTATTCTCCACTCAGCAGCTCAGAGAAGGACAGAGGCCTGAGGCTGAGCTTGGACGGCACTTCTCACTAACACCCTGATGTTACTCTGCCCCCTTGTTGAGGCTGCAGCCACCTCATCTATTCCAGCAGCTGAGAAGGTCAGTTTCTCAGGCATGTACAGATAATTGTGGAGCAGACTCTTATATGTGCTGCATGCCACTGTGGTCCTCGCTCCAAGGCTGCCTGCAGACAGTAACTTGGTCTTACTGTAGTCATGCCTTTTCAGGGGAAACAGCTGCAGGGGGGTAGAAGCATCAGAGGAATTTTAATTAAAGCTTCTTGACTGTGAAGAGTGCTGGCAGACAGACAAAGGAGTGGAGGTCTGACACACGCTTTGGCTTGTTCAACTGATACATATATCTCACATGCTTAAATGTGACTAGTACACATGATAACTGCTAGAACAACATCTAGTGCACATCTGTTTCTCTTCCTGAAGTTTTCTCCTTTTCTAATCATTAATGTTTTTCAAATTAAAGTTCTGAGCAGAGAGGAAGTAACATGCTGGGAAGACTGTAAAGCTCTTGAAGGAAAATATGTGACAGGGCCGCACAACTATTCATTCATATTCATTCATACATGATCTGTAAACACTTATCCTTTACAGTGTCGCCGGGGGGGGGGGGGGCGCACACACACACACACACACACACACACACACACACACAAGTCTCCAGTTCATCACAGGACTGACACATAGAGACAAACAACCATTCACATTCACACCCATGGGCGATTTAGAGTCACCAATTAACCTGCATGTCTTTTGACTGTGGGAGGAAGCTGGAGAACCCAGAGGGAACCCACACAGACACGAGGAGAACATGCACACTCCACAAAGAAAGCTCCTACCCCAGCTGGGTATCAAACCCAGAAACTTCTTGCTGTGAGGCAACAGTGCAAACCACTAAACCACCGGGCTGCCCCAACTCATCAAAATTTAATTAAAATCACAATTTTTCAATCGCTCTGTGTGCGTCAATATTAAGCAATGTCACACTTGAGGTCATGCTGTTGTAATTAATATCATCACTGGTGTGATGTGCATCACAGCAGTGATGATATTCAGAACAACAGCATGACCTCAAGTGTGATATTGCTTTTATACAACAGTTCAAAAACTACATTTATCTTATATTAATAAACAAAAACAGATTATGATTTGTTTGTTAATTTAATAATTTATTTGGCCCCGTCAGCACAACATAGCAACTGAACCAGTTTAGGACTGTTGCTAAGCAACACAAACAATTAACATGTTCCTGCACATTAGCTTACTTAATAACACACACAAGGTTCCACTACTTTGCTTTCTTGCTTGCTTCTTTCCTTTATTTGTCCTTCTCTGAAGGCAATCTGGAAACCATCCATCTTTTCAACCTCACGAGAATGTGTTGCTGAGACAGAGACAGGTCTCGAACAAAGTTAATTTTCTTCTGATTTGTGTGTCTGAAAAATGTCATTTTTGTGTCCGAATGTTCAGAAGATCTGTGTCTTGTGGAAAATGGGTCCAATATGTATCTTGGTGACGATGGGACGAAAGAATCGGTCATAATCTGTGATCACGTTCATTTCTCCCATAAGAATGAATGGACTCAAGACTGCTTCTAGTCTCCTAAAGAGGCGGGGCTATGGTGAAAAACCATGTGACACTGATAGAGGAAGTGAACGGTCAGTGAGACGTCTCACTTTCTATTAACCGTCTCTTGTAATACATGAAGTTTACAGCCCCAGTGCTGTTGTACTCTGTATGAGCACTGAGCACAATGCTTCTTGTACAATCGTAATTGCTTGGTAGGAACTAACTGTTGTATTAATACCATTTTAATTCAAATACTGTGGTGCTGCAGAGTTGTCCTGACCTACATATCATATTCTACATCTTTGTTTAGTACAGATCGGAGATAATGATGTGAAAATTCTGATATCACAAATCCTCTTACTGCAGTATCAGTCCAAATAACTGAAATTTGACATTTCATCAAGATCGTGCAACCCTATGTGATTTTTGTATATAAACACCACTAATATAAGTTGACATGTAAGGTAGTGTAGTCTTTTTACTGTACAGACCACACAATATTAGCAATGCGAGCTTCTCACCATCTGTCCTTGGTTGCTCAGCAACAAACTCAAGACCGAAGCATTCAGTCAGAGACAAGGCGTCAAATGATGATAAATAGTCAGATCTATGTTGTTTTTTTTTAAATGGTAATCTTGCTGAAATCTGACTCTTACTGATATGTCAGTACAGCCTTTTTCATCCAAATCTGACAACAACAACAAAGATTTGATTTGACTGAGATTTGATATGGATATAGATGTAATATTATGGGCTGACAGCAGAGGACACACAAGAGTAAACTCCTTCAAGCGTCCTCACATGATCCTGAGCGTACTGATGGCATGAATCACATTCTTAAAGGTGTGAATCCTGGTTGTGGGTTGCCAAGTAACCAGGACATCGAGGGGACCAATGCTGCTTCTCTAATCTGAGTTAGCCTCCATTTATCTTCCTTCAGTACCCCTTTTCCCTTCACCTAGAGAGCCGAGTAACATTTCCTGGGCTGATGGATTCAATATGATTATGAGATGCAGGATGTAATTCATGCAACAGCCAGCGTTGGGTGATATAGCTTAGAAAAATGTTATCCTAGTCATAACTTGGACATCAGATCATATGGCAATGTGTGCATGTTATTCCCCTCTCACAGCCAAAAGCCACATTACGTTTGGCTGGAGGACATTATCAGAATACCATTACCCATGAATGAGACCGCACAGCACATGCGAGCTCTCCAGACACAATGGGTTACTTTCACCACAAAGCCAGCCCCAAGTATCAACAAGCTGCCATGTGTTGTGTGATTGGAGAGGAGGCGCTCTGCCATGTGAGGGCTTATTGTTGTCAACCCCAAATCTATTTGAAAAAAAAAAAAACAGAATGGATGAAATTAGATCAGCAAAAAGATGAACTCATTAACTATGAACAGAGGTTTTCTCTGTTCTCATGTTGTAAAATATATCAAGGAAAACACAATTAACTTGCAGATACTTGTGCTTTGTCTGATTATCACCCAGTTTATACTTTTACTTCACAACATTTCAGAGGGAAACATTGTTTGGAGTTAGCTTTCACTTTGCAGAGTAAGTTATTTCTAATAAGACAATTGGACAATTAGCCAGCAGATAGATTAAGAAGTACAGTGGTGGAAGAAGTATTTAGGCTCTTTACTTAAAGGGTAGATCTACCACCTTTCATGTGGATGTCCTATCAATGTTGATGGTAACTGTAGTCAGTTGAGGCAATAAATTCCTCAGTTTGTGCTCTATTGACGGAGAAAGCTGAGTTTTTGAGTTATCCTGCTCACACAGACGCTCATCACAGAAAAGCAGTACTTTCCAGGTCTCCAAGGTTGTTATCCGTCACATCAGAACATTTCTACTATTTACTGTTGCGTAGTTTTCAAAAACGAGGGGTTTTTGACGGAAAGGTAAAGGGTAAACATGTTGTAGCTCTTCCTAGAACCACTGACGTCACAGCTTCCAGGAAGAACACAAGAGTTTTGAAGCTGTGTCCCAGAGATACAGAGAATATTGAAAAAAATATTGTTAGGTATCACATTATAGCCCTAATTCTGATGACAGAGATGAGGATGAAAATGGGCAGAGTTTCCAAGTTTCAAAAGTAGCTTATGTTTGAATATTTCATTATAACTAAAAGTCTTCAATTCAACATTTGTTCAAAGTTTATTTTTAACCCAAGCTCTCACAACCTCAGAGCCAATGCTTGGTTTCACCTCACGGTGCCATTTGTACGGACTGAACTTGGGAAGTCTAAATTATTTCAGCCCATGGTCTTGGAATGACCTGCAGTCTCACCTTAAAATGACCTCTTTCACCTCTTTATTCAGTTTCAAACAGAAATTATCTTAATTATTTCCCACTAGCTGTACCTGATTTGATGCCTTGCTGTGTTGTTTTTTATGCACAATGTTAGTTTTTGCCCTGTGCTGGCATCTCTGTGTTGTTAGTTCTGTGTATTGTTTGTTGTGTATTTTGTACTGTATCGTATGACTACATCGTGTAACTCTCCACCCTCTTGGCTAGATCATTTTTGCAAAAGGTATGTACTGTCTCAACAAGGTTTTAATCTGGTTAAATAAAAGTTCAATAATAATAATGTTAGATAAAGTGAAATGCATCTTAGTTGGTATAACCAAAGATACTCAGTATAACACAAGATCCTCCACTGCACGCTGTGTCAATGGTGTGAAATGGTATATACACTTCCTGTCTCCTAAGTGGGCGGAGTCACGTCTCCCATGGAGACAGTTAGGAACCACCATCCATCCGCCTGGTCTGGAAGTGTCATAACGTCGTGTGAATGGATTAAAGCAGATGGATTTTGTGTCACATGATATTTGTTTGATGTCAGTTTGAACTTTTAATTCATGGTTTCACCTATAAGACCATTTAAATCTCTCTTTATGTCCATTGTGAAGCAAAGCAGGAAGCACCGGTTCACAAATCTCACAAGAATGTGTTGCTGGGACAGAGACAGTTCTGGAACAAAGTTGATTTTCTCCTGATTTGTGCCTCTGAAAAATATCAGTTTTGGGGTCAGAATGTTCAGAAGAGTGTGTCTTGAATAAAATGGGTCCAATATGTATCTTGGTGATGAAGGGGTGAAAGAATTGATCACTTTTCCACCTCTGTTCAGATGTTGCAACACCTGATGCTGCAAACATCTAAATACTGTAATAAACTCACCCGGATGAAAAGCATCTTCTCCCCAACACGGTATCGACCCTGTGACTGTCTCTCTACACAGAATTTATTCGGACATCTGCAGGGGGGGTCATTAGCGATGTGTCTCACCTATAACACACACACACACACACACACA
>JAPQLA010000022.1:17245564-17256763 GCA_029822935.1 Naso vlamingii | reverse complement strand
CTTTCCAACAACTCTAAACGGTCCTGTGTGCTTGTTGTGACTTGTTTATTCACCACGTTATGTTATTTTTAGACTCACGTTAGCACTGTATGTAATCTAAATTTTTTCACAGACATTTTGTTTTGTTGACTTACTTACAAACACATCCTCGGTGTTTTACGCATGCACCCTGCATTTTTCTCTAGGTACGTATTTGATTCTAAAGTTACACAAAATGTTTCTTTCTTGAGCTAAGCTAATTAGCAGTGGGTGAGCTCCGCCCATCTCTTCCTTGTTACTGCACGCACAGTCGAAAGAATGGGATCTATCTTCTTGTCTGAAACTCAGAAGGAAGGAAAATAACAAAAACAAAGAACGAGCCATTCAGAAATGTATTGTTGTTTTTCCTCTGCCAGTAGGAGGCAGGAAACTGCTACAGCGGCTTGACTAAAGGTGTGTCGAGGGGACAAAATAGCAGCACACGATTTAATTTTTAATCAATTGTGATTAATGTGTTAACGCTGACAGCCCTAATTTTAACCCCACAGAACATATGATCAGACAGTGACAGTGGATGCAAGATGTAGTCTACATGTGACACACCACACCATGCATTATAGACAAAATATCCACTGCATGATAGCAAACCTGGTGTTGTTACATCTACTGCTGAACTGATAACTCCAGTCAGGGAAAGAAGGAGGAAAGAGAGAAAGAAAAATAAAGAAAGAGAGAGGACAAGTGTCAGCAGGTACAGTTTCTATAAAGTATTACTACAACATTTATGTTAAATATCCACTGCATGTGACAATGCAGTGCTGATAGATTAGTGTGTGTGTATCTTGGCCTTCAGAAATGATCTGCATAGTTTAAACGTCTTAGTGACTGTCCAGCGTCATTAGTCTGAAATTACAGGAATGTATGAATATTCTAGGTATTTCTGACAGGGTCACATACTGAACAGTGCATCTGTAAGGACAACATTTCAGCCCATGCATATCTTTACTGCAAGCATATTTCAGTGACATAACAGGCAAAAAATCTTTGCAATAGATAGCGAGACATCAACAAAACACTAAGAGAGAATGAGGAAGAGAGCAAAGCGTCCCTGCTCTGGGCTGAGGAGAACATTTGCATAGCGCTGGCCTAATTTCTCTAAACTCACACCCTTCTGTCTGTGCTTCCTTTGTTTTACACCAAACATTTCGTGCATGAGCACAGTATTCAAGATGCACACATCCTCATGGTTAGATAGAGCTGCTTCCATCAGACTGCTGCCCCTTTGATTTTTGTATGGATGTCAAAGAAACACATGCAGAGACTGTACATGTGAGCCCTCTGAGAAACAGAGGGGAAGGAGAGAGAGGCAGTCCAACCTGCATGACACTCTACCTGCACAGTCATGACATTCAGAGATAAAAATCTGAGACCAATACCCCGGCAGTGCAAGTGACAGCAAAATCTGGACTGCGTCGCATCTCTATGAGGAAACTGGAGCCTGTTTATAGATCACCCTGTTTGTCAAGCCTTCAGGCGTTTATTGCAGGAAAAGAGCACACTCACCTAAATCCTCTGACTCAAACAGACATGTTTCTCCAACTCCGACCTTACGACACCAGGCCAGGAAGTTGGCTGTGTTGTCTCGTGCAAAAAAGGAGCCAGAGGGAGCGCTCCGCCGACATGGTATCCTCTGATGGGGAATATTCTGCTAGAGACATAGAGAGGAGAGCATTTGTTTTCATGTGCTCTACACAAAAATGAGCCTGAAATGAAGAATATAACCTCACTTTCATAATAAGACTTAGACCCTGGACTTTTACATTGTGATAAACAAAGATTAAAAAAAATTGTCCACCACCCAAAATTCCAATCAAAACAAAGAGCCACAGTCTTTGTATCTCTAATGACTTATTCTCCATCTGCCGCGGCTCTGGTTTCAGCTTAGGATCGAGGACCTTTTCCATACAGATCAATACGTGAGATGGCAGAGTTGAAAACTCGGGGCTATTTTACCAGGCCTTCTATGATTTGGGATCAAATGACACGCTTATGGGTTTTCAGCCCCCACATGGCCTGTTCAGGGAGATTTATGCGCCTTGCTGTGGTTTTATACAGGATATGTGCGTCTGTGCTATGAGAAAGGTGCAATGAGCTCATTCTGGAAATATGCAAGCTTTTGTGGGTATTTTTCTTTTCTTTCCAGGCTCTCCTTTTGACTTTTTCTGGGATCCTTTCTGTTGTTGACTTGCTTTGCATTCCTGGGGAAATAGCCTAATATCGGCTACATTCCCAGTGTCGGTAGTCAGAGTGGCATGCTATTATTTCGGTGGCGGCTCAGCCTATTAAATTATCTGCACCTTTACTTGCACTAAAAGGCACATAACTTTGAGAAGACGTTACATATTTTAAGAGATGGGAAGCTGAAAATGACATCATTTTCTTTCACTCAGGAAGATGATAAACTTTGTGATTTATTCTGACAGCTTATTTTTAACACTTCTACCTTCACAGCTGTGCATGTGCACTTTAAAGGAATAGTTCAACATTTCTGTAACACACGGATTTGCTTACACCGAAATTTAAGTGGGAACATTAAACCACTGTCTCCTATACATGAAGCTACAGTCTGCAGCTCGTCAGTTTATCTTAGCTTCTGACAGGAAACAGCTGGAAACAGCTAGCTTGGCAATACGCAACGTTTAAAATTAGCTTAGCAGGCACCTCTAAAGCTTGAAGGGTCTTCACAGCATCTTCCTGGAGTCTCAAAACTCATCTGTAAAATGGCCAACTGTCGTTTTTATCCTTCAGTTTTGGTTCTTAGAGTAGGCTTTACTTAAAGTCCCCCTCCACTCAAAAAAGTATTTTCTTATGTTTATGGCCCCCCAAACATGTCAGACCTTAATTTGATTAGACTTGACTTGTTTCTGTGCAGGTATGTCACTACAGAGGTAGTTTTATAGAGGAGATGTGTGTGCACTTCCCTAAAATGTTCAATTCAAATGTAACCGACAAGCTAGATTTGTACGTCACAACTTCGAAATCCAATAGTTCAGAGAGAAACCTGAAACTGTACAGAAAGCTAGAGTTTGTATTAGCACAACCGCTATTGCTGTGTCATTGCCAGTTATAAGCAAACAAGCTCCAAGCTAACCATAACTGACAATGATAACAAACAACCTGAAAGATGCTAACCATTTACCATTTAGATAGGCTACGTCTACCAGTAGCTCATTTTGATGCGTTTAAGTCGACTCTTCATCTGAGTCCCAGCTATACGTTTGCTGTCAGTCTGAGTTTCAAACATAGAGATACAACTGAATTTCTGCAATGTTTCCTCTAGCTAGCCATCTTGATTTGCACAGCTCAGTGCTCAACCCAACACGGGCAGCGGTGCTTCCAGCCACTTTTAAGAGCTTTTCTTGTCTTTTCATGAAGAAAAACAATGTTAAAGAAAGTATTCAGTGTGTCTGGGGGATTATGAGAGACAGTAAGCAGATTTTGTTAGCACTGGAAAGAGCCATGCTAGCTGTTTCCCACTTTATATGCTAAACTAAGCTAAGATAACCTGCATTCTACCCATAGCTCCAGACTTAAAGGACGAATATGGGGGTGGCATTGTCTCAGTCTTCTACCAAAAAGCGAATAAGCCTATTTTCCTAAGTTTTGCTTTCAATTTCTGCAGCATCGTAACACATATTAACCTTTATTTGGTGGTGGTACTGAACTTTGTACATAGCAATGATATGACAAGCAAGCAAGAAAATAATCTTCACTCATCTGCACTGCATATTGATTGATGCAAACATGTGGTAAGACAGCATCTGCAGAGGGATTTATTGCTTCTTTCTGCTGGAAATACTTAGTCGAACTCCACACACTACCTTATAATGAGACTACAAAGCAGATGGAAGTTCTCTTTAAAATCTAAAATGTAACTATAAACAACTACACAGTGTAAAATGCAACAATAAGCTGCTTTTTTGACTTGAAAACTTAAAAGGACATAAAATGAGGTACAGTGTATCAGGAATGGAGAGCATGATAAATCTTTTATGGCTCATTAAACCGAAAGGGCTTAATGTTAGCGGTGAGGAGCTATAATGTGGACTACAGCAGTAAATCATATGAGCTATAAAACATCACAATGCAAGTTTGTATGATTTCAGAGCTGAGTTGCAGGTCAGGTTAGACGTCTGTCTTTCTCGGGACTCCTCTGTTTGTCACAGTCAACAGGATCCTCTATTTCAGCGGCTCCTCTGCTGTCCCACATTTCCTCACATCTGTGCTGGTACACTCACACTGAGATCAGGAGACCGACCGTCATCAGCGCTGTAATGCCTCAGTGCAAACATCAACAACTCTCACTGAGGGCCAACAAAAGACTCTTGCTTCTCTTTCTGGACAGAAACATGAACTAATCCTTCTGTTACAAACATGTAATCCCACTGAGCTCCAGATGTCAGTTCATTAAGAAAGTAAGTGCAGATATAAAAAAAAAACAAAACAATGATTCCTGTCTGTGTGATAATACTGTTGCTGTATTCTGCAAAATAGACTGAGACAATTTTGTTTTTATTTTTAAATGTTATCGAATCAGCGCTGTAGGATGTTTCAGTGGACGTCTAGAGTGTGTAATTGTGTGAATACAAGTGGTAATACAAGAAAAATATTATTACTGTTTCTTGCCAGTAATATGCTGAAAACACCCAACCGTCTTGAAGTAGCTCTGAAGCTGATTCAATCTTAGGATTTTTTCTCAAGCACTGACCCCTTAATATATACGGTTGCACAGATTGCTTGAGTTAGGTAAAAGAAAACTAATTGCAAGGTTCCCCTTTAATCTTACAAAATTCATTAAACCCTCAGTCAAGGTTCACAAGAAGTGAACATTTAATGTAGTTCTGCCAATACTCAAAGGGGATTTGGGGCCCCATCAGTTAATGCGTCCTTGCCAGCCTTATTTTTTCTTTTTTGCCCTTCTTTTTTCTCCCTTTTTGCCCTGCTGAAGGCTGCAGGCCCCATCCCCCACCCAACCCTTTGTGCACTGCTTTCTGAAATTTTGGACCTCCTTGCAAAGCTGGAATTCACGGTTGCTGCTGGGCTGACAAAATCAATCGAAACCAAGGGTGGATATCAAATTTAATGCTATTTATTGTCTCTCTGTTAGGCTAATCGCCAAAGTTTCTGATATCAATACTTCTTAGAGAGGGGAGGAACTCTCAAGTATAGATCTTATTGATCTTATTGATGGAAACCTGATATAAGGGTGCAGCTGAGTCCTGGCTCAGTGAAAATTATTTAAAGGTTTACAGTGTTGTCTTCAAGCAGTATGGTCCTAATAAATGAAAGACAATCAGGATTTGAAGGGAACATTTTTGTTTCAATACAGAAAACTGATATTAAACAATATTGTCTGGATTCCACATTCTTTTCTAATTAAACATGGGAAGTGTTAAAATATTGTCTGTCAGTCAAAATGATCTAGTAAGTCACTGCCTGAATGATGGCTCTCCTCTCGGAATCAAACTCAAAGTCAGTCCAGAAATAACTTTCAGGCGAGATTTGGCTCCCAGATGAGTGTTTTCACTGTAACCATTTCGTGCTAGACTACTGTAATCCTCAGGTTTCTCGGTACCTTGCCATTGCCAAGTACAGGCAGGTCTCCATTGCTTTGCCTGAACTTCTCCTGTAGTGTCTCAGCCAGCTGGCACAACAGGAAGCCATTGTCTAAGCGATCCATGAAGCTCTCTGCGGTGATTTCCAGACCTGACCAGGGGACACATAAAGAGAGCAGAGAATCCAGCAGTAAATCCAAGACAAAAATGCTCATTTAAGAATTTATACACAGCATAAGGAAATAAAATTTAAACTTCAGTCCATTCCCAGTTGAAGCTGAAGCTGATGCAATGTTATTGACTCTCTGAAACCACTTGGCTGATTGAGCTTGGCTTGTGCTGCTGGGTTTAAGCAGCTCTGCATGAGCCAAATGTTCAAATATTATAACAACTTGGGGGGAATCTTGGGGGATTTTCTGCTAGTGAACCGTGGGATGGCAAAGACAAGGTCACATGAAAAGGGGACATCTGAGTATGCACAGCAACACGTCATTATCCTGCACAGTTGCAGAGATAGATTGGTGATCAACATGTGGTGTCCACTTGACTGACTTCCAGAGGACCATTCCTTTTTAGTTAGATCATTGTGAAATAGGAGGTGGTGGCAGGGGGGTGTCTGTGGAAAGAAACTGGAGAGATTTTTTTAAAATCCCCTCTCTGTTGCTTATAGGAGGAGGGGTCTCGGGGTTCGACGTCTAATAAGTTCCAAATGTTGTAATTGAGCCCAGAAAAGAAAGACTGAAATCTTGAAAAATACTCAGCGAGCAGGCGTCGTATGTACTCAAACCCTGTCTCGCTCCTTGAATGAGGAAAATATATTCCAGAAGGCTCTAAGAGAAACATATAAACTTAAATACTCATTCCTATAAATTGCTCAGTCCCTCCAACCTCCCATCACAACAACAACATGACTCATCTGTGTAACCGAGCATTCTCCTCCTACTCAGTCAGCGGACTCATCGTTGCACCGCTCTGCTCCTCCTACCTGACACCGTGAACCCTGCGATGCACGTCAGCGCCTTCTTTTTTGTGCCGAACACACAAGACACGACTTAAACCCTCAAACTGGTACAACTCTGTGTATTTACTGGAAACACATGGATGCTTGTGCTTTTGAGGTCCTTTTCTTCTCCCTGATCCCAGAGGCTTCCAGCTCAGCTGGCTCCAGTGCAAACACAAAAAGTGCAAGTCATAACGGGCTCAAAACTGAAGCGGCTCACACACAGGCAGGGGCCATTTTCAGGAAGTTAGGCTACATCCACATTACTCTGTTTTAAATTCAAGACGGAGTCTTAAAACAAAACGATCCCGAGCGATTTAGCACCGTTGCAGCTCTAATCTCGGTCCATACTGACAAGTCTTAAAAAGCATATCACATGACCATTCAGATACACTGAGCATGAGTGAGCCAGTGTAAACAGGAAGCACTGCTAGGGTGGCTGCCTCATTTGAAGACAGATCTACAGACGGCAAGCAGCAATGGCTGCAAGCAAGACCAGAGATGATGGATCACGAGTTGGAGTTATTCCGAGCAACACTAGAGTACAAAGCTGCCATGGTGGCGGAAAATGTAAACAGTGAGTCGTTCCAGAGCAAGCATACACACTCCACCGGTAGTGGGAACCCTTTGCCCGAGGAAGCCATGACCACGGGCAAAGACTTTCCACACGAAAAAGACGAGATTTCGAAAGGTATGTAGGCCTAATTACAACATTCTGACTTATGCTTCTACTAAGAAATATGTATGAATTCCAAACGCGTTTCTGCCCTTTCACAGTAACACGCGGGGTCAGAGTTTTCAAAATAAAACAGGGACAGCAGCGTTTCCAAATTGCTCTGTCTTAAGGCTGCTTAGATCAGAGAGGATGCGAGGCTAAAATGTAGCAATATTGATGTCTTTAATTAAAAATGGAGTAATGTGGATGTGGCCTTAATTGGCTTCCAGTGGATTTCAGATATGACTGTTGCACTCAGACACACACACAGTCTGCAGGACGTCCCAGAGAGTCACACTCAGTTATTTGGTGAACAATTTTAACAGTGATAAGGGCAGCTAAACTTGACTCAAAAGCCAATTTAGAGGAAAACCCTTTCAGATAATGAGGTGTATCAATGGACTGCAGTCACAGACAGTTTGCCTCTGAAAACAATTGCTGAACTCTTCATCATAGCCCACTCTGATGGAGGAATTTGAAGAATTTGTGATTTGCCCAGAAATGGTTAGTCACTGGCTCCATAGAGTAACACACGGAGGTAATTTTTAACTTGTTTTTTTCTTTTACTATAACTACTTTTTTAATCATTTAATATAAATACCACTAACGTAAATTTAATCATATATATACTGTTTTTTTCATGTTCAACTAAACAAAACTCCGTCTATCAGTTGCTCTGTAACTTTCTTCATACACAACCAATTGAATTTGAGTCACTAAAATCAAATTAAATCCTCAGAGTGCTTCATGCATTTGTTTTGTGAATGCACAGTTGAAAAAGCGCATGCAGGGTAATTTAATATGTGGTGGCATCTTGCACTGATCTTCCGCTGTTGTTCCTTCTGCTGCTTCTTCTCCACCACTGACTGTGCATTGTTCAGCAACTCCTAACAACACCCATTATTCAATTAAGGTAAATCTATGGAAAGCGTGTGATCATGGAAACTGGTTCACTTACTTTAAAACAGTTTGTAATGAGCTTCAGATTGATTCCCACGTCCCTGCAGAGGTGTTAACATCAGCAATACAGGTTCAATTAATGTTGGAGAAAAGGGCATTTTTCAAAGCCAAGCTGTTTCTGGGAAAGTGTTTTGAATGAATCAGCAACAGAATGGGGGTTTTTTTTGTTTTTTTTAGCAGTGTTTTTGGAAAATGAATCATATTCCACAAATTCAGACACTATTGTGCAATAATGTAATATAAAACTATAAGTGAGCCTTGATAATTTGACATATACAATGGAATAATCTTGATGCTGATTTGTGATTTAAATTTTATGTTCACAGAAAATTTGTGTGATTGAAAAGCAAAGATGTTTAGGGGAGACAGGATGATCAGAACATAGTCAGATGTGTAATTCATTTACGTGAAGCTTACCGAGAATGTTTGAGAGCCACAGGGCCAGGTCTTCCTTCATGGGCAGCAGGCTGGCTTCATGTCGACTGGCCAGCCACTGGTGATACTGCTGCATGTCTGTGAGGCCGGGGCCACACGGCTGTTTGGGGCTCAGGGAGCTGCACATGGTTCCCTACTGACAGCCTGAGGAAGAGGAGGAGACAAAAAGACAGCAGAGACACAAAGTAAATCTTTGACGTGAGTTTGCACAGAGACCATCAGACACGTCTACTTATATTACACATCGACACAATGAACTAACTTCTCTGTATTAACTTATCTGCCATAAAACATCACATTTCTAAAGTGACAGTTACTCACCCTTAGATGTCTTGAATTAGAGATTTTTTTTTTCTCCCAGCATTCCTCTATAGTAAACAGATTTTTTTCTAAAATGCGAGTCACTCATTTTAGCTGCTTTTGCTGGCAGTCTATGGAGATACAGTTTTAAAACAACAAAAACATCTAAAAACGTCCAGCCAAAAATCTCAACAGCTTTATGCTATGCAGGTAATATAATAATAATAATAATAATAATAATAATAATAATAATAATAACAATAATAATAATAATAATGACAATGATATATTATGCCAACAGAAGGAATCGCTCATGAAAACAAAGACCTTCTGAACATTTTTGATCCTCTCCAACAACAGCTGACATTCAGCCCAAAGTTCTCAACAGGAGTAACGGAGGATCAAATGAATATAAGAGATCTGAGAGCTTTTGTCCTGTTGGCCAAATCCTGGTTTGGTTTACAGTTCACCTGATGACATGAGACGTTCTCACAGACTCTGACAGCGAAGCCACTGTCCGCCTCTTCACTGGACAAGAGACACTTTTATAGCGTGCGGACTCATACAGCAAGACTTCTATTCAACAAACAGCAGACACAGACAAAGAGCTCATTCAGATTATGCTGCAGTCTATGATAGAGTCTGGCCTGCCATCTAAACCAATCCAGTCCAATCACACATTATATTTGAGCCTGATGGAGCAGGGCTGTGGCATAATACAGGGCTGGATGGAGAGACTGTATTTAACATCAATATTCAGAGCAATATTTAACAGCAACATGCTGCCTGCAAAATGAAGTCACTGAGTAAATGAGACATTTCTCAGTCCTTTCCAATAATATGCCGCAGTATGCCAAAGCAATCACTGTGCGAGCTGTAATATGAAAGTCATTCACATTTCAGTTCGGTGGCACAACATTCATGGATTTGCTGCTGAGGAAACTGAATAATTGATACCACACATCAACAGCTCTGCAGTTACAACTCACAGCTTACAAACAGAGGCTCTGCATCACCTCTGTGAACACGGACACGCGTGTCAGACAGAGAGGAGACAACGTCAAGGCTCAGAGACGGCGTCTTCCCAAGGATGCTGAGGACTGTTTGAACATTACTCCAAAAGCTGCTGAAGTCACAAAACTAACGGACTTCATTTTGAGAACGAAATAGAATAAAATCTGCAGTAACACTTTCTGTGAAGCCTGTCTCTATTACACATTATAACACATTATAAACTCACTTATAAAGCGTTATAGGTGGTTATGGATGTGGTTTGGGTTAGGGTTAACCCCAGCTATGATTACACAGCCCTATCGGTGCATTAGAACACATTAGAGCTGCAATGATTAATCAAATAATCGATAGAAAATTGATCGCCAACTATTTTGAAAATTGATTAATCGTGTCAGTCATTTTTCAAATAAAAAAGTAAAAAGAATTGCTGGTTTAGTGTCTTAAATGAGATGATTTGCTGCTTTTTTGTGTCATTTCTGAAAATAAATAAGGAGTCTTTGTGTTTCGGGCTGTTGTTTGGACAAGTTTGGACAGTTTGAAGACATCACATTTGGTTCTGGGAAATTGAGGTGAGCATTTTTAGCACTTTGCTGACATTTCATGGAATAAAAGATTAATCAATTAATTGTAAAAATAAGATAAATCGATAATGAAAATGATCGTTAGTTGTAGCCCTATAAGGCGTTAGAAGTATGTTCATAATGCATTACAGATGGATGCTTTAAGTGTTACCAAATGTGCTTTTAGAAATAAAATAGAAATTAAAAAACATGAAACAGAAAAGCCTCTTGAAACTTGTATTAGTACAAAAACGACGGTGCTCTTCGGTGGAGGGTATGAATGAATCTTGGCAAAACAGGAAAAAGCCAAGGCACTCTTCTTTAGAAAAAGAAACTGAATGCCTTAAATAAAATTGACAGGTTCTATATGTACAACATGGTTAAAAGAAAAGTTTTTTTCAACTATTTAAAGTGACAACGAGGAACTTTCACTTTTTGTTGATTCTAGCGCCCCCTTTGGACAAAAGCTGTAGTGACACAAACACCTACTGTCCTTAAGATCTTTGTTAGCGCGTGTCAGGCAGGCAGAACTCAGCATAACACCGGCAACACGTGCATTTGTTTTGGAAGTGAGTGAAAGAGAGACGGCAGGATGGACGGTGATGAGGTCATGTGTTTATA
>JAPQLA010000022.1:17192548-17214845 GCA_029822935.1 Naso vlamingii | reverse complement strand
AATTCATTTGAAAGGCGAGAGGGATCAAACCCACACCTTTTTGAACGTGAACTGCCTCCACATTGTTTTAGCTACAGATCTCATTCTCACTTTCAAATCCTGTATTTACATGTTTTTGCCTTTTGACAGCAAAAACTTGTTTTTGAGATATTAGAGTTTTAGTTTTTAAAGCTCTTTTTGCTCCTCCTCAGATTTTATAATGAGTGTGTATTGCGGAAGGTTCCACAGGCTAGAATGAGTCACATGACCACTGGAGGGTAAGGTGCTGACATGTAAACTAAAAATCTCAGAAATAACTCTTCATTGATCCCACAACTTTGGCCAGCTCAAACATAAACTGATCATATCCAGGTAGGAAATTTGTTTTCTTTCTGTTGATGTAGGTTTGAAAGCAGTCAGACTTGTACTTTAGACTGCATGGGTCTCATTTCGACAAGTGGTCATGAATTTCTCCCATAAGAAGCCATTATAACTGACGCTTGAAATCCATGGAAGAGAGCGGGCAGGACCTCTTTTGTCTCTCACGATAGCTGTCACATTTTTAAAGACACACAAAGGTTAAATCACTTTGTTTGGCAAGTCCTTGTGGCACCATACATCCCATTTCATTGATATGACTCGTGCTTTTTCCATAATCGCCACTTGTTCGAGCCGCGTGATCGGGGCGATTTCTCTGCCTCTGAGATTTTTTTCTATTCATTTCTTTCAGGAGAGGGAGATGAAGTGATTTGGGACTCGAACTTTGATGGCTTATAAAATCCAAACCGTTGGAGTAATGACAACTTCTTTAACAATTTTTCCTTTTCAGTGCGTCCTTGGTTACCTATTAGCGTTTGACGCCAATACGATGGACGCCCTCGATGGAGTTCACAAAGATAAAAGACAAACTTTGGGCGGAAATCTTATTTTAAAATGTGAATTGTGGACTTCCTGTTGGATTTAGGTGAGGGGTGTCAGTGGGTGATTCAGTGTGTGATCTGTAGGTCTTGATGAGATGATCAGCTGAATTTTGGTTTGATCCCTATGACGTTCCTAGGCGCTGTAGCAGCTGTTTTAGTGTTTCTACATGGAGCTTGAGAGCCTTTTTTTACAAAACAAAAAAAAAACAAAAAAACATTTTTCACCAGATGGGATGTGTGTGCCTAATTTGGTGAGTTTTTGAGCATGTTTAGGGGGTCAAATCAGGTTTTGAAGTGGCGTAAGTATAATAATAACCGGTGCAAAAACAACAGGGTCCTCGCTCTGCGGGCATGCACTCCGCTTGACCCACAGGCTCGGTTCCTGATAAAACTGAGTTTAGGTAAAAGACTGACACCCAGCGCCACACTGAGGCTGGTAGAAGAGGAAAGCACATCACCAGAACAGCATTCTTTCACCTCAAGAACATCGTCCTCCTCCGTCCGTCCCTTTCCAACACAGCTGACCCTCATTCACGACTTCATCACCTCCCGACTGCAACAGTTCTGTTGTTCACCATCAGAAATCCTGAATAAACTCCAATACATCCAGAACTCTACTGCTCGCCTGTTCACCCACTCACCCACTCACCCACCACATCACCCTCGTCCTCTCTGAGCTCCACTGGCTCCCCCTCCCCCGGAGGATCCATTTCAAACTCCTTCTCATGACCCACAGAGCCCTCCATAACCTGACCCCACCCTACCTGACTGAGCTCCTCCGTCGACACACTCACACCTGCATATTTGTGTGGCTGACACTTTTTTCTCATCACTGAGATGATAAAGCTGCTTTGCAGGTGGCAAAGGTTACTTCTGCCATTTTCTCGTAGCTTAGCTTGCTACATTTCTCTGAGGATAGCTTCAATGTAGTGAAACCTCATTTTAATGTGAAGTAACTGACAGCTTCGCTCACTGTGTAAGTGCTTGTGGTGGTGCTGGAAGAGCTGCAGCCTGGTTTTACCTCCATGATGATGATGAAAGCCAGCCTGGCAGCCAGAATATGCCAGAACTGCATACTGTGAGAGTACTGCTTCTCATGGCCAGGAGGGTAGCGGTAATCACGATATCTATGAAAAAGAAGCATGTCAGAGATTTAAACATCCTGCAGACTTCAGAAACGTCAACCTGCAGTCCACTGTGCAGAGAAGAAAAAGAAAGGATTAGATACTCTGTTATTAAGGTGCTGCTGCTTATGTGCCCTGAAATACTGAGTACACATAGTATTACTCACACAACATGTAATTTTAAACTTAAACAGTGAGTTAGGTAAAGCGGCTGTGTCACAAGTTCAGCTGAGCGAAAACATAAAACTCTCTGTTTCAGAACACAACCGATTATTTCACACCAACATGATCAGACAATTCCACAGGTGATGGGAAGTAACTTAGCAAAATTTACTCAAATACTGTACTTAACTTACAACCATGAGGTACTTGTACTTCACTTGAGTTTGATGTGATTTTACACTTCTACTCCACTACATTTTGGGGGGAGACACGCTTTCAGTTTTTTTACTTGTACATCTAGCTCATGATATGTTATTATAGATTGAAGGATCTGCAAACCCACACAGGTCTTTTTGAAACTATCATGACTTATTACACCTGCATAGGCTGCACTTGTGTAAAACCTCAAATAACAAGATGTCCTATGCATTCATTGGAGCAATAAAGTTTTAAAAATACTTTGGTCGTGAACCGCGGCTGTGCAGCATCTTCGAACATCCCAGCTCACATTTGAACACATCCATAATAAAACTGTACACGTCTCTGTCATTTTGTTATCAGAATTTGTGAATACAGTGATTTCTATTTTTTGTTCTTCTCTGTACAATCAACATTTATTGCATTCTCTCTATCCTGGGAGGGATCCTCCTCTGCTTCTCTACTTGAGGTTTCTTCTGTTTTTTTTTCTGTTGCAGGGTTTTTAGAGTTGGGATTTCCAAAGATTTACTCTGTAAAATGATCTAATCACTTCTTCCAGTTAAGTCACATGTGAGCACAGAAATCACTCTCTCTCTCTCTCACAGAGCCTTGCGATCTCACACACCTGCAGGTTGTGATGGAGCTGTTGAACCAGAAAGGATTCTCTCCCTCCTCAGGCCTGTTCTCCAATGGGATCTCAGAGATATTAAACACCGACAGGCTGTTGTTTATGTAGCCTTTCATGCTCATCTCACCCTGTGGCTGGTATGCGTACATGTACACGAGCCGAGGGATCATGTCAGACGTGAAGGCCACAATGAACGCCTGGACATCAAGGACAGAAACAGTGCAAGAAGGATTAAAAAAACAAAACTGGGCACAGAATGAGCTGACAAAAAGCACACTGATGCACTCACATTCGTGACGACGGAGAGCACAGCCATCCCATTGAGGCTTTCCTGCCAGGCTCCGATGCTGTGGGCCTTTGCCGCCACAGGACGTCTGAACTGAGTGGTGAGCTTCCAGGAATCCACTCTAACCTCGATGATGTTGTTGATAAGTGCCAACAGGGGAGCCAGAGGGAAGGAGGCGACGAACAGCGTGATGAAACCAAACTGGATTACTAGGACACAAAGAGGACAAGTATGAAGTACCCAAAAGCCATACTTGAGTAAAAGTAAAGATTACTGGAAAATGACTTTGGTAAAAGTGAAGAGCAGATGATTGCACTCACACCTAACACGATTAACCAATGACCCAACTTCTTACACTCTGTGATCAAACATTATTGGCTACCAAAACGAAAAACAAAACAAAAATCATTGGCTGGTAGCCTCTCAAAATTCTTCTGGTTTTATTTAGCAATCAGAAACTAAGATGCTTATTGGAAATGTAATGGAGTAAAAGTATCTGTTTTCTTTGGAAAATGTAGTAAAGTAAAAGTGAAAATCAACAGAAATAGAAATAGTGAAGTATAGATAGCCAAAAAAACTACTTAAGTACAGTAACAAAGTATTTCTACTTTGTTACTGTACACCACTGACAGAGGAGAGGGCTCAGGGAGAGACGGTGGGATGGAAACAGCACCATCTGCAGATTTCAAAGGGTGATGCATTCATTTTAAAGTTTGTGCTTGTGTGTTTTCTTCAACTTTGCTGCAGTATTTTAACAAATAATTACCAAAGTTTGTCTCAGTTTTCATCTAAGCCTGGTTTTGTCTGAAGCTTGACTGAATCAAAATGTCCTAGACTGCAGCCGGCCTCGTCTTCACACGTCTTTGTGTTGGACTGATCATGTGCTGAATGTTTACCCATTTCCAGGTACTCGTAGAAGAGACCCAGCTGTCCAAAGCCCTGCAGGTCGTGGTCCTGCTCCCAGCGGCTATACAGACTCTCTGGGTGACTTCGTGCCTTCCTGCTGCCCCACCAGTTCATTAGCCACCTAGAAGGC
This sequence comes from Naso vlamingii, assembly GCA_029822935.1. Taxonomy (NCBI): domain Eukaryota; kingdom Metazoa; phylum Chordata; class Actinopteri; order Acanthuriformes; family Acanthuridae; genus Naso; species Naso vlamingii. Next base: position 17,210,512 of record JAPQLA010000022.1, on the reverse strand, counting down.
CACAAGGGAGAGCTGTGAAGCAACACATTTTACCCTCGCATGGCCTCAGTGGAGTCAGCACTGAACTGTAAACATCGCCTGTTAAAAGATGACTAAACGTAGATCCCTTTCATCTGACCTGAGCATAAAAATCAAGGTTAATTTATGAACTTGTTTTGACTGGAAGTTGATCATAGGGCCATCAGATAATATGTAATAACAATAATTTTTTTAATTCTTGTTCTGTTTTGTTTGAGTGGCCCAGGACAGTGAGCCAGTAGGCGCAACACCAGGACTCTGAAGCTGAGGCTGCTCATGTTTTATTATTCATACCTGTGCTTTTCTCCTACATGTTGAATCTTCCTCTTGTCTTTCTGTCAGCGTAATAATCTGACTGATGTCGTGCTTACGTAATGATAGTCGTTAGTTGGAAACTGTGGTCTTGTTAACACATCTGAACTCAGCACAAGACGATGAATAGTGGTTAGTGGATGCATGATGACATTACTTAAAGTGCTTTTTAATCCTCTTGCTGGCTGAACAGCCATCTGATGATAAAAATAAAAAAATTCAAATTAGCAGAGATGACTCTAAACGAGTTTGAGAATATCGATGTTATCAAAATAAAAACTAAGAGAATCAACGAGTTATGTGACGCAGCTGCAAAGCCTTTAAAGACTGAGTTAATTTAACTTGTGCTGTGTGATATGACCATATTAGACAACGAACGATCAGAATGTGTTCGTGATCTGCCGTTACATAGAGATTGTTTAAATCATCCGTCAGTGCACATTCTATCTGTTGCAGTTCTGTGCTCGGACACAGAACGCATTTTTCTCTCAACCAAATCACACTATCTGCTGCTCCGCTCCGTTCCACGCCTCTCATAAATACACATAAACTAAACACAGCGAACATGTGGCGCCTTCTTCCCTCCCATTTCAGGACACGGTCTTGTAAAACAAAATGAAATAATCATGAACAAGTCGGAGTCAGGTCCGCTTATGTAAGCCAGTTTGAAGGAGGCGGGACTTTGGCATTTTCTGTCATTAACTACGGCTGATGTAACTGTTTTTGCGGCGCTATATCAGTTGTGGAGGTCCTAAACAGGCTGGACAACTTAACAACACTGTGTCTGGGTTAATAAAATCATCCGCTGGTTTGTTAAGTTACACACAGCCACAACTGGGACGTTACCGTTAGCTAGTAAGGTTAGCATCAGGAGGAAGGTGGCCCTGAACTTGCCATGACTTGTAAAATACTCTTAACCGATATGAAAAACTAAAGAATTGTGATCAAATCGAGATCATGATACTGTCATGAAAAAAATTGGGCTATGATATTTTTGCCATATCGTCCAGCCCTAATTTAACCCCTCTGTATCTCTCTGTATGCAGATGGACGTGCTCTGGTTCGGTTGGATACTCACGGGACCAAAGCCTCTTGGATGTTGCCCCACACCTGTTTGCCCGTCATCACTATCACCAGCTGAGTGGTCAGCTCAATCAAACAGCCACCCGGGTCACACTGAATGTAGACACGTAAAAAGAGAGGAGAAAGGAAACAAACACTACTGCGAGCTCAGTTTGAAGTACCAGAGTTAATCTTACACATGTAATGCAGTAACACGTGGTACCTCTTCATTCCTCAGTTTTCTCCAGCCAAACATATAAACATACTCTCCAGGATAGCCGACAAACTTGCCCTTGAAGAAAGCCACATAGAAGCAGGAGGAGTAGTAGTTGACAAACTGGAAGAGGAACATCTTCACCGTCAGTTTGTTCTCATACTCCAGGTGGGTCTTGGGAATTTCTACCAGATAGAAAAAAGAAAATAAAGCATAAAGAAACATGAACAAAAAACATCTGCACACTCTTTCAAGTCTAATTCTGAAATAAAAAATGGATACATAAAGACACAGAGCCCTCTCTTTCTGATCCTCACCCATGTCAGTGATCCAAACAGCCACTCTCTCATACATGAGGTTGAGGATCATGATGATGACAAAGTTGATGCAGGAAGCAGTGACAGACGTCGCCAGCTGTGGCGTGATGAGGGGGCCAACCACCTGCAGGTGGGAGGTGGGATTGTCCTTCATAATGCTGGCGAAGGCCGCGTACACCGCCAGGCGGTACGCTATCACACCAATGATGCAGGCAATGATCAATGAGATCTTGAGGACAGAGACAAGAGTGACAGCATGAACGACAACAACAACAAGAAGTCACAGGACAGAAGTACAGTGAGAACAACACACCAATCAGGATGCAAACACCAGAACACGTCCAGACACGTCAGCGAAGCAGGATGAACTGTTGCCCACATGGATGTCAGGCGGAACGGCAGTGGTTAAAGTGTGCACACACGCCACATGAAAAGAATCTACCATCGCCTTCCTGTCAGCTCATTCAGTTGTTACATGTCTTTACAAACACACAACAGTGATAAAGTCTTGGTTGTCTGTATGAAGCTGTCAAATCTGGTCTTAAATTGGTCTCAGTTCTAATTAGAATTTGGATGAAGAGCCATGCATTAGCATTCCAAAGAGGTCTGACCCTCACCTCCCAAATTATTTAGGAGAGCTCAATTTTTATAAGTTTTATATATTCTGACCCAAGTCACACAACACAAGGTGCATCTGAAAAAGCCTCAGAGACTGTTACTCTCGTTAAATATTCCAGGTTTCACAGCTCGATCATCAGCACCTGAGTTACGCACATTTTTGTGACCACTGGCATGTGCCCGTTTGTGATTCTCTGACTCTTTAGCAGAAGCTCAGTCGTTGCCGACTTTACTGACTGGTGCAAATCATCCTTCCTCACTATCGATATGTTCAAGACAAAAGAGGTGGTGATAGATTTTGGAAAAATCCTCCAGTCTTGTCTCCTGTGGTCATCAAAGACCAGGCTGTCGAGGTCGTCTGTCAGTCAACCTGCTAGCGGCTGTCGAGGTCGTGGACGATTATAAATATCTTGGCACGACTACTGATAACAAACTGAGCTTTGATTCTCATGTTGATGCAGTCTGCAAAAAAGCCCACCACTGTACATATTTTTATTGTAAGCTTTGCAGTTTTAATGTTGACCGGTCTTGAATTTTTGAATATTGAATCAGTGCTGAATTTGTCCTTTGTTTGCTGGTTTGGGTCATTTTTATTTAAAGTAGGTACTGACTGCAGGGAATTGTCAAAGTGTGCAGTAAAATTGCATATCACTTAGTGATCTTCCTCACAAAAACCAGTCAATCTGGCCCGACCCAAGCCATCCACGCCACAGAGAGTTCTCCCTGCTTCCATCAGGTCGAAGATTTATAAAGCCAAACGCAGGACTGATAGACTAAAATACTCATTCGTCTATGCTGTCATCCAGTTTTTTAATGACTCAGTGTGATTTTAAATGTTATTTATTTGTGTTGGTTTTATATTGTTTGCACTTGATGCTTGTTGGCACTGAATGTTTGTTGTACTTTCTGTATTTCTGCTGGTTGCACAAAAAGTCTAGAAGCAGCAGTGTGTCTGAGCATCTTGTGCTCACACCTAGTGCTGCTGTGGCATTCTGAGGCATCTGAGGAAGAACATTTGGTGCAAACAACCTTAACTGTGGCAAGATGACACCTGAGTTGTAATGAAAATAATCACGCTCAGCATCAATGACGTGCATTGGAAATGCTGAGTTTCTCGCCTGCAGAAACACAGTGGAAATGTCCCGTCGGACATGCAGCAGTCACAGCAGCAGAGCGAAGTGTGAGGTCCACAGTAAAACTGAAAATACACGCCACAAAAACGTTTGTGACTTAGATGCTGATGTTGATCAAGTGATGTAACTTTGAATACTTACTCATGAAAGCTACTGCTTGTACCTGCTACAAGAACATTATTGTTCATGCGTGACAGTCTTGGAGGTTTGTAAGTGCACCTCATGTTGGTGAAGATGATGAAAAGCAGGACAGGAAAGACAAAAAGGTGGAAGAACAGAAGGAGGAGGAAAGCAATTTAGATTCATGAACTGTACCAAAGTTCCCATGCTCACCCAGAACAGGACGGTGGCTCCAGACAGACATGTGCGTGCACACTTGCTTGTTACAGGTAAGTATGGCTCCATTTCCTAAATCATCAGCAAGCAAAGCATGGACAGAGGAGTCAGTCACCCTTTGTTATATCCTGAAAAGACAGCTTTGAAAGGCCAGGTTCCTTTAACTACCACGAGCCTCAGATTCAAGGCACAGCAGTGGAGCCCAATCACAGATCTTTCCATGTAGGTGTTTCACTCCAAGTCCAATTCTTTTATTTAGCAGTTTCCTGGTGAAACCATGCTTTGGCAAACACCGCTCTTTAGATCCTGATCCACCAGAGAAACAGCACAGCAGGAAACTCGTGCCTTCAGTCTTTCCAGAAATGTCTGTTATCCACACAAACTAGTCCACACCAAAAGCTCTTCCCCGCCAGTTTACCATTCCAGTTAAATGCTGCCCTTACCCATAAAACCACGGTGGCCCAGCACAGAAGTAACTTCCCCATTACATCTGTTGCAGTTCTGTCAAGAACCAACTCCATTTCCTAAAGGATGGAATGTGGTCAAGGCAAATTACAGCACCCTGCTCATGTTCACTTCACAACTCTGCAACTGTCACTGTCACTAACTATGGCTTTCTGCTCCCCTGATGTTAGTTTTACTCAGTAATGTTGCTCTTAATCAAAGAGTCTCTCCTAACCAGTTCATAGCACAGGAAGTGTCCTAATGAATGACTGCAACCAACTCAGTGTGAGGAAAATGTATCCAGTTTTACAACAGATGCTGTAATCTGTGATCCACGTTTATAAGTTTATGTCTGCCTGGTGAAGCCTTACAGACAGAAAACAGTGTAAAGAAACCGTTTAACACAGTGTCATACAGGATAATAAAGGGATGCACGATATTATCGGGATGTTATCAGTAGGTACTGGCTTGAAAATTATCGGCTAGCAAGCTGATATAATAACCAATAAGTTCACGTGTTTTTTGTGGACAGACTTCATGTTTACTGACTTTGTCTCTTGTGAAACAGGCCAAATTTGTTCTGGTTGTGGGTTTTGTTCTGATTCTCAGGGAGAGCATCATCCAGTTTGAAGTAGAGCTGCAGCGATTAATCAAATAATCGATTAATCCATGGTTAGAGAATTAATCGCTAACTATTTAAATAAGCCATTAATTGCTTGTCTTTTTTAAAAATAACAAAATAATAATAAAAAAGTTTTAAAAAATTAAATTGCTGCTTCAGCCTCATTAATGTGAGAATTTGCTGCTTTTCTGTGTCATTTATGAAAATAAATGAGGAGTCTTTGTGTTTTAGGCTGTTTACAGGCGTCACACTGGGATCAGGGAAATTAGGACGAGCATTTTTCACACTTTGACATTTCCTGGACTAAACAATTAACTGATTAATCATAAAAAATAATCGGTACATTATTCAATAATGAAAGTAATTGATTGCAGCCCTTCTTTTAAGTAGGATGTATCTTACTTGTTTCTTTTAAAAGAAACTGTCATTAAAAAAAATGACATGTTTCACGTAAGTCCAAGTATTTTTCTTCTTTTGCACAAGGAATGAAAATTACATCATTTTAAGTTTTGTGTTTCATTCCTGCATTTGCCGGCGGGCCAACACAGTCAGAGTCTGCATAATAATACTGTATGTAAATTCACTGTGGAGGAGACTTGATGATCTCTGCAGTTAAAATACACAAATATATCGGTATTGATTATAGGCCAAATGAGTTGCAAAATATCTGCATATATTGGATATTGGCAAAAAATCCCATATCATGCATCCCTTGAACAGTCGTACTTCACGAGCACACAGACACCTGAGTGATGCGGTTCATCTTGCGGTTGGTGCATTTGGTCTCGTACTCTGGTCGAAGCTGCAGCTGCTGTTGCTCTTCCTCAAAGTCCACCAGATCCCACTCGTACTCGAGACGAGCCTGTCGCCTCTTCCAGAGCTCCAGAAACAGCGTCACTGCAGAGCACACGACCCCCCAGTGTCATTTTTCAGTCATTTGACTCTTATTCACATTCATCATATCAGTGTAATGGCAGAAGAGTCAGATCTCAAAACTCAGCAGATAAAAAGAAAAGAAAATAAAACATGTTTTTTATTGTTTTATTTGAGTGAGTAAGTCCTTTAAATACCACAAAGTGCGTAACATTGATTTTAAAAGATTAATATTATTCATTAAGCTCCCACTAGGTGGTGCAGTTGGGTTAGAAAATTCAAAATAAAGAAAGCAGACATGTTTACTCACCCCATATCCCCATAAATATGGCAAAAAACACCGTTGCCACATTGTCAAACAGGTGTGATTGCTGAAAGAAGAACATGTTCAAAAAGCGGTTAGTTAATGATAAATGGTTTTGTTGATATTAAGCTGCAAAAACCCTTAAAATGTCACATTTCATAGGTAGAACTTGTATCACAATGAGCAAAAACAGCCCTGATGCCAGGATGTCTCACCCATGAGGAGTTGCATGTTGAGTTGAGTTTCCAGTAGCCACATTTCTTGTCACACAGCGGACACATGACAATATTTCCTCCGATTTCTTCACTACAGATTTCTTTACTACAGGGAAATAAAGATTTTTTTAAAATCAGAAAACAGAACCTAAACAGTGACATTTATAGAAATATCACCTTAACAACAAAAAAGTAATTAAAGCATGTATTCCTGGCAAAAAATCACCTCCACTGGTTGTCATCGTAGGTGAGGAATCCGTAGATAAAACAAATCGTTCCCACTATCGCAGCAAACAGCAGCATCTCAGTGTAGAAGCCGAGCCACGCAAAATAAAGACCTATCTTCTCCCCGTAGTACTTCCTGTTGAAAAAACACATTTTCTGTAAATTTAATGCTGAGTAAATACACAGAAGATGTGACTGTGTTTTCGATTCTTACCGTATCAGATTGAGAGGCTGCTCCTTGAAGAAACAGAGGAATCTGGCCCAGTATCTGTACAGGTTGTATCTGTCACTTTCGCAGTTTGGATCCCTCGATCTCATCCAGTATCTCGACTGCACAGAGAAGCGCAAAGTTCACAAGGGGTGTCAACGTTTCAGCTTCTCACATTCGATTGAATTTGATTCTTGTGGTCACGATTCAATTCAAAACGATGAAAGCAGATAAAAGTCTGGATAAAATTCTAGAGGTTTTTTAAGATGTTAAACTGTAAACTACGGTGGCCCTGAGGTGCCAATCACAAAATAAGAACACAACTGCAAAAAGTAAAACAACAAGAAGTAACAAAACACAACTGCAAAACAAAAACATGACTGCAAATAGAAAACACAATTAAAAGAAAAAACACAACCACAAAAAGAAAAAACAAAACAACAAAAAGAAAAAAACAAAACAACAAAAAGAAAAAAACAAAACAACAAAAAGAAAAAAACAAAACAACAAAAAGAAAAAACACAACTGCGAAAGCAGAAAGCAGAACGACATGAACTTAAACCAGAAGGGAATGTTGCCCGATGTGGACGAGCATTGTTGCTGATTGTTGACAGACAGGAAAGAGAAGCGGCAACCTAACGGCCAGTTGTGTGAGTAAAGAAGAAGAAGAAGAAGTTTTGTCCTGACTGTGGCATTAAAGTCGCCGGGGACAGTGCGCCCAACTTCTGTGTCGGCGGCAGACAGAGGCTCAAAGAAGACGACCCCAACAATGGACCACCTGCAGGTAACCATGACAGCGTCCTGAGTTACATGACAGTGGCCTCTCTCTGTCCTGTTTGAAGATGGACAGTTCGTCCGTGACCATCCAATCAGCAACAACCCTCGACCACAGCGGGTACCTTCCCCGTTCATGTCGACGTGCTTTCTGCTTTCGCAGCTGTTTTTCCTTTTTGTCGTCGTGTTTTCTGTTTGCGGGAGTGTTTTCCATTTGTGGTTGTGTTTTGTGATTTGCTGTTGTGTTTTACATTTGGGAGTTGTGTTTTCATTTTGTGATTGTATTGTGCCACCGTAGTAAACTGCTAAAATGTAAACACGCAAAGACGAACCTTAGACAAACAGCAACATTAAATTATGTTAAACTTGCACAAATAAAAACTTTTAAAAGTTTAAACAGTTTTAAACTCTCAGTAAACTCAATAACAAGTTCAAGTTGTATCGAGGTGATCAACCAATAATTGGCAGAGATATTTATCATTTATAACATAAATTTATCCCCAGCTGAAAAAATAAAAGGTATTAAAAATCGATTTTTAGGATTTGTGAATCGATTCTGAAACTAAGAAAATGAGAATCTAGATTCCCATGAATCCATATTTTTAACCACCTCGACAGTTCATGACCACATTCAATGCGTCAGGATGTTATTGTTGGAAAGCAACGAACATTCAAAAAGTGCAAAATGTCACCAAAAGAAGCTCACGTCATGCAGGGGGAAGGCAGCGGTGTAGGTGCCATTGTTGAGTAACCTCTTGATTCCCTTCTTGTCATTATCTCCTAATTCATCCCTTGTGTACGAGCAGCGGGCCAGGATGTAGAAGACCTGGGCAGAAAGAGAAATATAACAACATATTTTGTTGTCCAAAGAAATTGTTTGGATGAAAACAGAATCACAAAGTAGCGTTTTAATAAACGTTCAATTCTTCTCAACAGACATAACCTAAAAAACTTCAAGTGGAGCTGTTTAAATAAGCCTTTTCAAACTAAAACAAAACAAACACACAGAACTGCATGATCTGAAAACCAGGGGAATGTTTTAATTTGAAGGTCAGAAACAAGATAAGAGCGTCACAGTCAACGCGTCCTTACTATCCTGTTGCGAGTGGAAGGGGGGAAGAACGTCTCTCTGTCGTCGATGAGGAAGAAGTCAGACTTGCTCTTATCGAAGGGGGCTGTGAAATAGTCCGGCTCAGGGTGCATGATTTGCTCCGGCAAGCGAAAAGGGGTGGACAGCCAGTTTATGGGCATCTCCCTGTTGTCTGGGATGTCGTTGACCTTGAATGGGACCTTGATCTTCAGCACGTCAGCGTAGGTGGCCAACACTTCCCACGGTGCGTGGATCTTAACAAAAGACGTTTTTCCATCCTCGGACTCCTGATGACAGAGAGACATGAGTAACAGGACAATGAGCAAGGAGTTACTAATAATAAACTAAAAACAGGAAGGAGAAGCCTGAAAGCAGTTTTTACATGTTTAATTTAAAATTCCTATTTTGCTGACTGTATAGTATAAAGATAAAAGACACTTGTGTACTGTTTTATTTTACACCATTGCTTTGTCTTTTTCAAAAACAAGAGGAACACTGAAAAATACAGATATGTGACATAACAAACACATACATACACGTACAAATGTCTTTGTGGGCCTCCTATTTTCTTATTACATTAAACATAATCAAATTCATAACTGGATGCTCTTACCGACTTATCTTCTATCTCCAACTCCAGGCCCACTTTCTCAAGATTGGCCTCATACACTTTCCTCCTCTCCTTAAGTGAAAAACAGAGCACAAATACAACTATTTATTAATTTAATATACAATTGACTCCTTTACTTGACAATGTACAACAGTGAAATCAAATATAAAACAATATAAAGTGCTCCAAACGGAATAAAAATCATGAGACCCAACAGCTTGTAATAAAAGAGCATGAACAGTGGAACATATCAGACATTTAAAGGTGGAGTCAGTAGGATTTTACTAAAAATTAAAATCTAGACATATACAAAAGTAATGCTGCTCAGTCATCACTTCTGGGCCTCTGTATGTGTGTGGTGGTGACTGTGTATGGAGACACAGCGCCCTCTGCCTGCATTTTGATGTTTTGCTGACTCAGGAGCTGCTCAGGACGAGTGATGTAGACGCACAATCAATCTTTAAGCAACAATAGCATGAGAGCACCACAGAGCACAGCTACTGGCCGCCGTCCAGACCGGAGAAAGTTACGAATGTGGACGTAGCACAAAGAAAAGGAAATACAGCCCTCGTGAGCAAGCAGATAAAACTTGTTCCAGAGTGAGAGTGAGTCTCAGTTTGGCTTTCAGCTGCTTTGGAGCACTGAAGGAGAGGCTGGGAGGAGCGATGCAGAGTTGGGCTGCTTTGTGACGGACAGGTAGGTGCTAAACACTGGCAGTTAGCTTGTTAGCTTGCTAAATTATCGACTTCTCTATTAAACAAATATAATATTCCAATGTAGCTTGCTGTGTAACGTTAGGTAAACGGTGTAGCAGTACACGTAGTACACACTAAGTTACGATACTTCTGGTGGAGGAGGGGCCATTTTGAATGTTGTGTTTACAAACGACAATGAACGAATGCTACTGACTCCTCCTTTAAACACTGAGCAGCAAATAGTCACACATGTTGAATATATGCAGTGTATAGCAGGACACGCAGGGGCACTAAGATTTTTGAACATTTGTATTTTTCGCATTTGTGCCCAAGTACAAACTACATTTGAAGATACAGTTTATTTTTCATTTATAATTGAATTTGGTAACATATAAAACCACATATAACAGTATAAAAAACTGTAAAAACATAAATAAATACATCTTCAATTGCTCTCTTTCCAAAGCACTGATGTCAGACAGAGTGGCCTGTTGTTCCCCTCAGCTACTTTTCTTCTAATTTTATCGAAGTTCTCTCTTTTCTCAATCAATCAGCCTTAAAGCGGGGCGCAAAATTCAACAGCGGGGGAGCCGCGCTGTAAAATGAATATAGGGGAGACAATGTACAACTACAATAAGCTTGAATATTGTAGATTTGACGATATCATCCTGTATACCTAGCTACAATCTAGGTGGAATTTATAAAGTAAATAGTTCAACACTTTCAAAAACTAAATATATATCTGCAGCAGTATCCGCTGTGCTGTACAACCAGACTAAAGAGCAGCTTCTCTCATCTTCTCTCTGTGGGGAGTTTCAGCTCATCGCGCTACACTCAACTGCACCCTCCTAAGGTATGTAGCAGCCATGAGCTGAATCAGAAATTTCTTTTTGTTTTCTGCAGAAATGACAAGAAATTTTTCTTCAGTCTCTGATTATGACAACGGGAGATAAAACTTTCAGAGTGCACATCAGACAGGAAACAAACGAACATGTAATACCAAAGTGAAAATGGAGTCACAGTGAGTGCAGCAGGTTTAGAAGTGGCCCAGAATGATTTAGAACAAGAACTGCTCCAAACAGTGCAGACAAGGCAGCGTCAGTTATTTTCAGCGGTGACATCACTGAGTGTAAACAGGCTGTGAAAGTTCCTCGTGGCTGTGCTGTAGAATGATGTCACACTCAATATGGCACTCTGAATTAGGTTACATGTTTTCAGAAAGAGGCTAACAGACATGAAAAACACAGTCTCATTAGAGCTGTAACGGAGTGTGTTTTTGACAGCACATGTGGATAACACACAGGAGCTGGAGGAGTCCCTCACTGTTGACTCACTTAAGAGGCTGTGGGTAAAAAAGGTGAGTTGGCTGTGACAAACCGCCCCACACCCACAGAGCGGTAACACAGAGGTGTGAAGGCTGACAGCTCACAGTGCTCCACAGCTGAAGAGACGAGCTTCAGAAAGACAAAGAGCAACAATATGTAAAGACTTTATACGTGGTTGATTTACTTAAGAAAACCAGATTGCAAGTCTCTGAAAGTTATCTTCTCAGACGAGAGGATTACTGATCAACGCTGAGAGGAAGAGCAGTTTATCCAGCTTCAGCACTGTTGTGGTATTTCAGGCATGCCACTGACACACGCGGTGAACTCTGAGGATATCCTCTTAGATTAGATTCAGCTTTATTGACATTTCACTGAGTACAACTCAAAGACAACCAAATGCAGTTTATTCCTCATTTGAATGAGTAATGTTAATGGATGGAGATATATTTTTAAAACGGTGTATTTGAATACGACAAGATGAGCACAATATGAGCAGTAACACCTGGAACACATATCGGGCGTCGGCTTATTTTTTCAGTGCCTAGTAACACAGATTGGAGCAGCCACACGTCAGCAGCAACGCAACACTTCAGCTCAGGAGGCTCGCCGATTTTTTCTGCAAGATGCGTGCGGTTCTCTGCTAAAATAGCCGGAGAAATAACCTGTTGTCAGTCATACTGACATCATACCAGCAACATTTACTGTAGTTTCAACAGTTCTGGTCTGTCCTTCAAAATAAAATCTTTCACGAGCATGTATGCACAGAGAATCCCTTCATTCAAAGATTTAATTGTGAAACATTTGGAGGAATTTGTTGTGTAACAACTGACCATATGTAAACTAGTTTAAATATGGTCAGTTATTTAAAAATAAGGTCTTGTTATTTAAACTGGGTTTTATTTTCAAATAAATGACAGTCGAACCAGAGACCCAGTGTTGTTAACTAGGCTGTTTTATGTTGAGGAGTAAAAAAGAAGATCATGTGGCGAGCAGGAGTTCTGACAGAAGCTTGAGACTACTTTGCAAATACTTTTTCTTTTTAAATAAAACAGTCCAAGCGAAGAGGGATTTCTCCCACATTTTTTCATTTTTTTTACCATTTTTACCCATTTCTGTCTAAACTCAGTATGAATTAAATTATCATAAAATGACATGAAACACTTTCATATTAATGGGAATTATCAAATGAAAACTCTGTAGAGAGACGAGGCATGCAGATAGACGCAGCAGACGCTGCATGTGTGAACAACAACTGCAAGTGAGACGCAGCAGATCGGCGACGCAGACACAGATGCAAGATGTGTGTCCCAGGTGTAGTAATGGCATGACCGACTGAAATGACTACACTAGGATATGTAAAACATGTGCAGCCGTTACAGCAGGCAGTTGCAGGTGTAGGCGTGAATACACAGTATGGGTGTATGAACGTGTCGAGATAATGCTGCATATGAGGCTACAGACAGAATAAGGAGCAAGATATGATTATGGCGAATACACCACAGGACAGATATGAACAGCACAAACAGCAGCCAAATAGAAATGAAGCAGATACACACAGCATGAACAGTGTATGAGAGAGCAGGCATAGTGCAGGTGAGTGCAGGTGAGGGTGGCAGTGGAAGGTGCAGCTGGGCAGCGAGTGAAGGCGTCTGCAGTCTGTAGATTTTGTTTCTTACCTGTTTCCTCTCACCGTCTTTCTCGTCAACATAGGACAGGACAAAATCAATCCTGCGCGCTCCGTCACGGAAGAACACAGAGTCTTTACTGTGTTGTTGTTTGTCAATCTATAATGAGACAGAAAAGAGGTCACAACTTTTTAACCACACACACACACACACACACACAAAGGCACAGCATCAGCTCAACAAGTCTCTGGTTCATTCAGCACTGCACGGCAGACGGTCAAACTGCAGTCTGGATCAGCTGCTAAAAGCAAAACTCGAAGAGCATGAGCTCCACAACACATCACACTGGACTGCTTTGTCAGAAACAGGAAAAACACTGATAAGCATGTTGTCACTGCAAACACAAACAACATGCTAAACGAAGGGCGTCCGCCATGACTATGAGTTTCATGTTTCTCTTGTGAGATTGGTCGGATTATTGTAGATGAAGACAACAGCCTTTCACACATTTTTGGGTCTTTGATTTTGATTTCAGACTCCTATAGAGCAGCTAAACACGACTGACTGAACAGTAAAGTCCATAGATCTTTAGAAAACTCTGACTCCGCCCTCTCTCTTCCTTCTATTTTCTGCATTCTCTCAAAACAGTCTGTGAGGGTTACTCCTCCCCCTTTCCCTCATGTGCGCCTCCACACTTGGCTGTACTCACAACCCCTTTACTGACACAAAATAAACACAGCTAGGACACTGATAAAATGTTACTAACAGCTTGTGCTTCTCACTCTTCAACATGACAAAGTAACATGTGGTCCTTTTAGAAAATATTAGGGCCCCACTAACCCTTTTTGTCTGTTTTCCTGCTGTGATTCAAGTGACTGTAAAAGTAATGTGATACCACACACGTGTTGATTACCAGATGTGACATAACTTATGAAGATTAACAAATAAACAACATACTGCAAATACACATTTTAGCTCCTACAAGCATAATAGCTCTCCTCTGAAGTAATCTTTGTTGTATCGCAGACTCACACACAGTTTTCTGATGGCTTTTCTTTCAGGTCATCTATCAACAAATTGAACACGACACAGCAAAGGTGGACTACAAATCCATAACACCATTCTCTACAGGGACAGTTCACACTCTACCATCAGTGTACTTTATGTGCCTCTGCTTTCATGTAAATCCTGGAATTCTTAATCTCTAAAAACATCTGTACTGTAGGCTGATGTGATTCCAAGCATGTATATCAGAAAAAGTTAGACCCTCAGGGGCTGTCTCTTTAGCAGCTCCACAGCTGAAGAGAAATTTACTACATATGAATGCGTTCAGAAGGACAGGAGGGCATGACTGTTTGCTGTCGCTGCTTCAGCTGTTCAGAAAGCTAAAAATAACCATGTGCCATGATCCTCTGTCACTGCTACAGAAGTTACCTACACAGGACTGCAGACAATTCAGAGGACTCACACATACAGCATCACAAAAACTACAGCATCACACTCAGCTACATCTACGGCTACTGCACCGTAGATCTGAGTTTGGCCTGTCGATGAACACCACGCTGTGGGGGCAGGGAGGAAATGAAAAGCACTTTACCTCCATGGCCCACTCCCTTTATGGTTAGGATGCATCAGCGGAAAGGCCGGCTGCTTGAGAGAGTAAAATTGCCTTTCTCCAGGGAGCACAGTCCAGCCCTGAAAGCTTACTCACTCTCACTGCAATCCCCCAGCCAGAGGAGCTCCATCCAGTCTGCTCACCCCCCACGACAAGCCCTCACTTGCTAAGACATCCATAAAAAAGGGAAAGGAGAAGAAAAAAGGAGGAGGGATAATGGGAGAGAACTAGAGGAGACTCCTCCAGATGACATAAGCAGGGGGATAGCATAGCTTCTGCCAGCTGGCTAACGTAATTAGAGAACAGCATCAGAAAAGGGGAGGTGACATTATGGTACCGACAACACTGACCATCAGGAGAGTAAAAGCAACCGCCTCACAAACATGTTGTCCAAGATTTTAGAAAACCAGTAAAACCTTCACTGAAAAGACAAATGACCACGTGAAAAAATCTGCTCTGACACGTGAGCTGAGGGTGAACAAACTGAAGATACATAATCTCCCCCCCTCTGACTCCACTGTTTAAAAATAATCAATTTGACTATCTGTTGACCTTACTACGACAGTGCACAGAGGGCAAACTTTCAGTGCAAAATGCAGGTAAATTGTCTCATCAGACACGTTGCACAAATCTTGTGGATTTTGCTCTACAGTTGGATTGACCACCCTGGTTCTTACTTCACTAACTCGTAGAAACATTTGTGTTGACGTGTTCCACCTTTTTACAGTTATCTTATCCAAATTATGCATTCACTCTAACCACTGGTTTGCACTGCCTCACAGACTCGAATGGACCGAGATGACCATGGAAGGGAGGGTGCTTTGCTTTCTTCGACTGGTACGTCACAGCCGAAACTCTCTAATTTGCTGTAATTATAGATCAGGCCTAAGGACTCATCTGCTGGGAGCCGCTTCTGCTCAGTAAATCTGGTGGAGGCCACAGAATCTTATACATTTGCCAAGTAACCCCTAACTACTGGGCGTTCAGACATATGTACTTCTTTTATCTTAATTAGGGAGGGCAAATGTTAAACATGGTGAGATAAATGGGCTACTAGTTACAGGGCGGGGTTTCGTAAAAATATTACCTCCAAAGCGTTTCTGTTTTGGGGTTTAAGAGTTTGGGACAGAACTTCTATGAGACTGGTCACCCCTTTGATTTCCAATAATCATAATGTAGAATCTTATCTCCAACCTGTAAATTGTCAGAGAACAGCTTTTGAGTTTCTAATGCACACTGATATTACATATTAGTGTCAAAAAAAATCAAACGGCAAAGGTGCAGTTAGGACCCGACCCACATGGAATTTTTGAGGCCCGATGCTGATTCCAATAATTGGTAGTAAGAAAATTCCAGTATCCAATACATATTAGCAGATGTTACACACATATAATATCCGCTGAATGTGGTTATCAAGTATTTGTGACAAAGGCATGAATGGAGGCAGAATATCTGACATCTTAGCAAACTGAGGTGCACTGAAGAGTTACCACTTCACTTTTTAGTTGGTAAAAACGGAGCCACAAATGATATAATTTCACCATTTTAAATTACTAGTCCAAACATTTTTACAAGCCTGAAACAGCTTTAATATTAGCGCATATTGGTGAACCATATGCCGATGCTGATATACCTGCAACAGCCCAATATCAGCCAATAATATCGGCCAACCAATATATTGGTTGGGCCCTGGGTGCAATTCAGCACTCAATGATAAGATTGCCAAGGGCAAGTAAAACGCCAAGCAGGGCTAGTTAATCTTGCAAATAACTAGTTGGGTTGTTGTTGGTAAAAAACAAACAAACAAACATTATTTTGTAATGGAGTAGCTCAGGAATTACCATTTCGCTTTTTTTTTTTTTTTTTAAATATCTGTTGAGGTTTGTGTGCAATGCTGATTGAACAACCTCAAGAAAATGGTGGCAGGAAAAGACATTTATGAGCTGAAACACAAGCAAACATTTGAATTATCCTGGAAAAAGAAGTCTGGTTGAGTGTCATTTCCAACTATGTATTACACAGTTTAAAATGCAGTAGTTTTTCAGAGGCATGTCGAGCACGAACACCAGTGGACAGCATCCTGCTTGGCAGCTGAGAGAGCTGCCGACAAAAGCTAATACATACATCAATAAGATCATTTCTAACAGTAGGAAAAAGTAGAAAAAAAAAAGCTGAATACTCGTCTTTCTATGTTCTTGCTTTTTTTTCTTTCCAAAGAACATCGTTGTGCACTGCTTGCCACTTTAAGAAAAAGGTTACTTTTATATCTGGGTCCTAACTTCATTTCAATGCAGCAATCACTGCAATACTTCAGTGTTAGGGGTGTAACAGCACTTGATGTATCGATGCATTGATTTCTATTCTTACAATCCATCTACATCGATAGCTTAATGACAAATCGTCCTTCTCATGTGACTTGTATCAATCTAAAACAAACTGAATTAATACTAAGAATTAGAGATGCACCATCCACTTTTTTTTCAGTTCCGATCCGATTATGAGACACGTGCCGATACCGATACTGATTCCGATATACATATATGTATTTCTTGTTATTATAGGCTCTAATTATTATTACTACTACAAACCCTGTACAGATGTGATATAACTTTCAGTGTTTTATGGCCTAGCTAAGGCTAAAACCTTTGTAAAACATGAACAAATACATACAGAGAATGTAAATGCCATAGAATTTTTTTTTTAATTTTGAGGAAAAGAACATAAGTATTTTGAGGAATAAATAACAATTCCTTTAAAACTTAAGGTGCATCATAATTTAGCAAATTAAAAGCATTTAAATAGAACACTACACTATAAATAGTGCAACAGCAACTTAAAAACTGAAATCTACGAAAATGTAATCTGAACCTGATAAAGACTTGTGTTAGCTTACTGCTAATGTAAACCAAAAATTTCCTACAGCTGCAGCTTCACATTAAAAGCATTTGCCTTGCAAAATGCAAGATTACTTTTTACTTAAAATTTTTTTTAAAAATTCAACCCCCGCCAACGTCCTGCTGGTGAAGTCTCCTTCAGTCTCCTTCCTCTCGTCATATTTTAAGTGCTGCACGGACTGAGTGGCCTTCAGCAGCATGTAATCGTGTGCGCCGTAGCATGACGTAATGCGCGCCGCAGACATAGAATCAAAGTGAATAGATCGGTTCAAAGGATCGAACCATTGTCACCGATACCTGATTTAGCTATTGCGTCCATATCAGACCCAATACCAATAATGGCTCGGATTGGCCCCATCTAGGGCTGCACGATTCTTGCTAAAATGTGAATCACGATTTTTCTCCCTGAGAATTGAGATCACGATTCTCTCTTTA
>JAPQLA010000022.1:17171543-17183728 GCA_029822935.1 Naso vlamingii | reverse complement strand
CACACACACACACTACACTCTGCTTGTTTATTTATGTGTGTCGTTTCACAGGCTGAACTGAGAAAAAAGGTGGAGGCTACCAAAAATAAATGCTGTGACCCAAGCAACAGGTAGAGTCGCTTTTTACATTCCTAAGCTTGTGATACAACAACACGTTTGTTCCTGAAGGAAGTGCGGAAGTTGGCTGCTGCCTGTTCAACAGCCTTCATGCCATTTTTAAGCTCGGGCTGATCGGGGAGCGAGCATGAGGCTTTGAGATCACTGACCGGTGGCTGAGGCTTTTTTTTTTTTTTTTTTTTTTTTAAAATCCGGGAAGTCGCATCTGCATTCAGCACCTTGTCGTCATGCCTGGCCACAGGAGGCAGGTAGGTGAATTTATTCTTACATACTAAAACAGAGAGCTGATCTGTGGCCAGCTTTGGACTTTAAGCTTCTGTGATGTTACCATAGCCCTGCTGCTATCTTTAACATGACCGCCAGTCCTGCACCTGACAGATGAAACAGTCAGGAAGCTCATGCTAGTGCTGTGCAAGAGCCACCCTCACACACATCAAGGCAACATAATGATTCCATAACCACAATCAGCATGGAATGGGTTGTGTGTACTTTCCCAGGTATCATTATGTTCAGATCGTACTCTAGGTCTGCCACACCTTCACTAGTCTGGCTTGCATGTACCTTGTGTGTAGACAGCTGTGTGAGCGAATACTATGGCTTGGCATGACGATGAGAGCACATCTAGATGCCATGCCACTCAGTCAGGTTAGATTAAGCCTTTTCACCAAGAATCCTCCGTGGTGAGTCAGGATCGCCGCCAGTTTCTCTCATCACAGTGGCATTCACGGACACACCCCCACATCACAGTTTGACAGGATTCTTTTGTAAATGATGACCTTTCTGCTGCTTAATTTTCACAGGCTTGTTATTTAATAGCAGTGACTGACAAAACCATGTAGCCCTGAGAGTAAAACGTGTCACTTTTATCACTGATAATGTGTGAATTCGCTTTGCTGTGTGGATAATTTTCTCCTTGACTGTCATTATTTGTCAATATTTTGTTGTATAGCCCAGTATTGAATTACTGGAATTCATGGGGGTGGTGAAAGAGAACGGCAACGAACAGGCATCAATTCCTCCTGTGGTAAGAATTTAATGTGTCCACTTTAGGAAAGATGCTATATGAAACGTGATAGCACCAGTCAGAACAATTATTAATTACAATACCATTTCTTTTATTCCCAATACTGACTCCGATACCCAAATTTGGCTAGCAGTTGATACCATTACTGATCCAATACCAGCCTGAAAAGACAACAATTCCTTTAAAACGTGAGGTATAATCATAATTTACTTAGATAAAAAGATTTAAATGAACACCATAGAGCAGTAGTTCAGAAGCAACTTAAAAACTAAACTCTAGAAAAATCTAATTCCTTACCCTGCACTATCCAAGCTAGCTGGGAAGTAGCAGGGTGCCATATAGTGACTAATAAATCACATGGTATTGGATCTGTGTGGGAGTGGGGAACCTGCTGATACTGAAACCAGCATTTTCGCGGTATCAGAGGCATTTTCCGATACTGATGCCAGTATCTGAACATCTCTAACAATCATCAGCATCACTATTACCATCATTTAAATTGATTGCAGACAATATGAAGTTAAGTTTTCCTAGAAACAGGTCCCACATGGTCTAGTGGTTAGGATTCATGGTTTTCACCCAGGTGGCCTGGGCACAAGTCCCGGTGTGGGAAGAGTAAAGGTAATTTTTATTAATCCCCTTGGGGAAATTGATCTTCTTCATTTGACCCATCCTATTCATAAGGACCTGGATCCAAACCCAGAACCTTCTTCCTGTTAGGCAACAGTGCTGCCCAAAGTCTCTCAAACATTCCCTAATTTTCCAAACTGTCTTGTTTTCCCATAGTATGATTTTAACTAGAAATTAACCCTGCACCTATAGTACAAAATACTGATTTGATCTCTAACGACCATACAATAACTAGGGCCTGACCGATGTGATTTTTGGGGGCCGATGCCAATACCAATAACTGGGAGTACCGCTGTGTGGTAACTACCCTGAAAACCACCTCCCTGCTGGAGGATTTTTCCAGAAAGCCGGCGTTTTTAAAAGCGACTGCTGCTGCTGTGGTCCGAGGCGGCACTGACAGGGAGGTGCTTTGGTGGAAGGCTGGGCGCTGGAACAGTAGTACACACAAGGCACAAGTAACCAACAATTTCTACATATTTGGGATATTTAACTGTGATTTGTTTGGTAGAAATGTTGAGCCATTTACAGATTTTCTTTTGGTTTCTTGTACGACAGTAGAGCTGTGTTGTACAGCTCAGACGACGACACTGTGAGCTCCTCCATGTTTGTGTTCAGATCTGCGATGTCTGCTCTCCGCTCTGTGCTGCAGCGCTGCGTCCAGCTTCTCTAGCAATGAGAAAGACAAGAGCACATGGCTGCAGTCAAAAAATTACGTTAAAATGAACGAAGAAAAAGTTTTGTCTTTGGTGAGTGGGTACTAAGGTTAGCTAGCACCCACTCGCTGAAGACCAGAGGTTTGCTTTGCCTGAACGTTTCAATTTGATTGGCTGCCACCCAGCGGCTACCATCAGAGGTTAAACACGGTGAGCTCTGAGCGGCAGGGCAAAATTTGTTTGTGGCAACTGTGTCTTGGTCCTACTGCCGCAGTGGAAACCACCTCCCCTCTACGCCCTTTGCTTATTGAAATGACTGGAGGCGGCGAGTAGCCGTGCTGCGTTGTGAAAAGGTCTTTAACAAACTTAAATGCCCTAAAGAGTTAACTCTTCACTTTCTAGTTGTTAAATAAGGAGCTGCAAAATACCTAATTAAACCATCTTAAATCACTAGTCCAAGCATTTTTTCAAGCCTTAAAAACCGTTTTAATATTGGTGCATACTGGTGAACAATATGCCAATGCCAGTATATCTGCGACAGCCCATAATATCCATAATATCGGTCAGCTGATATATTGGTCGGGCCCTTGCAATAACTGCTGTTAAAATGTCACGTAGAGTTGCTGCGATGCTGCTACTAGTATCGGAAAATGTCTCTAATACCGCCAAAAATGCTGGTATCAGTATCGGCAAGTATGCCAGTCTGCAGTTTGTGGACCAATCCGATACCGTGTGATTTATTAGCCGCTTAACAGCTACTTTCCATTTAGCGTTGTGTTACAGCCCGGCTCCAGCAAAATGTGATTTGATAATGTTTTACACTGTCGTCCACCCACCAGGAAAAAGGTGTTATGTAAGGAATTAGATTTTATTTTTTAAGTTGCTGTTGCACTACTGCTTTATAGTGTTTTTTAAAAATCTTTTTGTTTTACCAAAATTCTGATTACACCTTACATTTTAAAGAAATTGTTACTTTTATGTGCTGGTTTCGGATCAGTATTCAGTGTCAGCCAATATGAAAGTTCTGGTATTGGCAAGAAAAAAGTGGTATTGGAACATCTCTAACATAGAGCACCTTTCCAAACATGCTAACCACTAGTTCTGTCCACCTAAAATCACGGATTAAGATGGGTTTTTATTATTTCTGAAGCAATGAATGTTTTTCGTCCCACAGCACACTCCACTATCGTACGACTATGTTCTGGTTGCCAAAACTAAACAGGAGAGAGACGCCTTCAAGAAGCAATGTGAATACATAGAAGAACTGAAAAAAAAGAACATGAAAGTCACTGTGAGTTATTAATTTAACAAAGATTTTTTAAAATCTTTCTGTCCTTTAGTAGTCCTCAGTGAATGTGCTGCAGAGGTTGTGATTCATTAATTAATCTAATCTTTTTTTGCTTCTGTTAGAAAATTATAGATGATGATCTCATCTTTTACGGGATTCAAGCACCTAAAGAAATCTTTGAGAAGTACCGGTATCTGCTCAAAGTGTCTGACGCTTGTAACTGGAGCTCAGATCAGAACATCGTGCCACTCAGCACCAGGTAAACATGCCGCCAGCTATTACAGCTAATCACAGGTGCTATTTGAAGAGTGTGCGATTGTTTTTGTTATTTGTTCTCATGCAAATGATTTGTAAAGTGGGCACAAGTAGGCAGCATTTTTCTTGTCATAATTTCTCCTTGTTTCAGAATAAGGATCGTCCACTTCATCTTGAATCACACCCCCATCCATACAGGAGGTGAGAGAGACTTGCTTTTATTTACAGTTAGAGGTGGATGAAAATATTGATATCACAATATTGTGTTTCATAATATCGTATCAATTCTCAAAACTGCCTTATCGATTTTTTATTGTTTTCATGCAAAGATTCACGGTAGTGGTTCATTTTATTTATTTTTTTTAACCTCTCTACAGCTACTGCGCAAAAACTATTACCATGATATTCAGATTGCACAAGAAAAACTTTTTTAAAACTCAGATTTTATGACTATTGTGTTTATACTTTGAAAAGTTTTCCCACAATAAGATTGAAAAATAAAAAAGCAATATGTATAATATGTATATCTTGCTTATATTATACATGTCGTTCGCCGGATTCTTGCCAATACACAGCCCTGTGTACGTTCCCGATCCGCCCCAGGTGACCTGACACATACGCTTCCTTCTTACTGTTCTCACCTGTTTTTCTTTCCAGAGAATTTGCGGGAGCTCATGAAGATGAAGGTTTTTGAGGCAAGGTTCTGCTTGCATGAGGTAAAACTCCTATCATGCAGCGTAAACCTTGTCCTTTCCACTGCATCTATGATTAATCACAATTTATTACAGGTTGCAATATTGTCCCCATGTCTAGCTTGATAATTGCTTATTACCAGGACTTTAAACAGTCAACTTAGGCCTCTAATAATAAAGAATGAAAATACGATCCTGACATTCTTTTAGTAAGATAGAGAGACACCGTTATCTACTGATAAACCTATGATTTTCCCTCGGCCATTAAAGTGCTTCGCTTGTCTTAAAAGCTTCTGTAATTATGAAGTGAAACTCGGCAGTGACCTTCCAAAACAATAGATCGCTGCCATTTAAGTATTTATTCACGCAGACGCTATGTGGTTCATATGACTTCACTGAGTCATTTAATGCTGGGAGTGAGTGGGCATGTGTGTGAGCATACACTGATACATGTGTGCTCGTAAACATGTGCATGTGTGAATATCTGTTCATTTAAAAACACTGTGGGAGATGGAACTGCCTCCACAATATTTTAAGTTTAGAAAATTAAAATGTAAATTCCAGTTAATTTTAACTGTAAGGCAGCATTAAGTTTGGATTTCTGTTTTATTGTACTTATAAATAATTTAGCAAAATCAGTTAAAATTGCCCGTAGCTTATGAATCAGCATTGTGAGCTTCTGCTTTCAGTTTGACTGGATGCTGCATTTACCAGTATGTACAAAGAGCTTCTTCATGTTCATGTTCAATTTTTTTTTCTTTTTTTTTTGTGTGTTTGTGCTTTCAGAAAAAGAAGCAGAGAGAGCTGAAGGAGAGCTGGGCACGATGGACAGCCTGTCTCCAAGGGCAACCCATAACTGCCGTCAGGTTTGGACTGAAACACAACAACCTATTCATTACTCTGCTCTTTACAGTCGCTGTTATTGCAGCATAATTGTTCTCCATCTCGTCCTACTGTGAAGGAGGTTCAAGTATTGACAATACAACGACAATCAAGTCAACCCTCTAACACACGATGCAGCCATTGTTTGGACTCATAATTTAAAATAATTCACAGTACTTAACACTGGTACAGATTAGAGTCGTCTTTGTCTTTAGATTGACATCGCAGACATGTACCATGTCTCACATTTTAAGTGAAAATATGAATAAACACTTTAATGGAGCCATCTCGAATAAACATATCAACTAGGTTAGCCACATTTAGCTCATAGGGCACTCATAGAGACACGATACACTGTACATGATCACTCTAATTTTGGATGGCCTCGTGAATATTATTTTAGATGTCATGAGATTAAAACAGAGCCATATAACTGACGATTTATGATTTAAACTGGATAATTTATTAACTTTTTATATCAACTTTTTATGTTTGTCTAATGACACAGTGCAGTCTGTTTATGTGTCACTTGATGAAAGTCAATTTTGTGCAGTTTTATAACACATTACACAGTACTTGCACAGTTTAAATTCACAAATGTTGGTTTAGTACCAGCCCTGTAATGAAGTGGCGACTTGTGCAGGGTGGGTTGTGACCCGCCTTCACCCAATATCAGCTGGGACTGGCTCCAACCCCCGCAAACCTGCCAAGGAAAAGAAGTTACAGAGGATGTATGGATGGTTCTTCAACCATCTCTTAAACAGCATGACATGCACATTACGTGCATGACATAATAAAAACATATTATAAAGTATATTTGTTCAGTATACACAAAAAGCGTACACAGTATTTTAAGTTAACTATTATATAAAATTAATATAAAATTGGTTGCAAAAACTCTTCTATCCTCATATATTTGTTTTTGGATCCCAGGAAGACTAGCTGACTGCTGTGGCATCCGCTTGTGGGGATCCTTAATAAAAATCAAATCAAATGTGTGTGTTTAATGCTTTTAAATTGCAAATATTTGATGTATGTGTATTAAGGCTGGGCGATATGGCCCTAAAGTAATACTGAGATATTTGAGATTTTGAAAGTGTTTGTGTGATAGTATTACTTTTTTACAATATGACAAAATACAGCGTACAACTTGCCAAAGAGTGAGTGATACTGAGCCAGTGAAGTTTGTCTGAGTCGTTTAGAACTCAAAATAGTTGATGAGCTCTCCTGGCAGGATTTGTCTCTCTTATGCTCAGTGGGGTGCTGCGGTTTGAGATGATGAAATAAATATTTTGTAATGTCCTGCTGTTACAGTCTTCTTGCTCTTCTTACACATTACTGTGGTTAATGGTATGTCAGTGTGATCTTTTGTAGCAAAACCACATTCATATGACTGAAGTTACTTCTGTTTTTAAAACTAAATCCTCCACCGTGGAGCTGGTAGCAACACTAGCTTTCAGTCATACTCATGTTTGCTGTTAATAATGGTATGACACCATTAGAATAATGCAATTAAGTTCATATCACCACCACATGTGTTTTGTCGTTTTTCCTTCTCTGTGTGTATTTATGTGTGTATTCTCATATCAGGAACTACTTTGGGGAGAAAGTGGCCTTATACTACCTGTGGCTGGGCTGGTACACATACCTGCTCATCCCTCCTGCCCTCATTGGGGTCATAGTCTTCCTTTATGGCCTTGCATACTTCAACAGCTCACCACTCATGTAAGCTTCTCTACAACTCCACAGTATCTGTTTCTTAATGGGGCATTTACACTGTAATAAAAAAAAATGTGCTTTTTCGTGTTGTAGAAAGGAGGTGTGCGAGTCTAACATAGTCATGTGTCCACTTTGTGACAAGAGATGCAAAGTGTGGCAGCTCTCTGACACTTGCACATATGCTAAGGTACATCCATGCATTCACAGTAGACAGCTGGGTGCTGTTTTGTCTGTTTGTGCTCACTGCTGGTTTGTCTGCCCACAGGTGAGCCAGCTGTTCGATAATAACGGTACAGTGCTCTTTGCAATGTTCATGGCAGTGTGGGGTGAGTTCTGTGTGTCTATATGACATTATTATTCTTGTGTTGAGAGAAATAATCATGTCTTTCAATCATCAGATCCCACTTTAAGATGGGTTAGTGTGATTTATCACAGCAATTCTTCCTGTAGATTGCTTCATAGCCTTTAAAGCCAATGCAACTGGCACATTTAATAAAATATAATGAAATTCTTCTCCAATACTGTTGTTTAGTCGCCCAAACGTTTTGGCTACAGCGGACAACTTGAACAAATAAATCTTTTATCTGCTTCAAAATGAATTTGATCCAACCGCCTGGATGTTTTTTTATGTTCACTGAGTGAGACATGCAGTGCCAAGTAGATGCTAAATCACAGAGAGAACCTACTCGTGTTGGCTTTACTCATCTTGCTCAGCCCAGGCCATCTGGCCATGGGGGTGATCACGCAGTCATCTATAAGAACATATAAAAGCTTTGTGACTGCCTAATTCAGATTTTCTGTTTATAATACTTTTTGTTGATTTTTAAATGTTTATAGTCAGACCTCCTCTCATATCACAGATTTACCTTTTGTAGAAGATAAGTATTCAGGCAGGATGATGATTTAGTTGAATGAAGTTTATCAGCACAGCTGCTGGAAGAGTACTGTGAACAACTACTGGTGTCTTCTAAGAAAAACTAGTGATTGCATGACAATATGAGAGGAAATGTGTGAGGGAGGGATGAGAAAGAAGAACAGAAGCATGGAACATTGATACTGCAGAAAAAAAATCTGCCCACACAATACTGGTTAAAAAAATCTGTGAAAACCAAAAAAGTATTACACTTTAATTGTGCTTTCGCCATCTGAAAAAGGTCAACAAGGTCCGGATTTCCCATGATGCAATATCACATCAGAGTAGCAGTTAAAAGAAATACCACAGAGCAGAAGTAGGGATCAGTTCCTGAGTTTTCTGCTGCCAAATTTCTTTTTTCTTTCTAATTTCTTTTTTTAACTAAAGTTTTTACGTACTTAACCTAAACCAAGCATTCAAAAATGTCCTGCTTTCCAAAGTTTAAACACAACCCTCATCTGTTTAACTGTATGTATGTTGTTTTAGCACAGCAGGTTTTGTGAATGACCCTGGTTCAGTACGCATAGCCAAATTAAATATGTGAGTTTTTGGCAAAATGAAAATGTTTTTCACTGAATAATTAACACAAATTTTAGACAACATTTTAACATTTTGACATTTAGTTTATGAAGATATACTCATTTTTGGGTGTTTAATTTGATTTCAGACTCCTATAGAGCAGCTAGACACAACTGACTGAACAGCAAAGTCTGTAGATCTTCAGAAAACTGCGACTCCGCCCTCTCTCTTCCTTCTATTTTCTTCATTCTCTTAAAATGGTCTGTGCCAGTTACTCCCCCCCTTTACCTCATGTGCGCCTCCACACTTGGCTGTACTCACAACCCCTTTACTGACACAAAATAAACACAGCAAGGTCACTGATAAAATGTTACTTACAGCTTACTCTTGTCCCTCTTCAACAGGACAAAGTAACGTAGGAACAGTCGTCCTTTAGCAGCAGTTTAGCCGTTAATCCAGCTCATGTGCTCATGTTGAGGAAGTAAATAAATCCACACAGAAAAAATCCACAAGATACAGGAACACTCTCAACTTCTGTCGGGTGCTCGGCGCTTTAGGAAAGTTAACTATCCTTCATACACCTGAGGAGAAAAAAAAAACAAACAAAAACAAACTTTACTGGAGCCATGTTGAACAAAGTGCTGACAGTAATCCCTGAAGCAGAGAGCAGAGCGCAATGGTGTCTGAGCAGAGTCGGGGAGGGGGCAGGCACAGTGCTGTGTGCACGAGCTGGCATGCCCATATAAGGAGGTCCAGTACACATTGACATCACTGGAAAAACACTGTTAAAAAAAAAACAAAACACGTGAACCAGCGTGCAGAGCCGACTGAAACAGCCTGCAGGGCTCACTTCCAAATGCACGAACCTCATTATGTGACACTTTGACATCATTTAACACGACTATCTGACACTGTTACAACAGTTATAGGTCAGAAAAGATGGAAAAGCAAATTGCTCTCCTTTCATACATACGGCCATTAGGCTTTATAACTCTCTTGCCAATGGCAGATGAGCTGCCAGACATGTAAATTTCCCTTCGGATATTAATAAAGTACATTCAATTAAATTTTAAATATTAAAATAAACCTGCTACCACATATCAAAATAGTGGCAAATTCATCTATATTTTAAGATTAGAGTCTTTAGTGAGCACACAGCCAGGCTCATGGGATTTATTTTCAGTACATTTCAGTTAGTTAAATTTTGCAGACAGCCAATATACAGATACACATACAAGATAAACATCATACATTGAACATAACTTAAATTGCACAGTGTTATGGTATCAGAGTGATGTGGTTGTCAGAGAACATTCAGTGTTTGTATTACAGATGGGTGGAAACTGTCACAGCTGTTCAGTCTTCAGATTGTTTTTTCTGTAGACTTTAGGAACTCATAAATTTCTTATCTGCGCAGCAACACTGTTTCTGGAGTTCTGGAAGAGACATCGGGCTTCCTATGTGTGCGAGTGGAAAGTGTCTGATTGGTGTGAGGAGGAGGTATGAACACCTTTAAACATGATTTTTATACATTTCCTGTAAACCTGATCATTGTTCATTAGAATTCATTGCTTTGTGATTTCTTGTAATGTGTTAAACTTTAGGAGGAACTGATCCTGGAAATTGTGAACAATGTCGACTGTGAACCCAAAAAACATAAGCACTCGTATCTGCGCAGCACTCTGGTTTTGATCTGTGTCACTGCTATGGTGGGTGACTTGCGTTTTTCACTGAAGGGCTTGTACATCTGTAGAGTTCAGGTTAAAATAAGAATCAGGTGGAAAAACAGATGTGTTTTTGTGTTTCCACAGATATTGGTGATCATTGGCCTGACACATGCCTTGGTGGTGTTCAGGGTGATCGCAGCTGTGCTCTTGGCAGAGGGAAAATGGGAGTTTCTGAGCACCCACTCGAACAGTGGTGCGATGATGCTGGGGGCTGTCCTCCATTACCTCATCATCACTGTCATGACGCGGGTACGCCGCTCTCTCAACGTGCATCTCTGCTTCCTGTCAGTGATGTCCTCTGTAACCTTGACATGTCTTTGTTTTTGCAGATCAACAGGATTGTAGCCATGAAGCTCTGTGAAATAGGTGCGTCTACCTATTGTGATATGAGATATGTCTTTTTCATATGCTAAAAATTTTTAAAGAGATGCTGGTAGATGCTGCAGAATTAAACTTTAGCTTTAATGCATTCCCCTTTTACCATTTAATTTCAAAGTAAAATTAGATTTAGGTTTAGAAATTGTTATTTTAATAGTTAATGACAGATTTATGATCGTTGTTGTGGTGCAAACAAATCTATGGGGGCTGAAGCAGATAATTGACAGACTTCTCAGACAGGCAGAAGCGAATGGTCTGGAACTGTTTGGCAGCTCGGCAACAGGGATGATGAGTCTGAGAGGGGCTTAAGCCATGTGTCCACTTGCATATGCAACTGTGTCCATAAATCTAGATAATGCCCCCAGTGTCCAACGCAAGGAAATGGATTTCTTTATGGAGGGATAGAAACGTAACAGTAGCACAATCAGATTCACAGTGTGTTATAACTATAATCTCTTTCTTTTTAATTATATAGACTCACTTAGCCATCCAAATTAACAACTGAATTGAATTGAAGAAAAAAGCCTGTTAGCGATAGCAGCTTGTTGGATAAGCGCACTGTCATAGGGTCTCTCCAAAATTCACCACCAAAAACTGAATCTTTTGAACGTATTGAGGCACATTCCGGCTGGAAATATTATGCAGGTGAGGAGTTTCACAGGCACATTGGAAATCACAGGAATGAATGATTTTCAGCAGTGCTTTAAGTGGAAAAAAAAGTGCCGGTACTCCCCTTATTTACCTGTTGGCATGTGAATCGGCAGCTGGCATTGGCAAATCATCAAGTAATAGTCTAAGTTCTAAATTTATACAGTGAATTAAAGATGGGCCAACTAGAAGATAAAGCTGTTTTTTTTACAAAATTAATTTATTAAACTACTTTTACTTTCCTGCCTTGGTATTTGACAAGGCCTATACATAAGCCCATTTGACTGTCAGAGTGTCATCATCAGAATAATAATAGTAATTGACTGCATTTACATAGCGCTTTTTTTAGATACTCGGAGCACTTTACAGTGAAGGGGGAATCTCACTAGTACGTAGCACCCACCTGAGTGATGCACAGCAGCCATGTTCGCCAGAACGCTCACCTCATACCAGCTTGAGGTGGAGAGTGAGATGAGTGAATGGGCCAATTACATGAGTAGGATGATTAGGGGGACAGATTGAATGAGCCAGGACACCAGGGAACCTCCTACTCTTTACGACAAGTGCCATGACCTCGGTTTTACGTCTCATCCGAAGGACGGCATCTCCTGCAGCACAGTGTCCCCGTCACTCTACTGGGGCAATGGAATAGATTTTTGGTCAGAGGGAAGGTCGCCACCTGCTGACCACGACCAAGACCACTTCCAGCAGCAACTTAGTTTTCCTTGGAGGTCTCCCAT
>JAPQLA010000022.1:17120429-17134167 GCA_029822935.1 Naso vlamingii | reverse complement strand
CACGGCTCTGTCATCTCCCAGGTATTTCTCGAACCCTCGCCCCTTCCAGCTTTGTTTAGTAAGACCTGAAACCCAATCCCACAGAGGGTGGCTTTCACCTTGGTTCACTATCAGGAGAGATTATGAAAGCAGCGCTTGTTTGGGCGTGTTACACATTAACTCTTTCTCATGTGCACGTACACACCACCCAGCACTGTGGGATCGCTGCTGCACGAAGCTTCAGCTCAGGTGAATCTGCTGAGAACCTGCAGAGCAGCTACAGAGACTAATCCTCTGCAGGGTCGATGAGAAACAAGTCTGTTGTAATGCTGCAGTGACGAGTGCGCACAGGAACAACACACATACACACACCAGGCGTGTTAATGCACGAACACTCTTACAGTTGAAAGTGAATTACAGCACTAAACACTGAACAGGTTTCCAGTGAAAGAAATAAAGAGAAATGTTGAGAAACTGATCTCAATCAACAGAAAACTAACAGTCCACTCTTGTTAAAATGGATTAATCATAATTCCCAAAGCAAAAACTCACTGAATCCTGAATATTTTCTGTCTGTCTGAGTCTTAGAGTGAACTGAACATGTTTTGGACTCAAACCAACAAATCTGACAAAAGAAAAAGTTTGAAGACGTCACCAGGGCACTGGGAACGAGAGGAAATTTATACTACTGTCTGATGTTAAATGGACAATAAATAAATAAATAAATAAAAATTTAAAAAAATAATTAATTAATGGAGAAAATGTTCAGCACATTAATACAGTTTTAGATTCTGCTAACATCTGCTATCTTTATGTTTAACTCCATCAATACGTGTTAGTGACGTGAGGAGAACCTTGGCGGTGTTTCACTTTTGAAAATGTAAAGAACATGACAGTTTTTCTGTATCTGATGATAAATATTACAGCTTGTCAGTGGAGTCAAATCAAAAATCTTATTATTATTTTTTTAATGAAGAGGTCCGATGACAGAAAAGCACAGGAGTGGCTGGACGGTAACAGCCGTCTGTCTGTGGGCCGCTGGCACACCTTCACCTGTGCGTGCAGTACGCGAGGACTCAGGTGTTTCGTCGTCAGCTCTTCACGCGGAATTCTGCCGCTGCCATGAAGCAACACATGAAGCCTAAAGTTAGGAAACTTGTTGGCGGTTACCTGACATGGCGTAGCGCGAGGCTGATCCGTTCTGACGCGGAAGTGTGCCCCTCTCCGCCATTCTCATCTGGACCTGCTCCTGCACGCGCCGGGCTTTGGCCACCTCATCCGACATTGTGCTCCGGTTCCCGAGCTGGTTGTCAGCGGGGAGCCCGTAGGTGGTGACCGAGCTGTTTGGCTGTAAAGCGGAGAAAAATGCGGTCTCTGAAACTACGGTACTCATGGTGAAAAGGTTAAAGAACGAGACGCAAGTAACTCCGGGTGTCGACAGGCTTTTTGCGCAGCTGAAACTGCGGAGAGAGCGCAGAGCGAGCAGGGTTGCACATCGGCAGGAGGCGGAGCTTCAGCGGGACGATACCAGACTACCTGACACACAGGTGCTGCTCTTCTTCTTCGTGGATTTAAAGGAAGTTTACATTAAAGCCTGTGTCTGGATTAATTCCTCCTAAATATCAATTTTTGAAGTCGTGTATTTAATCCAAAAACTCCCATAAACTTTTCTTCCCCTCACGCGGTCTCCTCACTCAAATACACGTTCGCACGCGCCTCAACTTGCCCTGATTTACTGACTCACAGGTGAGCTGCTCCTCATAAAGATGCGAATCTGAGACTAAATTTGAGATTTTTTCTCTTGTCGTATGAAGAAAAGAAATCTGAAAAAATAAATAAATAAATAAAATTGTTTCAGCTTCTGCATATGTGAGAATGTTTGGGATTTTGACACAAAAAACATTCTCACTCAGCACAACTTTTTAAATTTGTGTTTTCTTCCTTATTATATTATATCATATTTTACTTTATATTATATTATATTATATTTTATTATGTTATATTATATTATATTATATTATATTATGTTATATTATATTAGGGTCCTATTAAACATTTTAGCACCGATTACAATCCATGTGTTCTATGACTTAAAAATGAGGTTAAATATGCTTCAAACAAAACACTTGCTGCTTGAATAATAAAGGTAAGATGAGGTTGTGGCACATTAAAATTTTTTTTTTGTATAATTAGTTTTTGAAATTTCCTCTGTGTTGTTTGTTAGGTTTTTTTGACTCCAAAAAGCATTTTTTAAGTTCCTCTAAGCTGTAGCCTTTTTGATGATTTTAAAATTTAGCCTACTTTAATGTAACATTGGGCTGATTTTTAAAAAATCTCTAAATTCGTAACTATAATGTATGATCAGCACTGAAATATGGGTGCAGATTCGTCTTGAGAGAGTTAACCAGTGAAAGTGAGCGTGTGGATAAGCCAGTTTAAACAAACTGTCACTCGTTCAGTCTCGTGATCATAAACAGTGGAAACTCAAATTAATGAGATTAATGAGGTTAAATATGATGAACAACTCTCTATTTAAACCTTGAACATAAAGCTGTAATATTTCAACATGATGCCATCAAGTGTTACATAAGTCTTGTTTACAGTGGTGGAATGTAACAAAGTCTGTTTAAAGTAGGCCTCGTGTACTTAAGTACAGTTTAAGGTACTGGTGCTGTAGTTAAGTGTTTCTATTTTTTGTTATTTTATACTCAATATCAAACACATTTATCAGAAAAAAAGTCATCAGATTAGATTATTAACACAAAATATAATAAAAATAAATAAAATATAATTTAAAAAAAAAGATTAGAAAATATAATGACATTAGTCTCACCTGAATCAGCTTAATGCAACTGTAATATATCACTGATGATCAGAACACACATGATTCTGAAATGGACCTTTTTTCATAATGACTACCTGGATTGATTGTCATGCAGGTACTTGTGAACTTCAACTTATTTCAAATGCAGGAATGGTTTCGACGCAGTATTTTTGTACCGTGGTATTGGCACTTTCACTTGATCTGATCTTCTCGAGCAGCTTGTTATTTCATCCCCCCTTCACCCTCAAAGAGGAACGACTAAAGCAAAGCAACACTTACAATAAATGTAGTTTAACGACTAAATTGATGGTAATTTATCAACACCCGTGTGACACTGAAGACAAAAATCCTTATTAAGTTAATAAACTTATTTTTAGTGGAGAATATAACAGAATGTGGCGAATGACTGAATGGGAGACTGTTACAAGGTGTGTCACAGTCTTCTTTATTATTAAGTTGAACCACACCTTAGTTTTATCTGGTTTGTTTTTTGTCAGCTTAGCAACAATGAGTCACTGTAGCCAATATGGAAGCGATATGCATCAGCAGGGAGAAGCACATGACACATGCTGCATGTGGATAAGTTAATATAACTTAATATTTTGAATATCTTAAGTCTATATATATATATATATATATAAAGTCGAATGTATATTAAGTCTGCAAAATGTCAAAAAATTGTGAAAAATGCTGATCACAGTTTTGCAGAGTCCAAAGTGACGTCTTCAAAATGCTTCTTTTGTCCAACCAACAGTCCAAAAACCCAAAGACATTTCAATGATAATCATGAATAATAATCCTCACATTTAAGAAGCTGGAGTCAGAAAATGTTTGGCCTTTTTTTCCTTAAAATCACAAATTAAATAATCGAGTAACAGTTGCACCTCTGCATCAAAGTATAGATAAGCATCTCTGCTCGGTTTTATTCCTGATTTACTAGCTGCTTTCTTTTATTTGATGCCTTTAAGTAGAAAAAAACGGCTGAGCCACAGCCTGTCTGGTTATTCCATCAGCCAATCATTCCCCTCGAGGAAAGCAGAGGATTTCATTTCAAAGCAGATCAAAGTCAACAAGTTTACACTGAACTGGATGCAGTGGATCTGCTGAAGTGTGTCCTCTTCCCTCTACTCCTCATTACCTTTGAAATCACCTTTCGCTTGTGCAAATATTTCATCACAGGCCTGTAAAATCTGTTCACACTGGCTTCACCTTCACTGTTCCTGCACAGTTGGAGGCAGAAGCAGCGAATCAAAGCTTCACATGCAGGTTTGGTGCCACTCATTGAGTCTCAGATGGTGAAAAATGTTCATAGGAAAATGTGTCTTTGCAGAATAATCAAAACAGCAATACATTTGTATAAAAGTTGTAAAAAATATCTAAAAAAAAAAGAATAAATCTTGACTTACATTAATCATTAATGCTGAGTTGTTTGTAGATTCTCCTCTCTCAGAGTTCGACGACCTGCTTGTCCGTGCAGATGCTCTGATCTGATGGAATATAAGAAAGTATAAGAAGTTATAGTCACCAGCCACCGCCCTGAAAAATGATCATTCTCACCTTCACAGAGGGTAAAAGCTGGGCATCCACTAAACAAAGAGATGAGTCAAGGGCGAGTGCGACACGCCCGGGTGTGTGCAGACAGTCACACAGTGACATGTTGGACAGGCCCGAAGAGAAGAAAATTTAAATTTAGCTGCTAATTCAAAGTGTTACTTTTCTACTGAAGAGGGAATTGTTCATGGGATGTGAGGGAAATGTTTTTGTGTAATAAAACTGAGCAGTTCATCTTAATGTGGTGTTCGATTTGACAGCAGAGCTTGTTTCTTTTTCACGATGTTGCAACATTTTGTTGATGAATCAGAACAGAGGCGCATCAGAGCAGCTGTTCTGCTGAATTCCCAGCCCAGAAACCAGCCCAAAGGCTTAGTGTGTGTGTGCGTGTGTGTGTGTGTGTTTGTGTGCGTGTGCGTCACAAAGAGTGATTGCATGATAGAGTGAGAGTGAAAACCTTGTTCTGGCAGCTGTCTCGTGCGTCAGGAGCCAACTGTCTGTGGTAAACTGCAGTGCATGCCCAACATTACAAACATTACAATGACATTAAAGGAAAACTGCACTTTTTTGGTTGTTTTTGGTTGCCTATTATCTACAGTCCCTATCTAAGACAAGAACATAGATGCCTTTCCCTTCTCTGTGCCTTTAGTCGGTCACTAGATAGCTGCCGCGTGCTGGCAGTTTTGTACGTTCGATGGAAGCAGTGGGGATACACCGTTACTGCCCTCTAAAGCCCCTAAAACACACCCAAATAATCTTCAACACACTCCATCTACATGTTGTGACCTGCATATTAACTATAGACACTAGCTAAAGACACACTGTTACTGTGGGAGCAAGAACCAAAGAACTACTTTTCTGGGCGTAGTCAAGGTTACAGCACCTTGGTTAGTCGCGGTCACTACAAGTGTGGATGAGGCAGTCACCACATGGTCACCGCACGTAGACGGAGCGTGTTGGGGATTATTTGGGTGTGTTTTAGGGGCTTTAGAGGGCGGTAACGGTGTATCCCCACTACTTCCATCGAATGTGCAAAACTGCCACTGCAAGGCGGCTACCTGTCGATCCACTGAACACACAGAGAACGTAGAGGCATCTTCTTCTTGTCTCACACAGGGATTGGGGATGATAGGCTAACCCCCCCAAAGAGTGCAGTTTTCCTTTAAAGTCAAATAATTTGCAATAAAATGTGTTTGTAAATGAATAAAAAGTATATATGTCACTGAGTGCACATAGAAATAGATTCAAAAACAATTGATATTCAAGAGAAATGCAGCAGTGTTTGCTAATGGACTATGAGATGGTTGTTATGTTAAATTATATGTTTAAGCTTTAAAAAATCTGGAAAGTTGTGAAGTATTTTATTTTAAAGAGCCCTCCAGATCCCCAAGCAGAGCATCAAGGTGAAAGAAGGCGTGTCTCCAGGTCAGAGGTCCACAGAACTGATCTAGTTTAAAGCTGACTAAATCTTGATTTGACAACCTGATATTTGTTTAATGCTTGATATCAGTCCAACATGTGAAGCCCATGTGTTTGTGGCTGCCGGATCAGTTTCCTCTCCTCTGGCTTCAGGCTTTCTGTCAGATTCCTGAACGTAGCTGCAGGGATTCATTCATCTCTCACTGACGTTGGCTGATAAGACCGTGTGCAGCTCAGTCAAGTTTTTCCACATCAACCTGACAAAACCACGTCTATATGAAGCTGGCCTGCTGCTGCTTCAGGCTGAAAGAGGAAGAGGCTTCCCTGTTTTTTTCATTTTTGAGTACGAAACTACAGACTCCATATGATTGTAAACGGCAGACTGCGGCATTAAGGGGCAAGCTGCAACGATAACAGACAGAACTACACGTCGTATTACCATGCTTTTGGCTGTAAACACACACACACACGTATATGTGTATATGTATGTGTGTATGTATATACAGAGAGGGAGATATCTATATATACACAGATAAATAGATAGATTAACTGATTTGATAGATATGTGTGTATGTGTTTGTTTTTCTGTTTGTGGCATCTGAAACCTGGATCTTCACTCGTGATGTGGGGTCCGACGGTCTTTGTGGGTACAAAATCTTGGACCCCACAACGTTAATGTTAAATTTTGGGGTAAAGACTGAAATTTATTTGTAAGATATGAATTGATGTTGGGTTAAGGTTAGGGTTAGGCACAAATTTGGTAAGGCTAGGGTCAGGGTTTGGGTGAAGATCTACAAATGAATAGGAGTCAATGTAAATGCCCCACAAAGATAGCTGTACAAACATGTGTGTGTGTGTGCGTGTAAAAATAGCAATAGCGTCAAATTACAGAGATTAACTGAAAGGGTCCTTGGTAGTTAAGGTATATTTAACCAAAAATATTGCAAACGCCAAAGAAAACCTTTATCCAATTGTCCACTCAGTTGCCAGTTTATTAGGTACGCCTTGGTAAAAGTAACATAATGTGGTAAATGCAATTAATCCTACATTAAGGGAATAATTATATAACTTTTGGGAAATTTTTAAGCCTTGATGGTTATTTTGAAGTTTGCACTTTGTGCTGCCGTTGACTTTGCTGTCCCGCAAAGAAAGAAACAGGAGAAAAAGAGCTGAGGAAACAAGAGATGGTCTCTTTTGGTGAACTGTGTTGCGTTTTCTTTTTCAGGAACCTACACAGCCACTGTGTTGTCGTGTGACTCTGCAAAGTTCGTCCTGATCATTTGTGTGAGCTCGGAAGTGTCTTGAATGGAAATCAAACTTCGTCACAGCAGCGTCAGCGCTGTGCCTGTGACAAGAAAATAATCTGTTGCCAGGACGAACACTGTGTGTTCTGGGTGTGTCTGTTGCCACAAATACAAGTCCGTTGAGTTTGTGACTGTGCTGCAGTGGGAAAGATTGTGCTGATTAGGCAAAAGGCGTGTTGATATCACACTGCCCCCCTGTGGCAACACATAGCAATACTACAGGCCTGTGTGAAGGTGTGAAATAACTTAATTATCAGGGGGAAGAAGGAGAAGTTAATACAGATTAAATATCTCACTGTCACACAGAGGTTTTGTACATAATGTGTGTGACATTAAAACACCAGACTTTAAATGATGATTTCAATTATTATGAGGGATTATTTGGACCTGAATCTGTGCATGAAGCTGAAAAAGATGTCTTTATTTGAAATCTGTGCAGTGCAGTGGTTCCCAATCAGGATGCCAGGAGCCCACAAGGGGAAAATAAAAAATAAAAAACTCAGAATCACTCAACTCATTTAGATACACAAATTTATTTTCAAGACTTTTCTCTATTTGTTGCTTTTATTGCAAAAATACTGTAGTTTTCACCTCTTCAGGCCTCTAAAAATAATCCAATGAAATAATCTGAAAATCCCAACTTCAAGACTTGCAACAAATCATTGCTTCATCTTAAGGAGTCACGAGTATAAAAAAAGGGTTGGGAAACACTGACGTAATGTTTGCTCCACCAAAAACAAAAAGGTGACATAATATCTTGGCAATATTGAAACAGGCTGAATGAGGAGGCATTTTTGTTTTTTGTCATTATTTAAGGGCGGAGGTTCACAGGTTAATAAAGGAAAGACAGCATGAGGATGGATCATGAGGCACAAAGAAGAGACACACAGTCGACTCAGATGAACTCGTCATCCTGATCATCGTTAGAGGAAGAAAGTACATTAGACCACTTAAACCCTGCTGCTTAAATTATATTATAATACTGTAATGATGCAGCGGATGCATCACAAACAATCAGGGAATACATGGACTCTCCTAAGTGTTATTAACATATGACAAGTATATATACAATTTATACATCCATAAAAACAGCATTAAGTTCAATGACTTGAGAGAAATATTTCACAACACACTATGTATAAAATATTCATATGTAAGCGTTCTATGATAAATAAAAGAACATCTGGCTGACAGAAGCTAAATTATTGTGAAAGAAGTAAGAATCAGTGTTGATGGATTAGCAAATTAAAACTAGTTGTATTTTCTAATCTAAGATATAAAGAGAGAAATCCATCTTGGAGGTTCTAATCAAAAGGCAGGGGAGCTGATGCACAGAAGCACATCATAAAATAATTCCATCCTGGGCTGAAGTGGACTGATGGGAGTGCTAGTACACCCCAGGGCTGTTACGGATCCCGCAGCAGAGCACCATGGTGAAGATCATCTCAAAGATCTGAACAGCAAAGAGGACAGAACAGTTTAATTCAATTCAAGTCTTCCATTTAAGCACCTGCATCCTTATCACAGCTGTTAGGATCGACCGTGTTTTGGGCCTTTTTCACACCGCAACTGACTGAAAGATGTACAGAGATACATGTACAATTCGATTCTTCCATATTTCAACTTTTTTCCCCACCCAGCCCACACCCATTGCTGACACAAAATAAAGGGTCACAAATAAATAATACTGCACAAGTCAAGCATTGGTGACAATAGAAATGATTTTTTTTTAAAAACAGAACAGTATTCAATCAAAATTAAAGCATTCATAATCCAAGTGGTCTCAATCATGGGGAAGCACAGTTAGTCCTTCAAAATAAGATAAGAGGGGCTGCCAGGTAGAGAAAGATTTGGGCTGAACCATGAAGGCTAAATTTATTTTATTTTCTTATTTAAGGAACATCATCACGCTCTCTTAACGGAGATGATGCTGAAGGGGCTGCAGAGGTTTCAAAGAGGTAAAATCCTCCTGCGAGCAAGAAGGGAACTGAAAACAATGATACTGAGCGGCTTGGATGTGAAATGATTTACTGAGTCAAGGACTCCGAATACTGCTATACCTGCACCTTGCAGGACCTCCATCCCAATTACTTTAGAAATTATCTCAAAAAATGAAGACTGGAAACTCATCAATTCATTGCATGACCAGAACAAATGTGTTACGTTGGCTGGAGATTGTGCACAGTGGTCACATTTGTCATCTGCTTCAGGATAAATTTTTGAAAGCTGAAATTTGGAGAGTTGTATTCAACGCAGAACCTTAAACTGGATCCATCTGTGCTTTCATTCTGAAACTCACCATGATGACGGCAACCACCAAGGCAGCCAGGCCGATCAGGTAGAGCTTCTCTGAGAACAGCTCGATCAGTTTAGCGTGACAGCTCTGGGAGGAGACAGAGGCACATCAGAGGCGTTTTTTATCCCTGACACTGAACCAGCATTGTAATAGATTACATGCAATGAGAAATGCTGTCGAAACAAGGTGCTGAGTATAAGCTGCTTCTCACCACACAACTCTGAATAATTATTGATGCAATATGTTATATATTAGCAACACAAAGCAAAAAGCCTTGAACCCGTGTGTAGAGAACCACCAACATTATGTGCTGTTTTGACCCACTGTTGATGTTATTATTTATGTTACTGGTGGATTATTAATCCACGACAAATGTGGTACGGTTGTGAACTATTCCGATCTCCTGTAGCTCTTTATAAAGTCCAAAGTTACTTTATAGTATTGCTAATAATGTCACTAATGTGAGTTAATAATATGTGTATCCTTTGCCGGTTTGAGTATCGTATGAACATCGTTTTGAATGACTAACAATTAATATGTGACGGTTTTGAGGTAAAATTTGGCATTTTTGTGTCTTACACTGAGTCAAAATATTCATATTTTTGTTTGGGTAAACTGTGTAACACTGTACTGCACAGGCTCATACACAGAATATGTTTATTGTAAATATACCTGAGTTTTACTTATTCTTTCTCCCTTTATTGCTTCAACTCAGTTTGTGCTATTTTATTATTTGTATATCATTCCAGTTTAAAGATTTAAATATCTGTTGAACATTTTCTCTGTGTTTCATAAGCATGCATGGGTAAAACAAAACATGTAAACATATTTCAGTTTGAGCTAATTAGCCAACTAATATTTAAAGCGGCAGTATTCAGGAAGCATTTGGTAGGTTGCTGTTAAAGAAAGATCAAAGACTGATGATAGATTTTAATTGCAACTCTATTTGAAAATGCTAATTTATTCAATATTTGGTTTTGTGTTTAATGTGAATTTTCGGAAGAATTTGAAGATACCTGAGACTTTAGAAGATCTTCTTGAGACTTTCTGGGACACAAGGCGCCGGCGACTTGTTTGAAGAGCGGGGTGTCATCTCCTTTACCACAGCAGTCGAGCTGCAGGGGGGAGCACAAGGAGGTCATCGCTCCACAAAAAACAGGATTACAATCAATTTTCTTTATCACTTATACACAAAACAAAGCAGCTGGTTTAGGCTGGTACCACCGCAGAGTTTCTCCATCAGGACGTACCGTGTTGTGGAAAACCTCCAGCACCTTGATGGCAGAGTCTTTGCTGGGAGACCCTGAGACATCCACGGCCTTGATGTACGCAGAGTCGTAGAAGTTGATCAGCTCTTTGGAGATCTGTGGACGGTCGGCAGACGAGGAAGTTGTTTTTAGCGAAACAACAACAACAAACAGAGAAGGTTCACTGGAGCAAAGGTGGAAAATCAATGCACAAACATTCATTGAAATGCAGACTTGTGTGTGTGCGTGTGTGTGTGTGTGTGTGTGTGTGTGTTTGTGTGCTGCTTACTGTGTCCCTGTTCATGAAACCCCAGATTGCAGCAGCAACTTCACAAGCAAAGAGGATCACCAAAAAGAAGAAGAACTAAAGAAAGAAAATCAAAGAAAAATATTTGGACATTTTGAACAGAAAATGAGTTCCTACTGGATAAAAGCTGAAAAAGAGAGACACTCACTGTTCCCAACAGGCACTGAGATTCCTGAATGGCACCATAACATCCAAGGAAGCCCACCAGCATCATCACAGCCCCAACAGCTATCAGTATGTACACACCTATGAACACAGAGACGACAGGAAGCTCAGAGCTACACATGAGAGTTCAAAGAGCACCACTAGGGGGCAGCAGTGATGGATCAGTGTGTGCCAGCTGCCTTTCATTGACCCACACGTTTGGTAATGGACTTCCTGGATGTTTCTCTTGCCTTCCCTGTAGGATGACATGACAGTATTGACATCCTGGATATAAACAGCCCCAAGATCCTGAGCAGGAGAAGGAGGCAGGATCTGACTCTGTTCTGCTGTCAGGCCAGGAAAAGCCTTCCAGACACCCCCAACCCCCACAAACCCCCTCTGCACTGACCTCTGACCCCTGATCCCACACATTATCCTTCCCCAGGAAACAAGGGGAACCATGTGAACACAAAGACATGCACCCACATATGTGCCAACATGTCTGTGCAACTAAAAATATCGAAAACACATCAATGTTTTAGATTTCTCCAATTCAGCAATGTTTTAAAAATGTCATCAATATAATCAATTTTTGGCCATCATCCGTGCTGAACCCCCCCCCCCCAAAAAACAAAGCTCATTTTCTACAACAGAAGTGTTCAACAGGCGCCAAAGCAGTCAGTCCTGTTGCAGGAAGAAGTCGATGAATATCAAGTTACAGCAGAGGCTCGGCTTGTGTTTCATGTAGCTTAAAGGAAAACGTTCTGTACACAGTGGGAAGGTTTTAAAAAACATCTATTGTACCATCTGTACAGTGGGTTTAATCAAGAGTACAAAGGGGCGTGACACGAAGGCATTCATTAATATAATACATTAGAGTAGCTGATATAACATGCTGGCAATCTGCTGCAGGCTTCTCTGAACGTGTCTGCCGAGCTGAGGGAAAATGGTTCGTTAACACGAATTTTATTGTTTTGCCATTGTCAGTTCTGAAAAAAGAACTCAGATCCTTTACTCAAGAAGGATTATCAATGCCAAACTATAACTAAAAGCCCTGTGATCAAAATGTGCTCATTTGTAAGTAAGAGTTTTGAAGTAAAAGTATATATTCATTTATTGAATTATTTCAGAACTTTCACTTAAAGGGCAACTTTGCCAATTTTCAACCTTATCTCTGTCTATCTGAATTAGGGATTTCATGTGAAACCAACAATATTTTTTTCAATCTTCTCTGTGTCTCTGGGACGAAACTTTAAAATCTCTGGTGCCAGGAAGAACTACAAACTGTTTACACCTTGCGCTCCAGGTGAGCCAGTGCCATGTTTGTTTTGAGAGGATTTTCTGGCTCTGGTGGACCAAAAAACCCTCGTTACTGAAAACTACACAATGTTAAATAAAAGAAATGTTCCAATGCAACAGATAACAACCTTGGAGACCCAGCAAGTACCTTTTTTTAATGCAATGCATCCTGGCACATGTAGGCACTGCAAAAACAGCTGAGCGAGCAGGACAAACTCAGAAAACTCGTCTTTCTCTGTCAGTATAGCACAAACTGAGGAATTTATTGTTTCAAATGAACGACAGTTACCATAGTCATTGATTAGACATCCACATGAAAAGTGGGGGAGTTCTCCTTTGATAACTTTAATCTGTCCTCATGACCTCTGTAGATCCACGGCAAACGTTCCCATGACAACGGTCTATTACTCCAAACTTTTAAATCCTACTGGCCAGTTTTTAGAAAGTCGGCTATAAAGCTGCTCTGCTCCTGAAACTTAGTTGCTTGCTTGCTAGTGCTAACTAACAACATTTACACATTTTTGAAAAAGAAAAGCCCAGAAAACACACCAACAGTCCAACTGAGAAAAACTTTGCTGCAAAAAGTCTGAATAATAATCATATTATTACCAACGGGTTTAGAAAGACATTTTGGAAAAGAGGGTTGACAGGGAATGCAATTTTGACAGTTTGGGGGACCCCCGTGCAACATTTACGTGACTGCTGGTTACTACTTACTTTTCATTAGGTGTTTACATGATAAAACACAAAATAAAAAACAACATAAAAATACATATCTCCTCTTTACTTTTAAATTGTTTCATCTAAATAATTGTTTGAGGCCCAGAAAGTTATAAATATCCCAAAAAAACAAAGAATACAAAGGAGTCCGAATAATGTAAGTTTGTGTACAAAAACAGCCGCCCTTCAGATACTACTGTGTCTTGTGACCCCAAAGTTGGGAGCAACTGAAATCAACTACCTACAGTATATAAAGCTCTGCATTAGCCTTTTTACATAAGCCAAGAACGCGAAGATCCTGCTTCCTTTTCTGCTTTTAGTAGGACGGTCTGGGAGCAGCCCGTTCCTGAGTTTTCTATTCTTGCACACATGCAAACAAAACACACGCAGCCTCTAATGTCACCCGACAGAGCGCCGTGAAAGAGGACAGACAGATCCAGTAAAAGGCTCTGACTCTGCTGCATCTGCAGGCGTTGAACACCTCACACTGAACCTCACAAATCATGCAAAACCTTCCCAAACTCACATCTACACGCTCTCTTTTTCTCTCTGCCTCGACTCAATGCCCTCCAACATTGGGGGGGGGGGGGGGGGGGGGGGGGGGGGGGGGGGGGGGGGGGGGGGGGGGGGGGGGGGGGGGGGGGGGGG
>JAPQLA010000022.1:17104307-17120400 GCA_029822935.1 Naso vlamingii | reverse complement strand
CACCCCCCCCCCCCCCCCCCCCCCCCCCCCCTTCAGGACTTGATGTTTGCAATGCGGCAAAGCCGGCATTATTTCCACTGCCTTCCATTACTATGACAACACCCTTTTAGGTTTGAAGGCCATTGAAACTTTAAGGGAGACAGGCAATTTAATACCACCAGGGAAGTTCATTTATTTCTTGTCTGCCTGTGTAATCACCAGAGGAGAAAAGGGGGAAGGTGAAGACCAGCTAAAAGTCCCTCTTGGACTTGGACTCATCTTTTTTTCTCATTCAGTATCTTGAAAAATCTTTAAAATCTCACAGATGGCACATGACAAATAAAATCGTCTGAATCATACTATGTGTCAACAGATAATGATGAAGTGTTGATAAATTATGCAAAAATGCTCCATAAAAACATTTTCTCCTGTCATCTTGTTGACAAAGAGTCGACCTTTAACAACTAACCTCTTGCAGTGACTGTAGAAATACTAAATTAAAGGTTTTATTGTATGTCGCAGCCCACCTTAGCTTTGATTATTCAAAATTCAGAGT
This sequence comes from Naso vlamingii, assembly GCA_029822935.1. Lineage (NCBI taxonomy): Eukaryota > Metazoa > Chordata > Actinopteri > Acanthuriformes > Acanthuridae > Naso > Naso vlamingii. The sequence continues at coordinate 17,119,865 of JAPQLA010000022.1, read as the reverse complement.
TAATTGAGAGGTGTGCAGTGCATTGTAAATGGTGTCACTTGGTCTTTAAAGGAGAAGTTTGTTTTTTTGTACATTAAGCCTGATAATAAGGATCTGTACAATCATATATGATGTTCCACAGTATTATTATAATGAATGGTGCAGTCCTGAGAGGCTGAGCGGCATTTCAAGTGCTTCAACAGTCCGTAAAAAAAGTTGTTTTATAAGAGGAGACAATCGCAGAATGTTTGCTGGTGTCCTCTCATGTTCCAACACTAAAACACAAGGTTGAACAACAACTTCTAACCCGGAAACGGCTCTTTCAGCTGCCTCAGGAAACAAACAGCTGTTTCCAGCATGAGACATGAGAGGACAACATTAAACATTCCGCAGTTGTCTTGTCTTTTAAAAGGACAGATTGTCAAATCACTTGAAATGTCTCTAAACCTGCGTTGTTTTCAGCTAGTGGTGACGTCAGCAATGAGCTCCAGCTCTCAGGACTGCGCCTTTCATCATAATAATTCTGTAGAACATCGTAATATCCTTATTATAAAACTTAATGTGAAAAAAACAAACAAACAAAAAAACAGACATCTCCTTTAAGCACTAAAAGGAGATTAAAAGTTAGAAAAGAAGATTTGGTGGAAAACATACCATGGGAGCCATTAGCCAGTTAGCTTAGTGAAGCATTAAGACTGTTAACAGGAAACCAGCTAGCCTAGCTTTATAAGGTAAAGGATTAAGGCTAACAAAAACTGCCAACAAGCACCTCAAGGAGCAACAGAGTCCAGCTAGCTGTTAACCATTTCCAATAGCATACTGTATGCTAAGCTACGCTAACCCTCAGCTTGTGTCTGTCTTTTACATATAAAGCTGGAGCTATTTAGCTTAGCATAGCACAAGACTGTAAAGAGAAACAGCAGGCTGAGCTCAATCTAAGGTTACTGTAAACAAATTCTGCCAAGCCACAGCTTGTGTTTTTTACAGTTTGTTTTCTCTTACACAAGTCAGAACATGTTAATTAGTGAGCTGTGGAGGTGCTGGTGGGCCGATTTTTTTCTACGTTTGTACATGGACAGTCCAGCTGTTTCCCTTTGTTTGCAGTTTTTTATAGTGAACTATGTGCCTCCTTGCTGTAGCTTCAAAGTAAATACACAGTACAACTGATTTTCTAACTCTCAGAAGAAAGCAAATCAGCAAATTTCACAGATTTTCAACTTTTCCTTTAAATGCTAAGCAACTGCAGTCTAAGTTAAAGAGCAGAAATCACTTAAGTGTTTGTTGGTTTCTACTCTGCAGATTTCCCACGTCAGAAAAGAAAATTAATTGAACTGTCAACTGAAGTGTAAAAGGCCTTTCACACAGAACACAACAACTGCACAGCTGCACTCTGAAGCCCGGTATTCTCAGTGGCGTGCAACACAATGTGCACAGCTGTGCCACGTGCTGTGACGGCCCTGAACCGGGCAGTGTGGGCAGCTCACACCACATTCTGTCTGAAAGGCCCAGTTTAAATTCTCAGTTGAAGTTAAGGGATGGCAGTTAAAATTTCTGATTATGTGGAAGCAGTAAGATGGTCAAAGTGTTTAACTGAAAGCAGTTGAAATTTCTGAAAGCACTGATAACAACTTGGACGCTGACTCTGAAGAATGGCGGCATAAAGCAGCACTCTCACTCACTTAACCCTCTGAAACATAGACAAAGACACACGTGGACATAGTTTTATATTTTTTGTCAATCCTGAGCTCATTCTTTCACTCAGGATCGAGTGTTATACATCATATGATTAAGGGGAACGTACTCTTTCATGTCAATGCAGTGTAAGTCACAAACATGCATTGCCTTGGTGTAAGCATACCACATTTGCCTGAAAAAAAAAAAACGCTCAAAAAATGCTTGTGTTTTGTTGGATAACAGGGACTTTTTGTTTTTTTCAACGTGGAAGGTTGTATTCAGGTGTTTTGAAGCTCTGTGTGAAGTTCGGTGCAAATTCACCTTTTCCTGAGTTACAGTCGTTTATTTGTATATTATCCTGGGCGTTATTTAGTGCACAATGTGACAACATATACTTTCTGCTGCTGTCTTTTTACTTTGGTCAATATTACCTCTAAAAGTTAACAACAAAATGTCATTGCTGATCATCTTAAACCTAAAATCGTCTCTGAACGTCACACAGGCACAATTAAAAGTACCTCGGAAAGCTGAGAATATCACGGTTTGAACACAGTCTAGAGCTAGTCTGTAACTTAAACAGTTCAAAAGTTATTTAATATTTTGTAAAACATATCTCAGCATTATGTCGATGCCATGCAAGGTTATGGAGGAAGAGAATCAGACTTTGAAAGATCTCTGTCTATTGCCATCTTCATGTGGGAGATGTTAGAAATTTCCTGTTAAGGCAAACTAGTTAAAGTATCAGCAGAGCAAGTTTCAGTAGCTGTGACATTTCCAATGAATACTTTGTCCTTGAGAACACTGACATACACATGCAATTTTATTTAAATTACCATTTTGCCTTACTTAACAGTCCGCTTACTCACAATGCAATCATAATTTTCATTTCTTTTAGGTAAGAAATAATGCATAAATGCGATTCAGGCTGAGGCTCTGCATTATACAAACAGTTTAATGCTGAAACATCTTGTGTAACGAAATCTGGTACACGTACTGTATCTCCCACATTATGAGAGGCTCTAGTATAAACCAGACCAAACTACTGACAACTGCCACCAATAATGATTTCATGGTTGAGAAGTAGGAGAATGTGTATTTTCAGCCTTACATAAATGCCACGTTGGTGTGCCAGCATGCTAAAAACATCCATTCAGAACTTTAATTTGAGGGTAATGTGCAGATGTACAAGGTTATTTGAATTATGCAAGGGCGTATGTTCAAGGGAGGAGAAAAAAAAAAGAAACATTCCCTTGATCTTGCTTGGGTGGGCCTCTCTTGCAGCCCTGCCTTTAAAATCTCGAATGTGCCCTCCTTCTATAAAAAGCATGGGTTTGTATTCGCTCTGTATACTTACTGAGGGGTAAGTATGGGAGAGCAGCAGCAGCCCAGATGGAAATTAGTGGACTCTCTGGAGTTTTCCACCACAACAAACCGAGACGGTGGACCTTTGAAATGTTAAAATCATATCATGTATTGTAGGTTTTAGAGCCAATCTGTGGATTGCTGAGGACAGTGGAGACGCGATTTATGACTCCAGTCCCTGTGGTGAGCTCAACCTGAGGCTCATTTTCCCTATTCTGTGACTCGTTTGAACCTACAGTGCTTAATACAAATACAGAAAGAACATGCTGCACACTGCATGAGTACAAAACTCCTGGAAATTCCTGAGGAGCAAATACTTGTGTGCGAACGACAGAAGCAAGCAGCTTAATTAGTGGACCATGCCTAGCACACGTGCCTGAACATCTGTCTGAAACATCTGGCCTCTCCTCTGGAAGACCCCCAGAGCTGGGACTTTTCAAGACATAAACCTTTATACTTATCTACGGTGGCCCTGAAGTGCCAATCACAATCACAATCACAATCATGAAATGAAAACACAACTGCAAAAAGTGAAACACCACAACAAATCACAAAACACAATTGCAAATAGGAAAACATGACAGCAAAACTAAAATGCAACTGCAAATAAAAACACAACTTCAAAAGGAAAAAAAAAACACAAAAGGAAAAAAAGAAAAAACACAACAGAAAAAAAACACACCCGCAAAAACAAAAACAAAACCGCAAAAAACAAGACACGACAAAAAGAAAAAAAACAGCAGCAGCAAAAAAAAATTTTTTTTTCCCTGTTTTCAGTTTGTGTTTTTCTTTTTTGTTATGTTTTTTTCTTTTTGCAGTTGTGTTTTCATTTTGTGATTGTGATAGGAACTTCAGGGCCACTGGATCTATCTGAGTTTGAGAATATTACCTACAGTATGCAGGATGCAGTAAAAACAGTGTCAGAATGACACATTAAGGTGTAAACGCAGGCGCTTAGGCCACGCTGGGGATTGACGCAGGTCCTGTTTCCTGGTCTTTTCTTAGAGGTCACAGTGCTTCTACTCTTTCTGGACCTTGCTCACATAGTCACAGCTGAGCATGAAAGACATGTATTTCTGTGAAAATGGTAAACTTTCATCACTCTGTTAATGGTGACCTTCCTGTCACATGGAGAACAAGGAATGAGGACAGAAACATCAAAGAGTGTGAGTGTCTCAAGGAGGACGGACGCTTATGAGGAAATAGACGGGACACAAGCTGATGATCTAAGCAAACATTAACTGCTTTCCCAGCCCGGTCGCCACAAAAACACTTTACACGTGATGTTTTTGTTAGAGATGTACCGATGCCATTTTTTCCTTCCCGATACCGCTCAGATACCAGCTCATCTCCTTTGACTTTCCAGAGTAAAATATTGCTGAATGCAAATATTTTGCTAGCTCTGTCGGCTCTCTCTGTTCTTCCTCGTCGCTCTCGAGAATAGAAGCTGCCAGAGGCGGGACAGCCCAACTTCCTGAGTGCTGTTTTAGAGTGGCAAAGAAAAATTGATTTCAGATATGTCATGTCAGTCAGAGCTAACAGAGCTAGTTGGGAAGTATCCGGATACTTTTGCTAACCATTAATAAATATGTGGTATGGTATCTGACTGGTGCACAGACTGGTGTACTCGCTGATACCAGCATTTTTGATGTTATCAGCAGCATTTTCCAATACTGGTATCAGTATTGGAACAACTCCAGTTTTTGTAAACCACAGATATGTACAGTTAGGGCTGGGCGATATGGCCTAAAAATAAAATCCCTGATTTTATCAAATCACATACGATTTCCGATTTTAATTGATTTTTTTTAGACTACAAAAGACAAAGGAATTATTTCAAACATGTTGTTTTTATTTCAAACAAACATGAATTTCCCTTTTGGGAATAAAGTGCATACCTAGCTTTAACCAAACTAAACCTACAGATTTAATCAAACAAAGTTGAACCCCCCATTGTGAGGTTAATAATGTGTCAGTCTAACTTTCACCAAACTTCGCTTATAAAAAATAAGAGTCCAGAACTGAGAGACAGCTGTAGGCTGCCATGTTTACCCTGGTTAAATGAAAATTGATTTTCCTGATTTTCATTGTTTTAACCTCATTCAAACAAACTAATTCGAAATTTTAATTTAAAATTTAATTATCGCCCAGCTGTATGTACAATTTGTACTTTTCACATGCAACATAACATTTCAACAGTTCATGTCCACATGGTGAAGTTCTGATTGAATGTTCTTGATTGGAGGGGATGGTTGTGACATGGGCTGTATTCAAGACCACATCGAGGTCGACAAGTTTCAACCGGGTAATTGTACAGTCCGTCAGGACATTTTGCAGGTGTTATGTGGCAACAGAGGAGGGGTGTGTTCGATGAGAAGATGTGAGACTTTTCAGCTTTGTCTCTAGAGACAAAACAAGGTAAGTTAAGCCAAAACATGAGCTTTCCTCAAAGCGTTTTCTGTATCTAAACCTAAAAAGACCTTAACCACAGAAATGCAAAGTTTCAACATAGCTGTGCTTTGCAGAAACGCACGATGCTAACATTAATTCTTGGCAACTGGGCGAATAAATCCAGTCATAATGATGGAAATATGAAATATGGAAGTAGTTTTCCATAAACCAAAAAATGATGATGTCACTGGACTGCAAAAAAGCCACTTTTGTGAAAGTTTTAATGACAAACTAGACAAAAGTGCAGATTTACATGAGCTCTGTTTGGAAAAAAAACAAGATTTTTCTCGGCCATTGTATCATCGGTGTGATACTGCCACAGCTGACGGTGTATACTCACTGATATAGAAGGTGCCTGGAGCCTGTTGGCCTTCAAACTGAAGTATGAGGAGGCTGCTGGTTTGACTGTCATGGCGGAGCCACAGGGCCACTCCTAAGATCACACCTCCGGCCAGCTGCACCACAGAAAAAATGCTTTCATTATTTTCTTTTGTTTTTTCTTTGCTTTGGTGAAACATGGAGGAGGAGCAGAGCCATTTCAAATGTCCAACATTCAAGAAAGATGTTAGCATGAATATTAAAACAAACCCTTTCAATTTTTAAGGGCTTTTAAAAAGACCCATCAAGAGTTTTTTTTATGATGGCAGAAACAGTGCCATGACATCAGCGACAGCGCAAAGGCCGACTCTCCTAAGATCAAATCTGTGTCCAAAGTTCTCTGCAAATGTTTCTCTCTGTGTGTGTGTGTGTGTGTGAGTGTCCAGCTGTGCTCTGAGGCAGTGACCTGTCCGTCGTCCTTTAAGAGAAGTGATGACAGGACATCCTGACACCTCAGTGACCTCCAGCACAGACGGTGTCCCCACAACATTGTTGAAAGCCAGCTCAGGAACTTCGTTATTCAACTTTATTCCCCTCGATTGCTCCTCTATTCTACATCTGATGAATCAGAAATACCCTGATTAAAGTGTCATTTAGAGGCTGACTGAGTGTAACCACTAAAAGATCAGATTACTGTTCACATGCCGACGCATTTTTTCGTTACATTATTGTTTATATCAAGGTTTCTGCTTGTTTAGTGCCATAACTGAACTCCATTGTTCTCCAAGAAACAGGAAACTGAATCCTTGACATGAAAAATAGCAAAATGAGGAAGAGAGGGCTCAGAGTTTTCGCAGTGACAGGCACAGCAGCACAACCGACAGAGGAAACACTCCATCAAGTGCGGCGTGTCCAGGATATGGTGATTTTGTGCGTATCTAAAAAAAGACAACGGCTCTGTCCTGACAAACCAAATGGAATTTCCCAAACAAGTCACCAACTCTGACTGTGCATGGCCACAAGTGATTACATAAAGTGGATGGTACACATGAACAAAGTCTGGTGTGATGCAATGAAGTGAAAAAACACAGAATGCTGCTTTAGGATACTGAACTACAGGTGCAAATCGACAATTACTGACAAAACTTTTTCAGAAAACAGACAGACTCCAGGAGAGCTCAGGCTGAATGTGAGGGTGAAATATGTGATAAATAAAACTGTCCAAGTTCAATAATACAGTCTGGTGACCAGGTAGGAACAAAGGAAATGACAGAAGGAAAACAGTTTCCCCTCCCCCAGAAACTCTTAACCCTGTCCAGTCTCACTCTTTATGTGTGTTTATTCTGTGGAGACCCAAGCTAAGTGAAATAACAAGAAATCATCCAATACTGAGACACATTTGGCTCAGTTTGCCTTCCATAACAACCTCAGAGGTCACACATTCCTGTGCGGAGTAACTGATTAGAATAAACATGAGCCAATTCAATTTAATGATGGATCTAATGTGAGGAAGAGGGAGCAAAACAAGAGAACTATCCCAGTGAGGAGACTGAAGCCCACCCAGTCTGAAGCCTCCTCTCTCCTCACACAGCCACCTTGCACTGGTGCTCAGCCATGCAGAAAATAAATGGCATGAAGGCTGAGAGCATTTCAGCCCCTGCCTGGCCAAGATTTCGAGTGCTGTGCCTCTTCTATAGATGCTGCTCTGCTCTCAAAGACACATCAGCGTAACTACCACAACAGGGCGGGAAACTGTGGCTTTGAATCACGAGCTGGACAGATGCGTAAATACGCAGCTGTTTAACCAATCAATAAGAAAAGAAAAAGTTAAAAGAAAGCGGAAGAATGTCACTAAAAGCAACGTCAGAGTAAAATATGTTCAACTCACCCAGAAAATAAAATTAAAGAAAAATAACATATATTTAATGCATGTCGTGCAGCCCGTCAAAGCCATGTTGCCAGGTTTGATCAGCTCGTCCCTTTGATCAAAATCAGTTTGAGAGGTTTGTCTACTGTCCCGGATCAGTCTCCGCCAGAGGACTCACTTCATCCAGGACGGCTGCGCTGCAAACTCCTCCTTTATAATCAAGAGTGAAAACCGAGACGGAGAACTGCCCACCAACCGAAGCGGGCAGCAGGAGGAGAAGAGGGAGAGGGAACAACAAGCTCCCCATCCGCAAGAGCGAGCAGGGAGAGCCCGATTTTTTTCCCTCTGCATGTTTATAAATGAGTTATGGTCAGAGGAAATGTCGGGCAGCTCAGGATCATCTCCATGTTGCCTGAGAAAAAATGGTAGAAAAGAAGACCAATCTTTCATGTTCTGTTCATTTCAGTTTAATTGTTCCCGGTCAAAATGACCCATCCAGTATAAATCCATTAAAAAATACAGATAGCTATTATTACCTAATGTTGTGTTATATTTTTTGTCAACTCAAATTTTTTCATAACATAACAAATTTCGAAGTTCAACTTCCATAGGAAAAAAGGCTATCGATGTTATTTTGAAACACTCAGATGAAACATATTGTACAATTTAGGCCTCAGAAAAGTTTTATGCACCAGAGCTGCCAGGAAGTTGTGTCACTGAACAGCGCTGCGTTTTTTGTGTGGGAGGCATAAGGTGTGTGTGCGTGCACGTGCGCGCGCTTCTGCTCAAAGACACCCCCGTGTTCGGTTGTGTGAATGTGCTTGAACTCTGTTTTACACACTAACTGAAGTCTTACCCGTTCATTTCTGATGGCCAGTCACATTTGACCGGGAACACTGAGGGTGTGTGCAAGTTCAGTAAAACACACAATATTTCATAAAAATTCTCAAAATCTATTTTGTGAGTGCAGAAGCCATGTGTGAACAAAGTCACGGAGCCTCATGACAAACAGATGAAATTAACTGCATTTTCTAGAGAGAAAACTTGTAAGTCGGTCAGATTTGACAGAAAATAACACACAGAAAAAACATGTTGGTGTAGGCCGAGATCTCTTTACGCAACATTTTTGCTTCTCTCTTATTTGTATTTAGAGAGAAACATGTGTAAACCTGACTGTAACATGCCAAGAAAAATGTCTTTGATCTGAACCAAAACTAAAACATCCTTCTTTAAATTATGCACTAGTTGGTTTTTTATATTTTAATCCCTTAACACATTTTTTTCAGATCGCACACTAAACAGAATCTGTATTTGCAATGAGCAATAGCGCCCTCTGCTGGCACGTTAAACACAGGTGGAGGCAAATTATTGCAGCACAAAGAGTTGCACACAAACAAACAAACAAACAAAAAGACTTCTCCCAACTCCTTCTTATCTATTTATTTTATATTATTTATCTAAATTTGTCCACCGTGAGCGCAGGGTTCCGCATCCCGACCGTCCACACGGCGACAGCAGTCTGATTCTCACTCTCACAAACAAGGAAGCTGCAGGAAGATGAATGATGAAGACTCTTTTTGATGTTCTGGGCGGACCTGCGCGTTCATGGCTCCAGAGTCACACCTTCTCCAACCAGCTGTGCATGAAGACAGTGAGTCCCATCACCACCAGCCACCATCACCTCCGAGGACGATCAGTGAGAGCGAGAGGAGAAACTGGGCAGCGATGACAAATTCAGCAGCCTTAATTAGAGGATCTGACAGCGTGTTTTAGCAAACGCAGGCTCTCCACTGGGCATGCTCCATCTGCTGTGAGAGGAGAGCTGGGCACGGCGTGAATAACAGCCAGTTTGGGCGGTTTTTTGTTTGTTTTGCTTTGTTTTTTTTTAAAAGGAGGATCGTCGCCCTCTCATTTCAGCGTTCTTTTAACCACGCAGCATGAAAACAGCATTTCCTCCTGTGACACAGACAGTGGATGTTGTTTTTTGGCAGCAATGAATGAATGAAAGGGAAAGTCCCTGCGCAGGAGAGCATCTCTGTGCGGAGACAAAGACCTGCTGCACCGTGACAGAAGGAGCGGGCTGCGCGTCGGTGTGAACGAGGTGAGTCTGCAGGCAGCAGCAGAGGAGGGACCGAGGCAGCGCCGAGTCTCCATCCGGCGCTCCGGACAGGCGCTGTCCGCTCAGCACCACCGCAGTCACCTTGCTGTGAAAGTCACAAGCCGTCTCAGGACTAATCTGATCAATTACCGCAACTCGGCCAGTCCAATGAGCGGGGGTTATTCTGCGGGCGGGGGGCAAAACTGCCAGCGGTTGTCCTTTTATCTCGACATCTTGGATTTACCGACGATGTGACGTCCATTCTTAATGTGATGCCATTGGCTGCAATCATTTTGGATTTCGATTCCATACCCCCCGGTGAGTCTGGCAGCTAAACGCGTTTATGATCCTCCGGTTGCCTGACAGGTGCTTGTAGAAAACGCGGAGGTCTGAGGTGAGAATGTACTCTGATGCGCGTCAAGCTTTTCTGTCATAGTTGTTGAGAAACGACGGGTTGCTTTTGTGCGCAGCTTCCCTCGGCATACATCACTGTTCCCTCCAGTCTATCCACTGCTGTGCATGGCTGCACGGTGCGCCTAGACTTACCTTTGCGATGAAGGGAACTTATTGGAGAAATGCCTAGGGGACGCAATGGGCCTGAGCGACGACAAGGATCGCATTGTGATAAACGTGGGAGGGATCAGACATCAGACATACCGCAGCACCCTGCGCACTCTACCTGGCACTCGTTTGTCCTGGCTAGCCGAGCCTGATGCACCCAACCACTTTGACTATGATGCCAAGATTGAGGAATTTTTCTTCGACCGCCACCCTGGCGTTTTTGCACATATCCTTAATTACTACAGGACAGGTAAGCTGCACTGCCCGGCTGATGTCTGCGGGCCCCTCTATGAGGAGGAACTGGCCTTCTGGGGCATTGATGAGACAGACGTGGAGCCATGCTGCTGGATGACCTATCGCCAGCACCGGGAGGCTGAGGAGGCCCTTGATAGTTTCGGTGGGGGGGGGCTGTTAGACCTGGCCGCCGATGATCCGGAGCCGGAGCCGGAGCATGCTGAGGATGATGTGGATGAAATGACACGGAGGCTGGCGCAGGGAGACTGTCCCGATGCCAGGAGTGGAAGCCTGTGGAGCCGCTGGCAGAAACGTGTTTGGGCTCTGTTTGAGGACCCTTACTCCTCTAAATATGCAAGGGTGAGTTGCTTTTAAAGTTGAAGATGTTTTGGCTTTGTCCTTCCAATTAAAGTTAAGAATTGAAACCTCTGAGCTGAAATGTACAATGCAACACTGAGATATCTCATTGTTGGTTTGAAACAGTCACCCCTGCATGATCAAGAGTTTAGCTGAGACTGTGTCTGCCTTCGTCCCCTTATGGGGAACAAATATTGGTGGATCTGGGAGGTTCAGAGAGGCTTTTGAGGACCTTGAAATTGCCCCCCTGGGGTCTCTACAGCAGGGATGTGACTGTTCAGAGACAGAGGGAGGGATCTATCAAATTTATTTGCATTCTAATCATCACTCCCATCCTCCTCTCTCACAGGAGAAGATAAAGAAACTCATTGTGACTCTCGCAGGTCCTCAGATTGATATTTCCAGGACAGCAGGATCCCTGGGCAGGCTGCCTCTTTGGTTAAATGGGTCAGCTGCACTTTAGGAAACCAGATCTTTGGCACCACCAGAAGTTTAATGGCAGACCTCCAGACAAAAATGAGGTTGCTGTTAGCAGTGACATTTCTGGTCTTTGCCATGGGCACTTCTCCATCTGGGCGCCATCCCTCTCAATGGTGACAATGAAATGACTTTACACCTTCTGATGTTTTTGGTTTTTGACCACTGCCCCCTGCAAAGGCCGCTGTGTCACATGCTGCTTTAACAGCTGTAGCAGCCTGATTGGTCTAATTAGTTATCAGGCCCCATCCAGCAAGTGTAAACTGTATTGACGTGTTCTCACTCTTACAGCAAGCATTAGTGAAAGCGGTTTAACCAACACACACACATGCACACACACTTCTGTCAAAATCACCCTCTGCATGCAGGGACATTTCCCAAAGCAGAAAACTCCTCAGACGTGTCCTACTTTTATCTGTGAACAAGACAAAGCAGCGAGTGACGACTGACAGAGCTCCACTAAGACTGGCAAGACGATTAATTAGAACTGAGCCTCTGAGTTAATTACAGCCTTGATTCACAGTAGATACATCAGTGGAAAACCCTTGTCATTGCGTATCACTGTAGGCCTGTGGTTTGGCATTAACAGTGAGAATTAGCCAATAAGGAGAAAACAATCTTGGCCCGCCTCCAGGCCACACTGTTCCTGACCGTCACAGACAAACATCAGTCACTGTACAAGGTACTCTGGTGTGATGCAGTTTCAACTAAAGGGTGGAATGTGCAGGTGCGTCAGGGTTAGGGCTGCGACTAACTTTCATTTTCACTATCGATTAATCTGCCGATTATTTTTCCGATTCATTGATTATTCCGTGAAATGTCAAAAAAAGTGCTAAAAATGCTCACCTCAGTTTCCCAGAGCCCAGTGTGACGTCTTCAAACTGCTTCTTCTGTCTAAACAACAGCCCGAAACTCAAAGAATCCTCATTTATTTTCATAAATGACGGAGAAGCAGCAAATCCTCAGTTTAAAGAGGCTAAACCAGCAATTCTTTATACTTCTTTTATTTGAAAAATGACTTAAACGATCAACCTTTTATCAAAATAGTTGGTGATTACTTTTCTATCGGTTGATTAATTGATTATTCAGTTAATTGCTGCAGCTCTAGTCAGGAGGCATCAGCAGTTAACATGACAGTAGCTCGTGAGAATGAGGTTTTATCAGGCAGATGTTGTTGGTAACAGTGATGCTCATGTTTATTTTGCAACTCCATTGCCAGGGTTGGGAAGTAACACATTACTTAGTAACACATTACAGTAATGTTATTACGTTTCCTAGTAACTGGTAAAGTAAGGGATTACAATTGCTAAAACAGTAATTATATTCCAGTTACTGATCCAAGTAATGCTTCATTACTGTGTCACTAGAGAGGGATGTGTTTTGTGTCCTCAGATATCTTATGACGATGAGATATCTGTCCATGTGCCGATATATATTTGAGGCTTGTTTTGATTTGAGCGGTCACTAATGTTGAAGCTCTAACAAGCTGCTGATAGTGTCGCTATGTTTAAGCGCGTCTAGCCATCAAAACAAAGTTGTTGTTCCGATAAAGTGGATTAAGTTTTGGGATCTGCCTAAACAAGTTGTGTGTCACTTTTTAAGGAAGTCGGTTGGGCTGCTAAAGTAATGAAGTAAAGTAACTTCTAACGTATCTAATTGCCTTTGATACTAAGTAATAAGTACAGTAAATGTATTGTTTTTGCAAGGAGTAAGCAGTAATAAGTAACTTATTACTGTTTCTGAGTAACTTGTCCAACACCATCCCTTGCTAACAGTTATAAAAATTCATTACAAAATACCAAGAGCATGCGTCATTCAGGGCTGCCACTAAAGATTATTGTAATCATCACCGCATCTGACAATTACTTAGTGATGAATGTATTTGGCTAAGAAAAACGTGACTTTCTAAAGCCAAAGATGACAGATTTAAACAGCTTGTTTTGTCAACCAACAGTCCAAAACACAGAGAAACAGGTTACAACTAGAGCAAACAAAGTTAACCAGCAGCTGCTCACATTTTAAAGCTGTGCAGTTCGTTTTGGGGCATCTTTGCTAAGAACAAATAAGAACATGAAAATAGTTGCTGATTAAATTTCTGTTAAACTAACAGGTTGACTAATTGTTTCAACTGTACTGTCGGTTAACATAAAATATAAAGTATTAGTTCATACTGCTTGGTGAGATGTTGACAGGACGGGATTAACTCACTATGATGCTCCTATGCAAAAATGGGCATTTACATTCGCTGTTCAGGGTAATTTAGTTCACCTTATTCAGGAATATGCACCATATAAGTCAAGATAAAGGTTGACAAGACACTTCTTAACAAATTTACAATTATTCAAATGAGCAAAAATCAGTGGACATCACTCTCAGGCTTTTAGGGCCCCCCGGGGTGCACAGCCTTTATGAAGATGCACACTTTGTTCCTCATAATCCAGCTTCCACTGATTAAAGCTTTGTTATTTGTAAGGTCGTAATTTTCAATGTGGTGGAAGTGTATTGTATTATATTCCAGGGTGTACTTGTTATTTTCTACAGTACATACTGTAGAGGGGGCGGACAAAACAATATTACGCAATCCAATACAACAACACCACATACTCTGTGCAAATGTCTCCAAAACTGACACAAAATCTGTCTTAGACCAACACAAGCTGGACACTACAAACCAGCATTACATTACCTATTAGCCTCTCAGAGATACATTTCAGTTAGTTTGTATTTAACTGCATTAAATGTCAAGTATTCCCTCTGTCCAATATAATTTTAAATATTTTATGAACAATGGATATTTTGTGTTTATTAAAGTGTGCTAATGGCATCAGTTCCCCATCTTTCTCAGAACTGGTGCGTGCCCTCCTCGTAGTCATCTCATTGAACAAAGAGGACAGCCCGGCTGACAGAACAGAAGTCAGTGTGCTGTAACAGTAGTCTTTGCTAACACACAGTCTCCCTCTGGACCACCATGCAAACAGAGATGGGAAGCAGACAGTCATGAGCAGGAGTGATTTCCTCAGCACAATGTAATGAAATGCCAGTGATGACATGATACGACGAGTGCCTGTTTTCCATCATGGCTGTCTTAGTGACACACTGAATGGACGTGGGATGATTGTCCTCATGTCCTTTACTTAATGTTTTTAGATTGTTGATTTTTAGTGAGTCTCTACATTTATTGTTGTATTTATACCATTTAGGGAAGGAGGAATACCCTCATATGTATTTTGCACACCACTCATCTATCTGCTGATATTGTCACATGGCCACCGAGACCTGAGTACTTAATTGCGTTATAAAAAGGGAAAATCTGTGTCTCAGCTGATGAATGCAGACAAACCATTGCTCTCAGAAAAGGGGATGAATGATTAAAAATCAGAAGAATGAGCTGGAGCGCATGGTTTGGAGCAAATTTGCACCAAAATAAATTGCCTTACTGTAACCGTGTGCTCTAGAGCTCATTCTTCTGATTTTTACCTTATCTTGTTCTATTAGTGTTTTACATGGCTGGAATGCCAATGAAGAATCCTTGAGCCTGAACCCTGGAATATATGCTCATAGAGTTGTTCTGATACCGATACTGGTATCAGGAAATGGCTCCGATACCGCCAAAAATGCTGGTAGTATAGGTATCAGCAAGTACACCAGTCTGCATCGATGCAATACCATGTGATTTTTTTTAGCCGCTATTTGACAAAATTTTACACTGGAAAGTCCACTCACCAGTAAACAGGTGATGTGTAAGGCCTCTGATTTTCGTAGGTTTTAGTTTTTAAGTTGCACTACTGTTTTATAGTGTTCAATTTAAATCTTTTTATTTGACTAAATTATGATTATACCTTGAATTTTAAAGGAAATGTTATTTTTATGCCCTGGTATCGGCTGCTACACAAAGTTGGGTATCGAAATCAGTATTGGGAAGGAAACGAACTACTCCCTGATACCATTCACCACTCCTCCCAGCTGCTTAACAACACTGTACATTAGTTTGATAAGCACTACAGAGATGCACTTACTCCTTTAAAGACATCTTCACGCATGAACAAACTGCTATTGATCCAACTCTTGTGATTCATAGGCTGATTAAGTAGCTATGTGCTCTTCCCATCTTCCTCTTTGTCTATCAACTCTGATCAATTAACTTTAGATTCCCACTGAAAATATAGTGTGTATATATATA
>JAPQLA010000022.1:17089975-17104207 GCA_029822935.1 Naso vlamingii | reverse complement strand
TATATATATAATATAGCTAGCTTGTTCCCATTCAGACAGTATAGTGCATGAGCTGTAAGACTGTATGATCAGAGGATGACATGAGGAGGGGGCTGCAATCGATACTCAGGAGAGAATACTGTATCTGTTACATGTAGTATGCGTCCGAAATATCGGAGCCTGGATGTGATGAAATGTGATCATCTGATCAATACATAACGAAGGCTAAAGTACACTCTTGTCATTAGGAGAAATTATGGGTGTCTCATAAAAGCGTGTCGTCAGCTCAAAGCCTCTCAGCGCACTATGATTCCCAAGAGTTGATCATCTGGACACGACGACCTTGTGTAGGGAAAGACCTACTGTAGCGATGGTGCTGAAGGAAGAGCCCCAGCTAAATTTAGTCATGTGGGTCGACTCTAATGTCCCGTCTGCTGCTGCTGCTGCTCTGCTCTTTGTAATTCTGCATGCAGCATACCCTTGAAAATACCATGACCTTGAGATACAGCAGGGGGAAGAGAAGCAAGAGCAATGAGCTCGCGTCGATTGTCCCTTTTACAATGACACTTGTGAATCAAGACAGAGAGAGATAGCAGCATGAAAGAGAAAGGGTGGAGTGAGAGAATGTGTCAGTGCCACTGTAACTGTCAAGCCAGATGCCACTGTCTCAGATAATAGATTGAGTTGCATTGTGTCGTGCTCAGAACTGCTGCTGGGGCGTCAAGCTTGATTTCATTGCATTAATTACTGTGCCCATTCTCCTCCTGCCCTTCTTCCCCCTCTGTCTTCCCCTTCTATTTCTGTCTTTGCACCCTGTATCTATGTCCTGCTCAGTGGGTGGCTCTGGCCTCGCTGTTCTTTATTCTGGTGTCCATCACCACCTTCTGTCTGGAGACCCACGAGGCCTTCAACCCCATCATCAACCGCACTGAGCTGGAGGTGGTGGACAACATCACAGTGGAGCACACCTACCAGGAGACTGAGACTGCGCTCTACCTCACCTACATTGAAGGCGTGTGTGTGGTGTGGTTCACTTTCGAATTTCTAATGCGAATAACTTTCTGCCCAAATAAGTTTGACTTCATTCGGAACGCCCTGAACATCATCGACTTTGTGGCCATCCTGCCCTTCTACTTGGAGGTGGGCCTCAGCGGGCTCTCTTCCAAGGCAGCTAAGGATGTGCTGGGTTTCCTGAGAGTTGTTCGCTTTGTGCGGATCCTGCGTATCTTCAAGCTGACCCGTCACTTCGTGGGACTGAGGGTGCTTGGCCACACGTTAAGAGCCAGCACCAATGAGTTCCTGCTCCTCATCATCTTCCTCGCCCTCGGTGTCCTCATCTTCGCTACTATGATCTACTACGCTGAACGGATTGGAGCTAACCCCAACGACCCTCGAGCCAGCGAGCACACTCACTTCAAGAACATCCCGATTGGATTCTGGTGGGCCGTGGTGACCATGACGACCCTCGGATATGGAGACATGTACCCTCAGACGACTTCTGGTATGCTGGTCGGAGCCCTGTGTGCCCTGGCAGGTGTGCTGACCATCGCCATGCCCGTCCCTGTGATTGTCAACAACTTTGGAATGTATTACTCGCTGGCCATGGCAAAACAGAAACTACCAAAGAAAAAAAACAGGCACATCCCTCGGGCGCCCCAGCCAGGTTCTCCAAACTTCTGTAAGTCAAGCATCAGCTCCCAGCCTCAGAGCCCCATCGCCCACGATGATGTTTTCGAGATTAAGTTTCAAGGTAAAAGCAAAGACGACTGATATTCTGATGAATTATGGTCTCACTTTTCTTTCCCCCTAAAGCAGCTCCTTCATTGTTTGTTCCTACATCTCAGTCAGCAAATGATTCAGGCATGACAATAAACAAATGTTATTTCCCTCTAAAAACATCAATTAAACGTGACGAAATGCATAGTCGACTCCGGATAGGAGAACAGAGAGAGCGTGAGTAATCCTGCTATTGATTTTGCACTTCTTATTGCAGTGATTCACTCCCCCTCTCTTAAACTAAGTGAGAGCCGGTAATCATCATGTATTTGTGATGTTAAGAACATGTAAGTGGAATCACTTGATTTCCTCTGGTGGCATTAGTGTAGAGATATATTGACCTTTGATGCAGTTGTGCTGGAAAACAAATAGAAGAGCGAGGAAAGCAAACATTAGCAGCGATACAGTATAGACAGTAAAGTTAATCCCGATGTGCATTCAGTTGAACAACATGCAAACTGGAGATATATTAAAAAATGTGGCAGTTAAACTCTGGAAAAAAAATGCTGGCATATGAAACCAGATGTCCTGTTTGTTTTTGTTTTGTTTTGTTTTCTTTATTGTTTTCTTATAAGATTCCAAGCTGAACGGTGAGGCAGCTAACGCAGCACTGGCCAACGAAGACTGCCCTCATATAGACCAGGCCATTTCTCCAGAGGAAATCTTCAGCCCCAGCGAGAGAGAGCGGCCCTGTTTCCTGGTCACCACTGCTGAACGCCCCAACCACACAGGGGGCAGAGTGAGGAGGGGTACGTACAGTAACAGCCAATCACAGGCCCCTGTCAAACACTGACACCGTGTAGACCGTAGACAGGACACGCTCTTTTGTCCCTCTTTGCTGAGTGTTACACCTCAGTTTTCACAGGCACGCTCGCTCACACACACACACACACACACACAGCTACAAACCTCTTATTACAGCCTTCACACACTTTCACAGCAGCTGCTTCTCTTCAATCATCCCTTAAGGAATTGTATATTTTCCAAATCACAACATCACCTGTTCAGGTCAAGCACAATCACCAGAAATGTCAATAAGAATTGTCCACATCTACATAATATATTTTTTGATACCATGCATAATGTAATACCCCTATTTAGTTACAAGTAAGAAAGCTATTTTCAAGATTTATATGATCTAGAATGTGTTGTCTTACATGCCTAAGAAAGTATTTATGTGCTATGTGTGTACCATGTATGTATATGTGTTTTAACGATAAATACCGTGCAGGAACCTGACTTATGAGTACATTCCTCTTGACCATAACGGTGCATGAAGTGTCTTGCTGATGGGTGCTATCAGTATGGTGACGGAGCACAACACCAATGGAGGAAGGCTAATGTCAGTTATTATTGTTATTAATAAAAGAGCCAAATTGTAATTTATTAACCTTTATACTTAAAAATTAAGTTCAACCCTTTTCTGTCTCTTTTTAAAATTGATCCACAAATATTCTCTAAGAAAGTCACGTGAGTCTCCAGCTGTGTGTGCAGCCAGCACATCCACAGTCAGAGGCGTACAATACGACCTGTAGCTGACAATACATTCCCTGCCTGAGGTGCCTACCTTTTTGAGTCTTTTTTAGTGTTATACTCCAAACCATTCCAGTACCACCCGGTGCATGCTGTTGTACTCCTGATGCACCCAATGCATGGAGAATAATAATATGTCTCAAGTCTGTGTTGACCTGTTTCTTTGGAGACAAAAACAAGAAAGCAACAGGTGTAGTATAACCAGTAAGGAACACCAAAACCTTTTGTCATGGATTCAGTGCTGCAGTGTACTCAGAACGTTCTCTGTTTTTCAACTGAAGGTTATGAAAAGCCTTGGAGCCTTAACAGCATGTCTGGCATGAGCGGGGATGCCTCTGGAGTGTCCTCAGTGTCCGCCCTGCCCTGCAGCCCACCCTGTCTAATGCAGCACTCACATTCTCCCATCCCATCCATTATGTAGCATGGTTGAGTAGCAGACACAATGCCATTGGAAGGCCAGTCCACAATCCTCCTTTTTATCTCTCCTGTCAGACTTTGCTTTTACACTTGCCTTCGCTCCTGCTTTTCTTCATTTTGATTTCTTTTATTTTTCTGGAAAACTGTATCTTTACTGTGCTTATACTCAAGCTTCCCAAGTGTTCTCCTTGGGTGTGTCATCATATCCTAGACTAGATAACATTGGCACATGCCACTCTGCATGGGTCACCTCAGTTGCAGACAAAGCACTGTTCAACTTGGACTGCAGGCTAACCCCACTCTTTCCCTGTGTTTACATCATTGCCTGTTGCTCTGTTGCTTTTGATCTCGCATACTCTTTTGCCAGTAACTTTGATCTCATCTGCTTTTTACAATTTTGTGAAAGAAATTTTCATAAGATGTAACCCCTGCTAGTGATATGCTGGACATTAACAACACATGGCTTTTAAACATATCCAAAAGGTATCATTGCCAGCTGTTAAGGGAACTCCTCTTAAGTGCTTTGCACGTTGCAAAGTAGAGACGTTATCATTCTAAAAGTGCAATCCAGACAAGACTCGATGTTTATCTGAGTGGCCATCAAAAAAGAAAAAAAGAAAGAAAAGATTTGAACAGGATGTTTATGATGTCCAATGCAATATGGAGATGATGACCATTCCTATGATACTAGTGAAGAATACATCTAATGTCAACAGAACGAAAACTGTTTGTTCATTTGCATGAACTGCATGAGAAATTATGTTCAACAAGAAGCTAACTGTATCACAGTACCTGTTAGAAAAAAAAGCTTCTGAAGCTTTGTCATTTGTTATGCATTTTGAGACAGCTTTACAAGAGACTCAGTCATAGCAGAGATTTTTATGTAGCTGCCATTCTTTGCCTTTCCCCAAAATTCATATATTTATTTTCTTGTCTTTATTTGACTGGGGCCTCCAGCTAAAATAGTGTGATTCAACTTGAACAATCTGTCATAAAGCCAACTGATGCTGTTATGAGCATAAGTAGTTTTTATACGAATATATTTACTGGTAGTTCAGAGTTTTTAAATAGCATCGGTGGTCTGCAGCAACTTCTATTACTGCTGTGATGCCTAAATTAAGGCAAGACTCATGAATTTTAAAACAACGGTGCCTTCATACCTGCTGAGGCAAAAGTAAACATGAGTAATCAATTGACATGATATGACATAAGTGCTCCCAGTGTAGCATCAATACACTTTATACCATGCTCATAACAGTGTAATGAAAGCTTTATTTTATAAGGTGCACCTTGTACCTTTTGCACCACCCTTGTACTCTAAATCACAGTTTAAAAAAACACACAAAAAAGCCTCTTAGTTATTATTGTTACGCCATCAAATACAGTAGTATTTAACCCTTAGAGGGACACTTAGCTACAAAAAGGAAAAACAGCTGAAATACTGACTTTATATTCCCGAACTTAAGACAATTTTTGTACGATAAAGCACAAAATATTATTAAAGGGGACCAGGCAACTCTACCGAGCCAAAATATATCAAGTTATGATCAGCCAGAGATGTCACGATGGCTTCTGCAGTATGTACGTCTATTGATTTAAACTATCAATACTGTTACTGTTACATGTATTGATCTTGTCCCAATTATTATGCACAATTCTTTCAGGGCACTTTAACATTTTTTTTTTTTTTTTTGTTGACCAATCAGTGGTGTTAATTTCTAGAAGAAGATAAAAGTATAGCAACTCATCTTAGTTCTGTTTTTATTCTGAATGAGCAGAGTTTCACTTTTCGAGTCATGTCTCTTGTGGTAATTAATGGACGTTATATATTTCAAAGAAAAAAAAACCTTGTGAAGATTTGATGTGAAGAGATGCAGGTGAATTATATGCTCATGCAATTCACGTGGGGGTTAAAAAAAAAAAGTACATTACGACACAGTATGGGATGTGGGTCTACTTGGGGAAAGGTAAATGCATGTATTTTACATTTATGCAACGGAAAAGTATTCAAATAAAATATGTAAATATAAGTCCTTGCATGAAATAAATTTTATACACAATGAGCGTTTAGACTCCGTTTTTATTCAACAGCACATGCATACATACATCCTTCCTTTCCCACTAGCATACAGCTAGTGCTTCAAACGGCTGTTTGACCCTTCTGTCTACCTGTGTTCGGGTCAAAGAGAGCATAAAAACCAAGGTGACTGTGAGAGCATGACGCAAAGTATACAAACGCATGACAATGACCGAACTACTGTACATCGACCTGTAAAACGCAGCATGATTGGGGCATGTTGATTAACCGACTCAGAGTCCAACATCTGCACACAGACAGTACATCGTTGTCTGATGCCTTGGCTAAGCATGGGACATACATGGTAAACCTGTGGCTTACCATGACGAACTAACGGAGCACATTTTCTTTACTGTCCAAGCTAGTGTCATTCCTCATCTCTCTCCCTGCATCTGCAGGGGTATCCATCATCGCCATCATCTCCCTCATTCCACATAATTTGTGTAATAATTTATTTTTGTTACTGTTTTTTTATATGTTTATAGAGACCCAGCGACAGCAGCGGAGCAGACAACCAACAGAGTCAGTTTGTGTTATGAACCATGGTGTACCAACCACTATGTGTATGACCCATAATGGCCCATCACCCACCTGATAGTCCTGTAGCATTGTTGTGTGTATTACTTAGTATTTTTAAATGGGTGTGACAGTGACAACCTGTACATCACAAACTCAGCATAGATGTAGCACTGAGGAAGTTTTGTTGTCAAGCCTTATGTAGCTCAGTATCTGTGACTGGTTACTGTGTTGTAATTTGTGTGCCTATTTTCAGTGTGTGCCAGTGCTGTAAATATGCTTTTCTGTGTGCTGAAGTTGTGTGTACCAATGTTTTTGAGTGATCATCAAATATTTGTGTGCTTCCTTTGTTGAAAGAAAACAAAATGTTGCTCCGATTTTAATCACCACCCACTCCAGCAAAAAAACCTGTCACTTGTCATCTCAGCCAGACTAAGCAGTTAAAAAACAAAACATTAACTTTGCACCGTCACAGTCACATCTTTGTACACTTTTGCACTATTTTGCACCAGATGAACTTTTAACATTCCTTTGATATGTTTTCAGTCATTAGGAAGATAACATCCACAAAAAATGGCAAAAAGGTCGTTATAAACCCCCCCCCCTCTAATCTCGTAATATTGAGGCATTAAATTGGCGAAGTGTACTGTGAGGAATTACGAAATAATTAATTGAATGTTAAATATCTCCACATGTAGAAACACTGGCATACGGAAGCCCAGAGTGGCCATGGTCACCACTGATTTTTTTCATTCTGTTATCTGAAGATCACGAAAAAAATCAGTTTTCCCGCGATAATGGCATAAAAAATAAGCCTGTTGTTTCCTCTTTTCTAATAATTTTTATCAGAGATCTGGAATGCCACCAGCGCCAGCATGTAGATGGCTCTTGTAAGTAGGCTTGCTGAAATTGTCACATAACGGAGAATGTATTGATCAACGCATCACAGTGTACTTTGATCAAGGTCTAACGCAGGCAGAAACTGCACTGTGTCTTTCTGTTAGAGATAAAATTCAGATCATCACTCGTCATTTAAGGGGAAGATGAGCCCAGCTGAAGTTTTACAGACGATCACACTTCAGTGATGCTGCTGGCAGTGATCGTGACGGGCCAAATCTGTGTGATCATGAACCACACACTCGCTTTCGATCACGTGATGAAAGCTCACCTGATAAATTATCTCACTGTGATGGAAAAACGAGGTTTGTTATCCTGTGATAACACATTAATTTATTCTGTTATCACAGGAAAACGACCCATTATCCTGTGATATTGAAATGATGTTTTTATGATCTTAAGATAACAGACTGTAAAAACATAATAGCGACAACGGCCGCTCTTGGCTTCTGTACTTTCATTAAGAAAGACAGCTTCTATATAAAATACATGACCTCATTCTGCAGAAAATTTTAATTGACAATCATATGGAATTATTCTTTTTCTGCACACTTGCAAAATAGTATATTAGTATGTAATACCAACAAATGTTAAAGCATTATTCACACCATACCGGACAAGTGCCTATGTTATGCAAATTCTTCTTACCATTTGTCATGTTTGTGTAGATTAGCCGACACGATCAATTAATGTACATTTTATTTTAGATTAGCCACCAATCACCAGCCAGTAAATAAACAAGCATCAGTTCAGCTCTCAAAATGCACACAGATACAACACGGACCCCCGTATGGATCAGCTTCTAAAGGCAACAGACAGCCATTGATTTCAAAGTAGAGCTTCATTGTTTGTGTGGAAAAGTTATTGAAAAGGGACCAACTTTTTACCAAACAACTGCAAACACACTGCCAACAACATACTGAGATCTGTGTGCAGTCAGGTACAACACACCTGCCAACAGAGCTGAGCACAAATGGGGGGACAGTGTGCTGGTCATCGTCCGACACAGAATAAAACAACAACAGCTGTTATCAATAAACTGAAACAATAACACAACGAAGAGGCAACTTGTGTGTGCCGTTTAGTGAGACTACAGAGTGTGTGTTTTGAACACTGTATTTTGTGGTTAGGTATCTCAATAAGGTGTTCAGTGGTCGTTTTGATTGGTTTGTTGTTTAGGGATTTTTTGTGTCTTTTTTTGACCAATACAGTTCAGGCTTGTACAATAAATAGTGATAAATAAAAAAAACACAGAAATTATTTTTCAACGAGTGTTGATTTATTTTTTCAAGCTAAAAGGTTAAAAAAAAATCACATAATTTTAATTTCATTTATGCATAAATTCACTGACAAAGATGATTAAAAAAAAATTTGCATAATCAAAAGCAGAAAACCGAATCTTTTAGATCAGAAAATTGCAAAGATGTGATCTATCTGCCATTCTGAGTCTTACCATTGCCCTTGACTGCGGGCTTAGACCTGCAGTTGGCCCTCGTTACTGCACTGCAGGCGTTCACAGCTTATAAATATGTAAGTCGGGTCAAATGCAGTGGACAAATTTCTCCCTAGAGGGATTATAGAAGTATACAGTAGGAAAGTGGTGCAAATGCGACAAACAGAACATCAATAAATATGCCACAAGTAAAAAGGATTATAAGTAAGTGATGGACAGTTAACAAAGAAAAAAAAATACTGTGCTGTTTGTCTAAGTGGTAAATCACAGATGCTCAGTATGAAGTGCCGAGAGTGACGGCTTCCTGACACTCAAGATCACTGCAATAAACCCGCTGACATGGGAAGATGGAGCTGCAGCACCAGTCGAGCCCATCCCTCAGATGATCCGTAACAGCTTCATTCAGGAAGGCTAACATGGCAGGTAGACCAGGAGCCACAGGCACGGTCGTGTCCTGTGAAGCCATCGGCCCTGATCATGTCCATCAAAGTGATGGTCTGGTCAGAGAAATGATGGCCTCTGTCCACAAGTGACATAACTCAGCCTCTGTCCAACCACAAATCAGTATTTATGACAACTAACAGTTTAGTGTCTGACCTTTTCAAGGAGCTCAGTTAACCTGTTTGAAGGTGAAAGTTACTGCACATTTAAAAGCCCTTAAAATAATCATTCCAGGGCTTTGAGATGCACCAACAAGCCATTAAATCAGTCAGAAATGTGTTCATTAAATTCAGTGTTTTTAATCCGCTGAATAAACATTCCTGTTCCAGAGCTACGAAGGTGGTGCAGAGTTTTGTCTCGAGTCAGTCGAGCCAGCGCACACTGCCATAGAGTGTCCGGCCCCACAGCCAATCAGAAGAGGTCTGAGACCAGAAACCGGCTGTGGCTGAAAGATGTCGGTCTGTGAACCGTCTCCACACATTCCATGTTCGTTCCAGCCCCAGGAGAGGAGACATTCCCCTGAAAAGGAGAGGGGTCATGGGTCAGTGGAGCTGACAGGGGAGACAGAGCTGCAGCACTATACCATGTAAGATAAAATTAGCAGCCTGGAGAAAAAAATCTGGGTGCAAACAAAACAACAACAAAAAACAAACAAACAAAAAAACACCAGAGAGCACACACACACACACACACACACAGTCTCTGTTCCAAACACTGACACTCAGCCAGTAATAAAGCCGCCTTGCTCCTCACAGCTGGTGAGGTGTTGGTGGGTGTGGTCAAGTCTGCATCACAGAGCAGACACGTGCCATGGCAACACAGTTACCTAATAGGCTCTATTACCATGGCAACAGAAGTGAGCTTGCTTCTCAAGGGTAACGCATCTTCAAGCTTTCCCCATCCTGCAGTTGTGTGTCTCTCATGCTGTCTTCCCGTGTATTCCATCGTGGGCTTTTCTTTGTCTTTGTGCGTCTCTGGCTCGTCTCTGAACATCGGTGGCATCAAAGATTTGGATTCGCCGAGTAACACACAAGCTTTCACCAGCTAACAGACCAAGATCTCATGCCAAGCAGCTTATGTCAGTGTGATATTCTGCCAGATATGGCTCTGATTTACAAACACATATACAGCCTGCTTGAAAAGATCCTGCGTGTGTTTATATCTGGACTGCATTCACCTCCATCTTTGATTGAGTTTACTCAGTAAACATTACCGTTCTCAGTTAGTAGTGAGCTTTATGTGTTGAAACGTTTTTTTCTCCCTCTCTTCGGTGAAAAAGCCTTATTTTGGTGCCGTGCTTAATTCATGGACTCACTGACTGGAGTATAGCACATCAGTGTTTCCATAGCAACAAAGTGCCTGCATGATATTCTGCACAACAAAAGGATCAAAATCAAGACACTCAAACCAAAAGCCATTTCCGTGTAAACAAATCCGGGCATTTGGTTTTATTTTGACAGTTTAAATTTTACACTTCATTAACTGCGCCACAGCGACACGATCTGCAGGAGGTGTCTTTTTTTTCTTCTTTTTTTGCGTTACTTACATCATGCTACAGGTACAAGACAAAGCAGGATCTGGTCTGAGGTGTTTGTCCTGTTCAGTTCAAAATGTTCACATTAACAAAAATCTTTCCTCAGATTGGATGAGCTGTGCCCACAGCGTCTTCGGCCTGTCCCCCACCTCCGACCACCGCTGATGAATTTCATACATGAGATGCTCTTCCTCAGGTGCAAATGGGCAAAGGCTGAGCAGGCAACAGATATCATGAGCAGCATGCAGTGCACTCCGTTCCTTTCTGCCTGACCTACTTCAGCACCAGAAATAGAAGCACTCAGGTCTCTGCTTCCAATCCTATTTTGCTATTTCATTGCTCCTGCCACGGCGCTCGAGACAGGAGGAGGAAAAGAGGGGAGCGAGGTGCACGAGGTTCACACGGTTCACACGAGCTCTCCCCTTACCACTTCGGCTTTCTCATTACATAACTGAACTTCTGAAAGCACAGAGCACTGCTTTGTGCTTTACATTTCTCTTATTATAATGGCAGATCCAGTTAATTCTTCAAATCGGTCAGAACTTTGAATGTGGATGTTAACTGGCTTTTGACCAGTGATGTTCAGCGTTTTCTCTCTTAATGGAACCCTGTGCTCGTGTTTCAGTGTTCATCTGGCGTATTTATATTCATGTTGATGTAAAAAAAAAAAAAAGGGTCAGTGTTTAAATTTTAATGTGAAAGATTTTACTTCCAAAATGTTTTATACTGCATGTCTATGACTACGGGAGAGCTGGAGACTTTAGGCACATTTAAACTCTTCGTAAATCTGAGGATCACAGGCTACAGATTGCAAAGTCTATGTTCTGTTCTTGTAAGGATAAAGAGAGGCTACTCTCCAAACCCTCTCTAACTGGAAAAACATGCCTGAAAATGAGTGTGTGGTTAATTCAGCTCTTTTACAGGCCTGATCTGGTAATTGCTTCTGTCAATGATACCAATCTATCCGAGCTGCAATTACTTCCTGATGCAAAGGCTATGAAGCCGGGAGCTGACCTCAGAAATCCTCTGCAGCATTACCAGAAGGATTAATATTCCACACTGATGTTAACTGTAACGTATTAGACACTAAGTCTTTGGCACAAAGAGCAGGATGACTTAAAATAGTTTAGCCTCACCTACGACTATTCCCTTCTCCTTTATGTAGTTAGAGCCAAAGTCATGTCAGGCCAAATGTGAAGTCTCTTATTTCACTTGTTTTACTGAAACCAATAAGTTCAAACTATTCCTGTTTAATTTCTCAGGATGTTTCCAGATGTACAATTTTAGTGCAATTGTGTGTTACGCTGTCAGATGTTTATGCTCATTTTCTCACAGTAAGGCAGTTTTCTCAAAATAATATACAAGAAGAATATTTAAAGCATCTTTTGAGATGCATCTTACCTACAATGGCAAGGTTATGTTCAGACCCACAAGCAATCTGTAAGGAAAAACAGTCAAGTGTTTAAAATGCATGTTGCGAGCAGACAGCCCATTTTGAGACCAATATCCAAGAATTGTTATGATGCCAACATGGATACTGAGATGCTTTGTAACTGAACCTGCTCTGAAACTTAAATAAAATGCCATGTGTCAAGATGTTAGCATCCAGCTGTTATTCAAAACTGCATACAACATAAGTGCACCCAGCGAAAATAACATTAGTGACAATTTCATCTGCAAATGCATTAGACGCTCCTCCACTTAACGGTGAATTGTCAGAACACTGTAACAGAAAAGCCAGCTCATTCATAAAAGCTGAAACACACTGCGGGGCTCTCCGGGGGAGTTAATGCAGCAGTCTCAGGGCGGCTGTGTGTGCCTGACTTTGCGGAAAAAAAGCCATTAAATTATAAAAGGCTTTGGTCAGCAGTCTTCCTTCTTGAGAGCTGCTACCAGAGGGGGCACATTTAAATTCTGATCCTAAAAGCAACAAAGTTATACGACAACATCTGAGCCAAAAGTTTTACTTGTTAAAGCTTTATGAAAGTCACTGAATTGTATTTGCACGGCTTTAATAAAGCAGTGTTTCTGATAAAGCCTACAGCTGTGGCAAACTATTAACAGCAACACATCAACTGATTCCTGAACCCCTGACAGGTTGTCCCTCCAGTAATGTTCATAGGCTTCATAAAAGTGACGGTTTAAATATCCACTCTGTAGGTGTGTATGTGTGGGGCTAGGACTAACAGGGTAGGAGGGGCTGAGAGATTCATAGTCCACTCAGCTAATCCATCTTGCCTTTAGCTTTACACACATAAGGTGACAAAGCCTTGACACACGCTCGGCCAGCACTGCTGCAATGATGTGTGCGCAGTGGAAGGATGATCCAGGGCTTGCCCTTGCACGTCTCTGACATCCACTTTATTGGCAACCATCCCCGGCCATACAGCTGCCGTTAAGTCTACAGGTTAACTGCTGCACTGCTGTGACGCTCACACATGATTGGCCTTATGGGAGCAGACATTTCTGTCTTCGTTGGATGTAAGTGGTCCTCTGGGAGCGTGTGCATGCTCTACATGCTGGATACAGCACTGCAGATCAAAGAATGTGCTCTTACTGGGCCTGGCTGTCCTTCTGTAGCACTGTCCTTTATCTCATACACAACCCTCAGTAACCTGTTTTGATCTGTGGTTCTCTGCTGCCCCCTGCTGGACGATTACATATTCTGCTAAAACACAAGGACAACAACCACAACAGTAAGAATTAACACACCGATGTCACTGTTCTGACAATACTAGAGCTGTCAGCGTTAACGCGTTCATTGGAATCAATTAATCGATTAATTGACACTTTATTATTTTTTAATAGCGTTAATCGCCTGCTGCTGTTTTGTCTCTCTGATGTACCCTCAGTCATGCTGCTGTAGCAGTTTCCTGCTTCCTACCGGCAGAAAAAAAGACAACAAGACGCTTCTAAATGGCTCATATTTTCTTTTTATCTGCCTCCCTCCTGAGTTCCAGACAAGAAGAGACAGGCCATTTTTTCGATTGAGCGTGCAGCAACAAGGAAGAGACGGGCAAAGCTCGCAATCCGTTAATTAGCTTAGCTCAAATACTGGTAGTTAATGGGAAGTGCTAGCCTGCCTCCACCTAAAGTCATCAGATAAACTTTCCAACAACTCTAAACGGTCCTGCGTTCTTGTTGTGACTTGTTTATTTACCACGTTATGTTATTTTTAGACTCACATTAGCACTTTATGTAATTTAGAATCAAATACATACTGAAAGGAGGCAGACTAGCACTTCCCATTGACTACCAGCGTTTGAGCTAAGCTAATTAGCAGTGGGCGAGCTCTGCCCGTCTTTTTTTTTTTTTTTTTTTTTTTGCCCATCTCTTTCTACTGAGCCAGACTTACACAAGAGAAATACTCCTGTTGGCATTTGACTCCCAATTAAGTTAAACTGTTAAGAATTGCTTTACATTGTTATGGACTTAAAAACTTTTGTGAAATGCAAAATAATATAATTTCAAACATACGATAAAAAATGTGATTAATTGTGATCAACTATTGAAATTCTGCAATTAAAGCAAGTTAATCGTTTGACAGTCCTAGATAAGACTAGTGACACCTGATCTAAAATGCAAGTTTAAACGTTTTTCAGTCTGTGT
>JAPQLA010000022.1:17066637-17085765 GCA_029822935.1 Naso vlamingii | reverse complement strand
CTGTTCCTTTAACTGGTGGCGGTATGCACCTTTAGAAGAAGGAGACATTAACTTGTTTGGCCAGGAGGAGGCGCCACATGACCACAGTTTCGTAAACACTTGGCTGAACACATGACGTTCCTGTTCGCCAGACGCGGTCGAACAGAGGCTGAATTGAACTTTTGAGGAGAAGCGCAGTCAAGGAGCAAACCGTAACTTACCGGTGATTACCACGGAGTGACCCCCGCCGCCGCTGACACACCGTATCGCCTTGTCTTGCAGAGCAGCGGTGTCAGAGAGCCGGGGGTCTGAGCGGTCCTCCTCATCGCCTTGTCCCAGCTGCCCGTGGCTGTTGGCTCCCTGACAGACACGATATTAATCACCAGCAATGTAATTTACGGTTAATGCGGAGATGCTCGTCCATCAAAACTTAACGGCTGTTTGTTTTCGCGGCACTTGGGGCTCCGCTGGACTCACTTCGGTGTCTGTTAGGCTAACGTTAAAAAAGTGCAAATGTTCCCCACTGTGCGTTCACTCTGACGGTGGTGGTAAGAATTTAAAATGATGTATTTACACGAACAAACATACACACACAACGGAAACACTTTAACGGTGTAGATAACAAACTTACCCAGGAGTGTAAACAAAACTCCGGTTGCGAGCTCGTTTCCATCGACTTCCTAGTTACCGACATGAGTGCAGCACGATTTACGACACTGTCGTAAAACGCACCACTACCGGATGTTTGACTCAACTGATAAAAGGATTTTCATTACATTTAATCAGCAAATATGTCGCAGGACCAAAAAGCAGTTAATGTTTTTAATAACGCTGATGTGTGTGCGTTTCTACCGTGAGGCCCGTGTGTTTGTATTGTCTTGTGATAAGGTCAAGAGGAAATTGCCCTCACAAAAATAAACTAAGTAGCAAGTTTATTACAGTCACCTGGTTTAAACTTTCAAATATAAAAATTGGCTGACAGACCTTCATAACCTTTAGACTAACAGTTCTATAAAAACGCAGCTAGGTGTAAAAACAGAGTTATATTGGTTTAAGTGAGTTTTTTGGCCTTATAGTTACTTTGTTATAGTGTGTTGATCTAATCAGATTTCCCCTTAAGAAAGGACAAATGGCACTTTGAAGAAAAAACTCTTGGTCAGAGATTTTAATAATAAAATTTCGCATTCAAGTAGAATAGTTTGGGGATGTTATTTAAGCCTAGACCAAATAAAAACTTAACACTATGTCCGAGGGAGACACATGCTCTTTATCAACTTTTGTGATAGACTTTTTGATAATGAGGAAATGTTCTCAGGTAAAAAGTGTGGCTAATTATTAACATTTAATTTAAATTACGCAAATTCCAACCTGAACATGAGCCTTATAATATCACTGTCAGCATACTGTCATTATTGTGCATTCCATGATTATCATAAGCATCTTCCTCCACTACCACAAGAACATAAAAGATGTCAACAGGTAGCAAATCATTCAACACATTTAACATTTTATTTATTTGTTTTTTCAGTAGTTTCATACATAGCCTGCTCATCTACAGTATATTTCTTTAAAGTAGAAAAATAATGTTTTGATTCAAGGAGAACTACAGTTATATTCACTTAAAGAGGAGGTATTCAAAATCATCACTGTAAAATATAATAGGTCAGGGTACGGGGGCCAAATCTATCGTACTCATTCTTGAAAACATTCTTTCAACACCAGTTTTCATCATTTCCCTCAGTAGCACACAAAATGAACATGATACACACGCACATCAAAAGAATACAGACAAAGTACATTTTATACATATCACTGAAGTAAGGAAGATTAAATGTGAAGAAATGAAATACAAAAAAATTCGCATGAAATATACAACAGCAGAGTTAACAAAAGGAAGAAAAAAACACACCTGGGAATGTTTGAAATGGGTACTAAAGTACCATGAAAGCTCACTGATTGCTTGCAATACAATAGCAAAACAGTATCATGTTACAGTAAGACAGTAAGCAGCTCTTTGGGTTAGTGCAATGTTATCAGTGGTTAAACATACCTAACAGGCTTGTGTAAGTTTTATAAGCCATATGTCATGCAATGGGGACAGTGGAACGTTTTTTTCAAAAGCAGTGCACATTCATTGAACTGACGAAGGGCGATACACAAGCAGTATCTCTACAGCGGTGCTTGGGGATGACATGGCAGGTGTTGATGGGCCACAGGAGAAAACCTGAACCGGTCAGACGCCCAGCTGCTTGTTCAGCCGGCTGAGGGCGTCACCGACGATGTCCAGCTCGTGTCGAAGCTCCTCCACCACGCTGTTGATGCTCGGTGTGTCTTTTAGCACATCCACACTCTGGGTGTAAGGGTTGTATCGCACTGTGAAGGGACGCTTGATGGTCTTGGCAAACTCCCTGAAATAAACATGATATCATTGTTTCATTCTATATAAAACAGCAGTACAGTTTGCAGATAAGTTTTAAGTATTCACACAAGATCCGTCAATGTGAATATCTAATGTTAAAGGAGAACTTTTATGCTTTTCTGCCTTTTCTGACCTATAACTGTTGTTACAATGTCAGATACTCTTGTTAAACGATGTCAAAGTGTCACATAATGAGGTTCATGTGTTTTGAAGTGAGCCCTGCAGGCTGTTTCAGTCGGCTCTGCACACTGTGTTTTACAGTGCTTTTTCAGTGATGTTAATGCATGCTGGACTTCCTTTTATGAGTATGCCGGCTCATGCACACAGTGTTGTACCTGCCCCCTCCCCCGTTCTGCTCAGACACCGCTGCACTCTGCTCTCTGCTTCAGTGATTACTGTCAGCACTTTGTTCAAGATGACTCCAATAAAGTGTTTTTTTTGTTTTTTTTTTCCAGGTGAATGAAAGTCAGTTAACCTTGTTAAACTTTCCTAAAGAGACAAGCACAGACAGAAGCTGAGAGCATCCCTGTTTCTTGTGGATTTATTCTGTGTGGATTTATTTATTTCCTTAACATGAGCACATGAGCTGGATTAACAGCTAAACTGCTGCTGAAGGACGACACTGTTCCCACGTTACTTTGTCCAGTTGAAGAGTGAGAAGTGTGAGCCGTAAGTAACATTTTATCAGTGTCCTAGCTGTGTTTAATTTGTGTCAGTAAAGGGGTTGTGAGTTGAGTGGAGTGCGGAGGTGTGCATGAGGGAAAGGGGGAGGAGTAACCGCCACAGACCGTTTTGAGAGAATGCAGAAAAAAGAAGGACGAGAGAGGGCGGAGTCACAGTTTTCTGAAGATCTACAGACTTAACTGCTATTAGCTGCTCTACGGGAGTCCAAAATCAAAATGAAAGACTTGAAAATAAGTATAATAGCCCTCTTTTAAGTCCGTGGAATTGGGCTCACCTCATCTTGACTTTGGCCTCCTCAAAGCTGTCTGACACAAAGTAGACATCCTGAAAAGTTGTGATGATGCATTCTTGTTTGGATGTAACTTTGGGGTCAAAAGGCATTATCCTTGCATTGCCAGAAAGTGCATGCTGTGAGAAACAGAGAACACATGTTGCAAACATAGTTTGAGTCAATCGATTAAATACAAATCAGTCTAAATTTTGCTGTTTTATATAAAATAGATCACGTAGTCCTTAAACCTATCATGCATCTTTAACATACATTTTGTTGACATGCTAAGGAACTAAAATGTCATAGTGTAGCCAAACCTATATAGTTACTTTTTCATTTGCTTATTTCAGTGGGTTTGGCTGGTTAGAAGGAGGTTGTATAGGTTCTTCAGCTCTTTAAGCACTTTTCTGTACATATTTTATGACAGGGTGATAGAAAGAAAGTTCAAGTATCCACTGTAAGATCCTGTTAAAATGCTTTTACCTTAAGTTCACTGATAGATGACAGCAGTCCTGCTCCGTATGCTCGCAGCTGCCCTTCTTGTTTGCATAGACCAAACTCCACTGTAAAGAAGTAGCACTGTAGGACAGAAAGAATCCGTTACAGTTATTCTAGACTTTAAATTTGGTTTCATTAAATGTGCCTTCGTAAATTTCGCTCACTGTGGCCAGTTTCTGAACAGAGTCATCTGAGGCTCCAAGTGAAGCAAGTCCAATCTCCTGAGAAAATTGGGCGAAGCTCGGCTCCGCCAGCAGTGGGACGTGACCCAGCAGCTCATGGCATGTGTCCCTTGATTAAGATAGATAATAGAATATTAGGACCAATAGCTTTGTGTAAATATTGACAAATTATAGTCCTGTTTAATACTCACGGCTCGGGGGTGTATAAGGGGTCGGAGCTGTGTCGCACATACTGGGTACAGTGGAAAACACGAAAGGCCAAACCAGCAAGGAAATCACGAGGAGACAGATAACCTGCCACAGGCCTGATTGTAAAGCCAGTGCGTTCTGAGAAGATAAGATGTTTGGAACTTTAAAAAGCTGAAATTTATTATGTTATTAAAAAAACGCATGTTTTAGGAATGAAATAAATTTTACCTCTGAGGAAGCGTGACACATCTTCCAGCTGAGGGATGTTGTCCTCTCGAAATTCACAGTATTTGGACAGCAGTGGCAGGTTCTTCAAGTATTCCCGGCAGGCGTGGGTGGGATACAACTTGTTGAGCTCCCTGTACACAACTCCCCAGGTCTTCACCTCCTCCTCTGTGAACTCGATACGTGGAATGGGATCCCCACTGCAACAAGAGAGAATACATTTGTAAGTAGCAAGTAAAAATCTTTACAGATTTCAAAAATGACCACAAAAATACAACAGAAACTCACTGTTTGAAGGCCATGGCAAGGTCAGCAAAGTACTTTCGCCTTTTCCGGTAGACATTGTCCTTGAAACCCTGATGAAGAGACACAAAGAAGGACATGACAGGAGTTTACACTCAAGAATCCTACGTTTAAAGTCAACTGGTAGGCTGTTTTAGGGGCTACATACCGGATGATCTGCATCCAACTCAGAGCCATACATCAAGACACGGTTAGCACACTTGTCCAAGTCTGAAATCTTCTTTGGGAACCACGGTACGTCATACATGTCTGACAAGAGAGAAAAAAATTTTAACCTTTAATTTGGATAAAATAAAATATTTACTATACAATATCTGCAGGATTTCACTTACCTTCTTCGTGTAGACAGGAGTTATCTGGAGGCTCCATATCCACCACGTTCACATGCTTTCGTAGCAGCTGGATGATTTCATTCAGCTGTTCGTGGTTGCTGTCGCAGTCCACAAAGATTTCAAACTCAGAGTTGCGTCTTTTGGATTTTCTGGATTCTATGTGGACAAGGTTGACGTGGTTTTCCTGCAAGAAGCATAGAGAACTTTTGGTCAGCTAGCCAACATTTGCTTTATCATCAGTAGAATAAATCAATAAGTTACTTGTATATATTATGGATACATGACATAAAAATGTTGTTATCTGATAAAGACACAGTTCTCCAAATGAATACATTGATAAGGAGATTTAATAACTTTGTTCATACTTGGAAGAGTTTGAGTGCCTTTACGAGTCCGCCCACTTCATTCTTGAGGGAAAAGATGATTGTTGCTCTCCCTTTTTCTGATGAATTCTTCTTTTCATTGTTTTCTTCAATTTTTGTGAAGGTTGATTTGTTTATCTGAAAACAGTAATAAAACATAGTTCGATTTAATATGTGTAACAACAAGAAATCATCAGCATCCAACAAACAACAGGAGCCATCCTCTAATGGCCATTTAAGGAAATGTTCAACTTTTATCATTTTTAAAAAAAATGTATATGCTATAGGTTTTTTTAATTATGAAAAGTGAAAGTACATGTTATTTAAATTAAATTAATTTAAATTATATATATATATATATATATATATATAAAATTATTGAAACGGTTTTTGTGAATGTAACACCTTCTGTGCTCCACAGTTTCAGTAGCCAAAACTTTCAAAGTTCAGATCCGGATTCAGATTCAGATTTTTTCAGTTAGAGTAAGTTCAGTTAGATTTGAAAAAAAAAAAAAAGAAGTCAAATATGCCCAATTATTTTGTACCAGCTATTGTGGAATCATATGTAGATGTGAAACACGCAGCCTGTAAGTAGTGAAGGTAAGAGAAAAAAATGGCTTTCAGCCTGGAAAAACAAACGTGGTCGTTTCTTTACTGATAAAACAAGTATCCTGATATTAACGCACATGCATTAGATGCAAAGACAGCACTGAGATTGTGTCCAAACCGTCGTGTCCGTTTCAGCACCTTGGACAGCGCTCTCACGCTGACGCATGGCTGCGCGCGCGGTGCACACGCGAGGGGAAAATGCACGTAATCCTCCGCCAGACTTTAGAGGAAGGACTCTAACGTGCCAGCAGCGCACAGCAACTAATCCGTTTTGATGCACAGCAACATTTTTTACTTTACACTCAAATACATCTACTTCAGACACTTTATGATTCACGGCTGCAATGCGCAGCGACTTTGCTTTACGTTACTTTTCGAACTATAATATTTGCGCAGTCCAGTGGCTTAAACTGAATTGTGGAGGGGGAGCGAAGACGCTTGCCGCTCACAAATAATCAGTCGAATTAATTTCAGTTACTTGCTGCCTACCCCATGTCTCCCTTCCAGCATTGTGTAGACGGCGCGGCAGACCAGTTTGCGGTGGACCCTTGTCGGTAGTATCCCGGGAAGCATCAGTACACGGAGAGTGGACCAGGACGCAGCCCGGGGTCAACTCTCTGCGCCTCGGTTTAACGAAGATGAACTTGTCTCTGTCTCAAAGAATCGCCTTACCGCAATCCCATTTAGACAGCCGGGAAGCCTATTATTAGCATCCTCACTCGACATTTGGGTTTAATCGCTGCAGCGCGGAGATTTGAAGGCTGATTTTACGCACAATCGTTCCTCATCAAGCAATTATTTTCTCATTGCACAGCTTTACATTTATTTTGATTACACACATTAAAAAGTCCATGCGACTTTTCTAAATTTCAATTTATATTCAGGCCTCTAACACAACTTGTTTTACATTTATTCGCTTTTATTTGACCAGCTGTTTGTCTGAAAAGACCTGAAATGTTGGGATGTTGTAGGTTTGTAAACCTTCAGAAGGGAAAGGCATGCGTTGATTAAACCTATTTAGGCTGGTATTTACATTTTTGCATTCGACACTGCTTCATGAGTGAGAACTCAGCTGCTGCATCATGTCTGTCCTCTCCAGTGCACATATCACTGCAGGTCTATCGGGTCATTTTTTTGTCTCTCCCGTCTGAAGATCAATGAAAGGTGCATGATCGATAGGTTATTGACTCTTTTATGAAATGAAATTCGGAAGTACCTCACTTCAACCCTCTTAACCCTTTGACGCAAATTACACTAAAACAAAACGGCTTAAATTAATCTGCGCTGACGACAAAGTGAAGGCTTATTCATTAAGATGAGCGCGACCGATCTCCCAACGGTTAAAAAGCAGCCACACAATCACACGAGCAAAACACAAACAAACAAACAAAAGAAAACCCAGCAACGACTCTCCTATTAAAGCAACAAGACAAAACAAAACACCAGTTATCCTGCGTATCTGTTACAAAGTATCCTGTTAACATCCTTTGTCGTTTTTCTAAACAAACAAACAACAACAAAAAAGTTCTTACCTCATTGTTCAGCAGTTTTTCTTCAAAGCCAATGTTCATGGAGTCAAAAGATCTTCCTCTGCGCGGTCCTTCGTTTTTGTTTGAGTACATGTTAAAGAGCTGCACAGTTTTTTGTCTCTTTTATGCAGTTCTGGTCTGTCTGAATGACCTCCGCTCCGGAAAGTGGGCTTGTCTTCCCCGAGAAGTGGCGCGCTTTGCTATTTAACCACAGAGAGACAGAGGAGGGGGCGGTAATCTCACCCGCAGCAGCAAATGGAGAAAGAGCAGCGCCGCCCACGTCATGAGGGAAAAGGCTGTCTTTTCTTTCAACTAATGGCCCAAAAAAGCTTCAGTAAGATCAGTCGCAAATTTAATTTTGCTTAGACAATACAATTTGTTCAGTGTCGTTCATTTTGTCGGATTTGAATTTGCTTGAGAAAATCCTAACGTGCGCAGTTATCATGAAAAGTTTGGCTGCATTATGCCTGATCATTTCCTGCAGACTCAGACCTCCTCATGTTGGCTCAAGCTCTTAATTCTTCTTGTTTGTTGACACCTCGGGAGTGAGAGGAGGTCAAGGCTTAAGAGGATTCAAGCGTAGCCCACCTGCCTGCATTGATCCAAGCATGCCCCCCTTTCAAATCCAGCCCTGTGCACTGTAAGCACCTGTGGGTTCTCGTGCACATAGCATGAATAATCTGCATGTTTTTCTGTCTTTAACACCATGAGCCTTGTAATAAGATCAAGACAATCAGTGAGAAAGGCTTCAGGGGGCCTCTGCAAGCAGAATCAAGGTGAGGGAGCACTGAAGGTAAGAGACCTCATTACTTAAATGTGCACTAAGCTCTGGTCACCTCACATACAGGTCCGGTGAGATGTCTTTGTCTGTCAGCCGGTGCTCTAATGCCGGGATACATGCGGCTGATGCGCATGCTGTTTTACTCAGGTGGTCCTTGCCTGTGTCACCCGTGACATGGACTGATGCTTTACACAACAAAAGAGGCAGTGAGGGGAACTTCCTCTTCTCAGGAGCTGAACCCAGATCTGCTCTCTCCTCCTCATATGTCATGTGGGTGTCAAGTCTGTTCCGGTGGTCAGTGTGGTCCATCAAAGCACACCTGGCACCGTTCAAATTAACACCAATCTGTCTTATCCTGTACAAATAGCGTCTCTCTCAGTAACTTCATGGTAACACCGTGGTCACAAGCCTCTCCGACCATGTTAAAACCTCTTATTTCAATACATAACCAAGAAGTAAACGACATGAACCAGAAACCTATGAGATGGCATCACTGCTATATCCTGAGAGAAGACACAACCTTTTTAGCTTTGACAGTTTTATGGATTTTAGTAATCATAAACTGGTTTTTAAAGGTCGGAATAATCGTGCCACCTTCGTTTACTGAATTAGCCATTAGGTGTCAGAGCTCTCACAGGTCAAACACATGAGCCTCCATCAGTGGTGACTGACTTCTTCTGGTCAGTTTGCTGGAGGAGAAAACTCTCAAGCTCTCTGTGTACGAATTTCAAACTAGAGACCAACAGTGATGCTTTAACAGAGGCCTAAAACAATGGCTAAAATCCAAACAACTGTGCTCACATGAATATCTTACAGCTGCCATATTGTCGGATCACGTTGCCTTTGCTCTAAAGCTCATGTATGTATTTAACTATGAACGTATCGGCTCTCTGTTGTCCTTTCAATATTATTGTACATTGCATTATTTCCCTCTTCAACTCGTCACGATTGACCTTTTCTTGTATTTTTATTGTTATCACTCTTTTCCTTTAAAAGCCTCCTGTGGACAAGTGTTGAGAATTAGCATGTGTGCTAAACACTCAAACAGTGCATCTGGTTCATCCAGTGTTATTGTGATGTCCATGTCAAATAAACCTAATCTAATCTAATCTAACTTTATACCAGTATGCATTTCTCACAGTTTGCAGCAACAGAACTCCCCCTTAAGATCAGTAAAGCATGAGTGAACATGTTTACCTGATTGTTAGCTTAAGCTCCTTATCATCTCCACCTATAGAATGCCGGCATTTCTGAGTCAGTGTGCAAACACAATATTCCCCCCCGAGCAATGAAACACAAAATTCACAGGAAATGTTTTGTACAGCTGAAAGGTCAGCTGAAGCATCGTATATCTTCATTTACCACTTAGAGTCAGTGGCACAGTTTGCCACTTAAATAAAAAAATAACCACAGCTAACAAATTATATAACACACAATAGTAATCTTTAAAAAAACACAGCCTGGATTATGAAAAAGTCTCAGTGGTCAGTGCACTTTTGTTGGCATTTCATTAATAATCATTGTTGGATCTAAAATTTGTAGAAATCAAATCAACTGGCAACATTTTTGACTGTCATTGATTTAAACTAAAGCGAAAACTTTCTCTGGTGTTTGCTTCTCAAATGTCAAAAAGTTTCCATTTCTTGATTAGCTTCATGCAGTAAATGTAACTGAAATAAATTTAGACTGACAGTTTGAAGTCAGCACAACGGGCTTGGTTACACTTCATTTGGACAGTCCACCTACAGATCATTTATAAAGTATCTGTAACATTATAACAACGTATCAGTCGGGTTAGCGTCTGCTGAACATTTGCTGTTGAACAGTTAGTTGGACATTAACAGATCATCTGTAAAAACGTGTAGATAAAGTGGAACAGTTGAATTTTTGAATGTCAACTGACATGTTTTATTGAAGTGTTACAAAATCTCTATAAACTATCTGTAGACGGACTCTCCAAATAAAGTGTTCGCCAGTTTTTTGTTACATTTTTGACATAAATGATTAATCTTACACAACAAAACGTTTGACGGCTCCGCTGTCTCATTCTGCGCAATTTGATGAACACATGAAAACATATGAACAACAATGTAAACTTCTCTTTCCTTTAACAATTTTTTCTTTCTTGCATTCTTTCATTTTTGTTTCATATTCTGTTCTCTCTCCTTCTTTACCTTTCTGCTGTGTCCATTTTGTTTTGTTATTTTACATTTTTTCCCACTTTGATTTAACATTATATTAAGCTGTAATCACACACTTAAAGGGAGACACTTCATAAGCCCTTTATGATTTCTTGTCTTCCTTTCACATGCCTAATATGATGGGCTATATTTTCTTGTGTGTGTGTGTGTGTGTGTGTGTGTGCTACATAAAAAATCTGCTGCTTTTACAAAAATTTTTTTAAAATTCTTGGATTAATCAACAATAAAAAATCATCCAGTTGACAGTAATAAAACTAAATTTATGCAGCACATATTAAAACTAAGCAAAGACAAACATGTTGAGCGAATGAAAAGCATAACATTACAGAAACAAGTAGAAGATGAATAAAGGAAACATCATGATAATCGAGGCGTATTAGCAGAAAAAAGTATGTAAAGAACCCTAAAATGTGTTAAAAAATGAAATGCTAATAAAACAAAATTGACATTGAATTAGGCTCATTGTTTGTAAAAGGCATTTATAAAAACAGATTGCTCTGTTGGCTCCAGGCAGCTGGAGCACGTTCGCTCCCAGCAGCTGTGTTTATTGTCCCAGCTCGTGCTGCCACCTGTTAGCTTTACAGCCTGATGCAGCAGCCTTAACCTCCGATTATGGACTCTGGATAAAACAAGTCTACTCCATACTGTCCCCTTCCTATACTGAGTGAAACTGGCTTCAGGGAAAGAAAAAAGACTCCCCATAGATCTGCGACCTTCCATTCACACCAGAACACGTCAGTGAATGTCACATGGAATTAACAAGGCCGCCGTCACCACTGCTGCCTGAAGCAACACAAAGCACGTTGGCAAGCAATGTGTACCGTAAAGACATGTTAACTCTCTGACTGATACATGGAAAAAAGGTTGGACTTGTTTTTCCCTGTAATTGGTTTGCTGGCTTGCTTATTTATCAAGAGGAGAGAAAAGGCAGGGAAAGGACAAAACCCCCTGAGTGCTTCGGCCACAGTATTGTTCTTGATGCAGTAATGGACTCCTCCTTCCATTACGTCCAAACACTGGGGTGGGTGTCTGCTCAGCAGTCAGGATCAAGCACATCCAAATCTACTTAAAAATACATTTTCACAGACCACACCTGCTCTGATGCTGCAGATGCTTGGGCCATGTCTTTGATCACCTCGGAGCTTGACAGCTCCTGGATCAGATCTTCTTCATTTCATGTCAGAATCTTGTAAAGTCAGATTTTAAACTGAATCCATCTTACAAATGGTTTATTTCTCTCTGTTTTCTTCAATAATTATGACTACAGTATCTTAAATAGAACTTTTTTAATATTTTAAAGTATATTTAAACATTTTTGCCGACTCTTTTTGGTAATGTGATGTGGCATGTGCTGTCTCAGCCCTTCCATTCAGAGGGTAATTAATACAGGTGCTCTGAGACGCTTTAAGCCAAAGTGTGCTTCGAGAGTCGGGCCAGGGGGTGCAGCATGCGTTTCATGCCTCATCGTGTTCATCTCTCTTGTAGGTTATGTGAACAGTTCAGTGCTGTCTTTGTGCAGATGTTTCATGTGATTGATTTTCTGTATTTTTCTGTTCATGTGTTGTTGTAATTCTGTGTTGCTGCCACTCTTGGACAGGTCTCCCATGTAAAAGAAACCTGTGATCTCAGTGGAACTAACCAGGTTAAATGAAGGCTAAATGAAAAAATAAATGGATAAAAATAATGGTCTCTGTATAATTAGTTACAAGGCTTATATGATGCAACAATTCAGCCATTAATAAACATTGTCTAAGGGTTAAGTCATTCTTAGTAGTCTGTCTTAGCGATAAAATAAATATTTTTCTGATAATTGCAGCAAATTGTGTGATATGAAGGTTTAATTTCTGAATTCTGTGCATTTAATACTTTTGTACCTGCATGGTCTGCAAAGTTCCACCAAACCTTTGTTCTGCTGTGGCTTGTGAGACTCGATACGGATTTCTTGTAGCTTCTCATGAATTGCTTCATACTCATCTGCAGTCAGATAATGAGAATACATTCACACATCACTTTCACAACATTCATGACCTCTCTTAAGGAAACCTGGTAGGATAGTCTGCTGCATGCAAATTACACTTTGAAGGAATAAATTATGTTTTTTATTCATAAAGTCTAATGTTGCACAAGCTCTTATTTGTGATGACTCTCTAAGGATCTGTGATGGCTCGATGCTGGGTTTCAGACTTGTCTGCATGAGTGCAGGCCAGTCTGTCCCAGTTCTGTTCACTTCAATCAGAGGGATTTATTCACAGTGTCTGAGCATCAAGCTGCAAGACGTCTCTTTGGCTAATCTCACCATGGCACAGAGAAACTGCCCAGCGTGAGACACTGCACTATCTCACTGGGCATTTCACCCAACCGGTCAAGGCTCTGGAGAGCGGCCATCTGCCTTGGGTGAAGAAGAAATACAAAT
This sequence comes from Naso vlamingii, assembly GCA_029822935.1. Lineage (NCBI taxonomy): Eukaryota > Metazoa > Chordata > Actinopteri > Acanthuriformes > Acanthuridae > Naso > Naso vlamingii. Next base: position 17,072,788 of record JAPQLA010000022.1, on the reverse strand, counting down.
AAGATAGAGACAGAAAGAGAAAGAGAGAGAGTCAGAGTGGTGGACAGGCCAGATAGAGTCATAATGTAATGTCTATGATTGGAGATGGTCTGTTGTTGATCTGATCTGAATCTGGATTTTTCTTGGGCCGGCTGCTGAGGTGAGGCCGTGGCGCCGGGACATCCAAGGCATAAATGGATTTTTTAAAAAATATGCATAATGCACAAAGACTGAGTTGGTGGTTCACATGGGAAACATTTAAATTAGCTATGACTAAGCTGATAAACCTTAAATTACAAACACACAAACACCAACTTAACTATTTCACTCTTGTATATTCTAATCTCATCTATTGCAGAGTACTCTGAACCCCAGGGACCGCCGGTGGGCTCGAAATACCAATAAAAAAAAAAAAAGAAAAAAAGATTGCCATAAATACACCACTTGTCATAGCCAGAAACTTAAGAAATTGTGTTAATCATGAGATATTCAAGTTTCCTATGGTCACCTATGGTCATGTGTGATGTCGGACATGTAACCACATCTGTTTATTTTATTCTTCATGTCTTCTTTATAAATCTGTCAAACACAAACCATTTGCTTCAGCTACATTCTGTTAAAAAAACAAAAAATTCTGCATTGTGTGGTGCACTCGGGAAGCCATGATGATTCAGGTAGGCCCTCACCTCACCTCTCTGTATTTCATGAGCGCAGTGAACCCTGAACGCTGCCTGGCAGGAAGGCCTTATGCAGCCGGAATACGGCCCTCCACAGGGTCGTGTGCAAAGTTCAGTGTGTATAGTATGTAGAGCCACCAAAATATTTTTCCTATGTGCCTAAGACTTGAAGGCACCTAAAAATATTTTGTATATACTTATTCCTTAATTTTTCAATTTTTGTGAATTAAAAAATCAGAGAAATTTCATGCTTGATTTTTCTTTTTTAATGAATTAGAGCATAGTTTGTCACACTGCACAGGAGACATTGTTGAGTTTCCTTCTCTTGCTATGGTTGTCCTAAATCCATAGAGGTGCAGGACTTTATATTGCAGTAAAAAAAAAATTAAAAATAAAAATTAGCCCACAGTGAGTAAAAATGCGACAGAAGCAAAAAATGGCCAAACACTGCTAGGGACTCGGAGATACAAACACTAACTTAATTATTTCACTCTTGTATATTCTAATCTCATCTATTGCAGAGATGGTTGGGAATCAAAAGCAGAAACAGAGCAGCTGGTATTTAAACATTTTTCAGCATCAAAACGATGCAAACATTACAGCCAACACACTGTAACACTTACGCACGATGTTTGTAATTTAGAGCACGTTGGCTTGTGACTGTTGTTCTACAAGGGACATCAGGAAACAGTATTGTTGGATCTGTTTATGTCTTATGTCTTTCCTGGATGGCATGTTTAGGCTCCTGTTCCACTCCTAATGGAAACACTGACATTATTTGAATTTCCAGAGAATTCTGAAAGGCACTTCATCAATAGAATTCCAGTCTTTCACCTGATACTGAGCTTTGTTTGAATAACTAACTAATGAGAACAGTGAATGGTCTGCTTACGCACACTTCCTGTGGCAAAACTGCATCTCTTTAATTAGCTCCAATTCTTTCATTGCTTGACAAACAGCAGCATATGCCACTTGGTGACAGGCGTCAGTGTGTACAAGGACAGGACAGAATGGAGCTGCACTCATAAACACCTGCCACAGTCAAAACAGAAACATTATACATGAGAAAAATTCTACAGATTAAAAACGGGTCACTGAAAGTACAACACATTTACTCTGAAAAGTTTGATCTGTTGTGTTTTGTTATAAATAAGGATACATTTAAAGGTGCATTTGCATACAGCAACAGGTACATGATTTCTCCAATACAGATAGTTCAAACCCAATAAATGCAGTTCACTTACACAGCAGTACTACATTTATTTAAGCAGCCTTCATCACATTGTTTGGTGTCAAGAACAAACTGTTTGTTTTCGTGTCGACAAAACTTTAGTATTCCAGTTATTAATCAATGTTTTTATAGTTTTTAGATGTTCACTGTTTTTTTGAGCGACAAAGGTTCTACCTCTGCATAAATGAGATTGTGTTTGTGACAAAAATGAGAAAAACAAAATAAACTGCACAGCATCCTAGCTGCCTAGTTTATCACAACAATATCCTAACAAGGGAGCTGAAGCAGGATGGGCAGCTCAGGCAAATGCAAACAACCACGTCACCGCATCACTTCTGGTGTGCAGGAAACGTCACCGTCTTTGATATTCAGGGATCACGAGGGGGAAAGTTTCATTGTGATTCTGTTGACAAAAGATAGAAAGCCAGAGAACTCAGGAAATGAGCTGAAGGGGGGCTTTGATTGCAGCCAATAGCATCGTGTGTCTTTATTAACACGCCTTGACCAGGTGGTTGTGAATAGGCCAGGCCTTGGAATCAAAGGAGAGGATACGTGACACTGCACACGCATTCTTCATCCCTTCATTATCCCTCCTGCTCACCCAGCAACATGTACTACACCAACGTCAGAGCCATTTTACATACTCGAGTGGGTTTTACACAGAAACAGACATTTTCTAGAAATGGGTCTTTTTCTTTTTTTGGGAAGTTCACGTTAAGTCCACTAACTCCTCTTACTGGAGTAGGACTATGCACAGAAATTGCCTTTTGATTCCACTTGAGAACTGGTTAAAGGCCGTTTCTTGATATGGAAGGGCTGTTTATTACCCACAAATCGCTTGATGAACCTTCCTAAAAAGCTCAAAAGCCAAACATCAGTCGATGTCACGGATATATCGTGAAAGGCAGGGTTATATTCTTGCCAGGTTATGTAAGAATAGATGTAAATTTTCACAGAAATGTGCGACAAAGATGGCACAGATTTCACCGTAAGGCAAAATGTCAGGTCATTTAAATGATCAGCGAGTTGTGTGGGCAGAGGTAAACAGAAAAAGAGGTAGCTGACATCCAGCATCAGCTTCACACAGGCCTGACATGCCTCAGCATCACTGACGTGCACAAAGCGGTGATCTCACGAGGATCAGCCTGTGCATGGAGTCAGATCATATCAAGCTGCTGTGAAGATCTGCACACTGCCAATGAAGTTTGGCAGGGCAGCAGAAAACATCTTGGCTTCACCCTGATCTGTCTGACATGACACGCCTGGGAGCGAGGCCTGAAAACAGAGCACCCAGCAAAGTGCAAGTCACTGGCCACGAGCAGTCTCGAAAGGCCAAACACGATTACGTCTACATCGTTCTAGCACAAAGAGGAAATGACTTGCAGATCAAGGCACCGGCCAACTATGTGCACCATAGTCAAGCTCGGGTGTAGAAGCAGCAGGATTAAAAAGACAGGGTCTTTTTTTCCATAGGGTGAACTCTCCTGTGTGCGCTCTAAGCATCTCGGAATTTCCATTAGAAAGAGTGTTCTACATATCAATCCCGGCTTTAATTAAAAAGCTGCTATATTCACAAAGCTTTCGTAAGCTCGCTGCAAATGCACGGGCTGTGCTGCTCTTCTTCATGAGTGGGCGAAATGGCGCATTTGGAAACCAAATGAGTTCATTGTTGCCAGGCTCAAGCCTTTCATCTAATTTTATTGTCGTTACCGAGTGACTGTCACCCTCTGGTAAACACTTGATGTTGTCATCAGCATTAGTACCATTACTCATATGCTTCTGAAAGGTGAGTCGGTTCAAGCTAAATGCAGTTTTATCTTATATCCAAATCAATATCTTTATCATATTAAAAATGACCAAACAAAAATATCAACCTTTATGGGCGTATTTAATGCTGAAGGAACTGACGGGCAAACAGCTTTGCTGGTTTTTAATTACAAATGGCTCTTGTGTCACGCTGCTGTGAAGACTGACATATTGACACTGGACAACCTGAAAGGGACAGACAAAATATTATTCAATTATTAATTACTTCCTACAGTTAAATATTCAGTATTACAGTAACATCTTTGTTGTAGCTGCTGTTTCTACATTATATTTATTTTCATTTTATATGACAAAATTTTGTAAATAATCTTTGTATGTTAACTTGCAGCCTTAATGCAAAATACTCTGAGACTGATTAGTAACGTTTTGTGCTCAGACTTTTAAAAAACGTATCTTGTTGGAAGCAAAGCTGCTTTTACATGCTAGACACAGATGTTATCACACCCCACAGATTAAAATTGAAGACAGATTTGTGTAGAAACTGTAGAATGGAAATGGGAGCCATTCATCATTATTGTACGCGAATGAAATCATTCTGATTCAAAGTTATGGAAATCCTTGTTTGTTTGATTGGTTTGGGAATCTTTTCGACTCCTGTTTAATTTTTAGAAGACAGTTCTGTTATCAAAGATGTCAAAATGTGCAGCTACAGTTATCATGGTGGATAGATTACAGCGTCCAGAGGTGAACAGCTCTAGACTGGAAAGGTGAGATGCAACAGTAGCCAAACGGCTCCTGTCACTCAGAACCTTCCTTCGAATTTTATTGTGGACTAAATCTCTCCTATTAAATTAATTAGGGGCTGAGTAGCAAGGCTTTTGTTTTTGTCAGTGTCATTTATTATTTATTATATTATTATCCCCCATCTTCTGGTGAATCTGCCTTCCCATGCATGGAAACTTGCTAAACTTTGCACATAAAGTCCAGCCCACCAGCTGTCTTTGTAGTCTGATAGTCTGATGGTGGCACAAATCGCCTTCACTGATTTTTGATTTATCAAACACTGAACCCACGGTGCACCAGAATGTTTTTCTGTAAACTGCCGCTGCAGATTCTTGTATTATTAATCTTTGATGTTCATAGAAAAGACTGACAAAATTTTGATGTCATTGTAGATTTACTGTGGAATATTTTACAATTGTATCTCAAAAAGAGAATTTTTTAAAACATTCAAACTATTTTCATGTAAGTGTTTGCAATGAATGGAAAATAGATCATCTTCAATCATTTTGTCACTAATGCAGCATTCAATCTTTAAATTAGAGACGCTATTTCAGAGATATTTTTAGTTAATCAGTTTAAATAATTCTCGATGTGGGCAGCCCTGCAGAACCCTCAGTTTTCTCCTCTTCATCTCGTACTCCTTTTTGTGCTCAAAATGACCGGCTGTGACCCATCACTGCTCGGCAGCCTCAATTTAACTTAAAATTCATTTTTCTGATATGATTTAAATGATTTCTTGCTGCTCTGTTTCCTTACAAAAAAAATGAAATTTAAATGCCAGACCTGCTTTTGACAGTGAGAGATTATTCTGCTGACTGCTTAAAGCTGCATCAGGCCAAGATGATCTGATGATCCAGTGAAAGCTTTTAAGCACAAATTCTTAAAAATCTTTCTATTAAAAGAATTATTTAATACAAAAAGAACATTCACAGAACAATAAAAAACATTAAAAAGAAACTAATAATTTCACAACATTACAACAAGAAGTCTTTGTCCCACTGTCCACCACTCATGATGGTGTGACATCCTCTCCAAGTCTTTCCAGTGGAAACAGTTTGACCTGAAGCAGGATCTGTGCAGGGGAACCAGAGGCCTCTATAAAAAGCAGCAGTCGGAGCTCTGAACACTGATCAGCTGGGCGCCTTAGACAGGAAACTGTTTTCCCACCACATCTGCCATCTGCGGATCAGCCTCTGACAACATGGACTGCAGGTGCTGAAACTGCACAAGAGGAAGAAGACAGGGTTGGAAACATGATGTTTATTTTCCACAGGAGTTGGTGGTGAACAGCAGCTTCACCTGATACAAGCTCTAAAAATAAATCCTAATTTTAGCAAAACAACAGTATCACTGTTTGCACTCATGAGAATTCAAATAAAAAATTTATAGCGCGTTACATAGCCTTGTTCCTTCTGGCAGGGGGACTGCCAATGCAAACTAGCCTTTTGGCTATAATTAGGTGCATTTAGATTTTTTATAAATGTTCATTATGTACCTCGTCCCACTTGAACAAATACAGATAAACTAAATTCGCTAAAAAACTGACATGAAGACAAGAGATTAGGAGAAAATTCATATATAACAGTAACAACATTACATGACAATGCATAATTTTTGTATTAAAGAATGCTGGGTATGATCTCCATGTAGCTTACTAAGTGTAGTTTGTTACAGTTTGGACAAGCAAAAAGCAGAAAAGTCTTGCCAAAAGTCA
>JAPQLA010000022.1:17016953-17028146 GCA_029822935.1 Naso vlamingii | reverse complement strand
GGTGTAGGATGTGTGTAGAGTAAATTTGCATATTGTAATATTTTAAATGAATGTATATGCTGAGATGACATGTTGTCATTTTGTGAGACGTGTTTTTTATGAATGTGCATGCTGAGACGGTGTATTTAGGCATAGGCATGGTTTTTATCTTTTTATGATATATTTGTGGTTTTCTGTGATGTTCTACAATGAAAGGCAAAGGCAAATTTCCACACTGTGGACAATGAAGTTTTACTAATTCCTCGTCCTACCATAAATTTAAGCATGAGAGTTCATTTTCAGTCTTCCTCAGGACTTTGCATTTGATAAATTATCATGTGGAAGCTTCACAATAAAATTTAAAAAAAAAGGAATGATCACTCTACCATTCAAAAATGTGTCAAAGGTTATATGATTTCTTCTTGTCTGTGTTTCTTTATTTAAACGTAATTTTTGACTGGCTTTAAGGTTGAACTGGATGCACAATACAAGAATCAGACCTGTGGCTTGTGTGGTGACTTCAACGGAGTCTCATTTGATGACGAGTTCATCAAAACAGGTGAATACTAAATAATGAAGGTTTAAAAATAATGAAGGTTTAAACAAACTGCACATACTCATTCTTCATTTTTGCTAAAAGCCTTGTTTCTCTTTTCCTACAGACGGGTATGACAGTCCTGAAGCTTATAGGGAACAATGGAAAGTTGATGGTCCTACTGAAAACTGCGTAGAAAACCCGTCTACAGCCTCAGGGACCTGTTCAAACCAGGTGTGTGAAAATGCTTCAAATAATTGTGTTCAACATTCAAGTGCAGTTTAAATTCATCATATACTTTAATCCACAGAAAGTCTTTTGTAAGAAGCTGCTGTCAGGATCTGCCTTCGACAGCTGTCAAGACCTGATTGATACCAATTCCTTCATCAGTACCTGTGTGAAGGACCAGTGCCACTGTGAAAACAACACTTGGTGCATGTGTTCAACCATGTCAGAGTACTCGCGTCAGTGCGCTCATGCAGGCGGGAAACCACAGACAGGGGAGCACACAGAACTGTGTCGTAAGAGCGGCGATCAAAGCATTTACATGTTTGAGCTCTGATCTTTTCAATGTATTTTACATCAGGATCACAATTTCTAAACTGTCTGTTTTTTGTGTGTTAAATAGCAAAAACATGCCCTTCAAACATGGAGTATAAGGAATGCGGTAGTCCCTGTTCAGACACCTGCAGCGACCTCCAGAGAAGCCACATGTGTGATGATCATTGCATGGATGGATGCTTCTGTCCATCTGGTAAGTTTACAGATTTAAGTACCAGGACAGATGACATTTTTCAAAACTGTAATTTATTCTCTGATATGACTTCATTTGTGCTGTTCAGTTATTTAAATTTGTCATAACACTAGGAGCTGATGTTTCACAGGCTAGCACCAGTATTTTGGTATTTAGCCTAGCTGTGAACAAATACTGAATTCATTACTTTAATAATATATAGCCTATAACCACATTATTTATATATTAGCCCAACCCTAACCCTGTGTTTATTCTAGCGAGGTCATTACCTGTATGGCATTTGCCTTTGTCCTCTCAACACTGCTCTTTGCACAGTTGTGTTGCAAATTTTTATTTTGCGTTGACTGCTATCAGTTACATGCATGTCACTGTCATTGATCTAGACAATGTTAACTAAATTGGACTCAGAAAAAAGGGTTTTACCAACTAATCGACTAGATGACTACCTTTACCACTAGTTGGCAGCAACCGTAGGCAACAGTCAACTATCTCTTTGATAACAACTGCATATTTTGTTCTTCTTTAATTTAGAGGAGCCACATTGGTAAGCTATTTATTTTCTTGCCAAGATTATAAAATGTAATCCTGGATAGTTTGACATGTCACAGTGGAATGCTTGAACCCTCTGCGACACAGAATATAATTTTCATTGTTCAAAGGAACCCTTCGTCTTTGTTACATGACAATGCACGAAAAAGACAACATGCGTGTGTTTGAAAAATTGAATAAATTGGAATAAAATGTGATTTATAGAACGCTCCAGGAAAAGAAAACACGTGTGGAAAACACATCCACATCACCTCCGCAGCTCCATGAGCTAAAATGATAGCAGCGTTAATTATTTTCTGTTTTTCACACAAATTGTTTGTTGAGAGCACATTTGAAACGATTAAAAATACTGCTCCGTTTTTCTCACCATGACACCTGCTTGGTCCTGCACACTTGGGAAATAAGTGGCAAAATAAATAATAAAACAACAATAACAGTATTTTCTTACTCTACATACAGCTCTCACTGGATTTGCATTGTTTAGAGCAGCTTCCTGGTTCCCTGTGACTAATCATGTCAACACATTTCTCCCAAGGTACCGTGTTCGACGACATCGAACAAAGCGGGTGTGTTGCTGCGGATCAGTGCTCCTGTTTACACAATGGCAAGCCATACAAACCAGGGGAATCGTACACCAAGCCATGTAAAAAATGGTAATTACTTTACCATCTTCAAAATAAAATTTGCATTTACAGTATAATATGTATATTTAAGATGGTCAGTCTAGCTGAAGTGATGGAATTCCATTGACAGCACCTGTTCCAAGGGTCAGTGGAGGTGTGAGGTGGAGGACTGTCCTGGTATCTGCACCGTACATGGTCGCTCCCATATTGTCACCTATGATGATAAAAGTTATGTTTTCCATGGAGACTGCTCTTATGTTCTCTCCAAGGTGAGGCATTCAAACTCAAATTCATGAATCACGATACTTGCAAAATCTAATAGTGTGTAATTAAGTGCATTTTTATCTTCTTGACCTTAGGAAACTAATGGGTCATTCAGTGTCCTTGGTGAGCTGGTCAAATGTAGTAAATCAGAAAAATCAACTTGCCTGAAGGAAGTCACTATACTACTGCCTAAACAAAAGGTGAAATTGAAGTATATTATGCTTCTCTCCTAATGAAGTGAGAACATATTTATAGGGTCTGTTGCATTTCAGACGTTTTTACCACATTGTAATTTTTTCCAACAGCATAAGATTGTAGTCAAAGCCAACGGAGACGTTCTTCATAATGATCAGATCTCTAAACTCCCTCTTCACATTGGTGAGTGGTTCACTCTTTTTGGTGTTCATTTGCCTATGAAACCCCAAGATGTGAAAGACATTTCTCACATTAGAACCTTCTTTATTCAATGTTTTTACCTGCAGACGATGTATCTGTCTTCAGCCCCTCGTCATTTTTTGTCATAATCCACATCAACTACGGGCTTCACGTTGACATTCAGCTCACACCCATCATGCAGGTCTACCTCAGAGCCAACGTTTCCTTGAAAGGAAAACTCAGCGGTGTGTGTTACTTCTTGAGTGCTATTGATCATAGTGTAAAATAATACTCGTTGAACTCTGCAGTGAGTATTAAATCAAAGACATTATCTCCTTTCAGGCCTTTGCGGAGATTTTAATGATGTGGAAGCAGATGACTTCAAAACCACAAGTGGATTGACTGAGGGAACGGCTGTGACTTTTGCCAACACACTGAAGACCAAAGACAGCTGCATCGATGTGAAAGTCATACCCAAGGAGGTTATTAGTATCAGCACATCCAAGGGTAGGTCACGAAAATCATGTTCTGTGTTTTATTTAGTATAATTCTTCATAACAGTCTGCCAATAAACATGTTTATTTGTCTTTATAGAGAAATATGCCAATTACTGGTGCAACATGCTGTCGGACTCAAAAGGTGTTTTTGCCCGATGCCATTCTGAAGTGAATCCAGAAGACTATGTAGCTGTAAGCAGTCATTTCTTTTTGTATGCTGTGTGTGTTTATGTATTTGTGTTATTGCTCGGGGTGGGTGAAAAAATCGATACATCGTAATATCGTGATATTTTGCGTGATGATATTGTATTGATTCATAGATATGAAGTATCAATATTTTATTAAATAAATTCTAAATACAATTGCAAATACAAACTCAATTTTTTTTTATCACAGAATAATAAAAATCAGTTTTCAGTCCACTAGATGGTGCTAAGTGCTCACTGGTGAGGCAATAAAAAATGCAATAAAAAAAATTATAACGAGAGATGAATAGACTGAAAAATGTATCACACTGGATACAAACAGATGATGCTGAGAGAGTTTTACTTTGAGAAAACGATATGCAGGTCAAAAAAGTGAGAAAATCACAATATATGATTTCACAATACCCAATGTATCACAATATCATGATGATATTGTATTGTGACTTAGGTGTTGTGATAATATCATATCATGGGGCCTCCGGCAATTCCCAGCCCTAGTTGCTAATGCAGATTTGAAAGATTCACGTAGCTTGCTCCTGCCTCCCGCTACAGGTTTGCATTCAAGACACCAGCAGCTGTGACTTCAGTGAAGATTGCATGTGTGCTGCCTTATCCACCTACGTCTACGTATGTGCCAGTGAAGGTGTCGTTCTGACAGGCTGGAGGAACAACACCTGCCGTAAGATAAACCCAAACAATGTGAAATAAATGAAGTCCACACCTTTAGATGATATTTTAAAACTAAGTGAACCTGTTTCCTTTCAAAAGAGAAATACACTGGCTGCCCTCCTACTCTTGTGTATGACTACCAAATGACACACTGTGGTCGCACCTGCCGCTCTCTCAGTCAGTCAGACCCAACATGTGACACAGATTTTAGCCTGATCGATGGATGCGGCTGTGCTGAAGGAACTTACCTAAATGATAATGGAGAGTGTGTGTCAGCCTCACAATGCCCTTGTCATGTGGGACAGACGGTGGTAGCCCCCTGGAGAAACATCACTGAACATGGACGAAATTGGTGAGAATTTCAATATATCCACTAAAATCAAAGCAGACCAGTCATTTTATATATATTTTTAGGCATTTCTTGCTTTTTTTTTTGATCAGCTCATGGTAAGAGGTCGCGGGAAATGAGACGAGAGACAGCCAGATGGAGAATGGTGTGCAACAAAAGTCTCCGACCTGGTCGGTGTCTTAACACAGGGCCATTAGCCAGGAAAATTATTTTTAACTGTACAAAAAGAAGATCCTTAGAGGGTACCCAGAACAAAATATGGGTCATCTTTGTCAACATTTAAATGTAGCATACATCTAGCACAATGTTTTGTTCTTATTTTAAAGTACCACGTGTACCTCACTGCAGAGTGAGAAGCTCTGATGCAGCAATGCACTCTCACTCTCACTCTCACTCTCTCTATGAAGCCTGTCTCTGTCCTGCATTTTAACACAATATGAACATACATAACACATTACAACACATTGTGAACACACTTACAATGTGTTATAGGTGGTAATGGTTAGGGTTAGGTTTTTAGGTGCAGACCCAGGCGCGGGCTGTCGCACATTTGTCCGCAACTCTGCGGATAGAGAGATAAATACTCAGAGTACTTATACGTTGTTTCTGTACTTAAGCAGATTTTTAAGGTATCTGTACTTTCCTTGAGTATTTATTTTTCTGACAACTTTTTACTTTTCCTCCCTACATTTAACACAAATATCTGAATTTTTTTCTTGTCACATTTTCCAAACAGACTCGTTACTTTAGTTTGAATGCTTTTGTCTTTTTGGCTGAGCTCAGGACGCTTCACTGACAAGATGTCTCTGTTTGACAATCTGGAAATGAGAATCAACAATCAACTCATTTTCTGGTGCATTTAGGAACAGCTTGGACAAATGCTACGGTTCCTACTTTTAACGCTTAACAGTCTTTGAGTTATATTATTATGATATGAACTTAAGTTAGCTTTGCACATAAATGGCTTTCAGAAGGATTTACTTTGATACTTTGAGTACATTTCAGAACTTGTACTTACTTGAGGAAAGAAGAGTCAGTACTTTTACCATAGTCTTTTTTTTTTTACACGTGTATCTGTATTTCTACTTATGTAAAGACTGTGTGTACTTTTGCCACCTTTGCACAAAAGTATAGTGGTATAATGGTTCAGGAGGCAGTGAGAAGTTTATTTAAGTATGAAGATTTGGCTAAATCCACAAGTCAAAGACAATGTTTTGTTGATTGGAATTTATTTTGTGTATGCTGTTTTGTTTGTGTCGTTTGTTTGTGTGATAGACCAGAGGCCAGTCAGGTGTGCCCTTCTTTTTGCACAGTATGTGCTAAATCAGTCTTCCGCTGCAATCCAGAGCATAGACTAGATAAAAAATCTGATTGCTGTCAAGTTAGCATTTGTTTGTGGGTGGAGACTTGATGACTAAGGAGAATTAAACTTCTCTAAGCCTAAAGGATGAACCTGTTGGAAATCACTTTCCTATATTGTTCATTTTTAAAAAGAAATTGGGCTAAAACTTCCAATAATAAACAAGAAAATACATTTCTCTTCTTTCTCCTCCTTGCATATCTTTCTATGCATATCAGCATCTGCCACAGTGGAAAACTAGAGTGCACAGGAAAGTTCATCACTGAAAGTAGGTACAAATCACTCAACTCTTTTTAGTATCCTTTCTATCGTGAAGCACAGTATGAATAACACCAAGCATACAGTGATGTCTTTTGTAACATATCATTGTTATCAGCATGCAAAGCTCCAATGGTTTTCTTCAACTGCTCAAGCACAAAGTCGGGTGGAAAAGGATTAGAATGCCAAAGAACATGTCAGTCACTGGACCCAGACTGTGTAAGGCTGAAACACTAGTTCTTGATTATTGAATATTTTTTTATTGAATATTCTACTCTGGTACACTCAAGAAGCAGCAGTTTAACACGTTAAATACATTGCTTACAGGTCAGTGCACAGTGTATCCCAGGATGTGTGTGTCCTGATGGCCTGCTGTCAGATGGTAAAGGAGGCTGTGTTGAGGAGGAGGAGTGTCCCTGCACATTTAATGGAGAATCCTATGATTGTGGACAGACTATCACTGTGAACTGCAATAACTGGTGAGGCCATTAGTGTTTTCAACTCTAATATAGTGCTGTGTCAGTTCATTGTTTGTATACTTTTAATTGGAGATTTATGACTTACGGATCTTCATTTGTGTAATTCATAGCACTTGCAGAAGCAGCAAATGGGAATGTACAAATCTTGTGTGTGATGGGACCTGTACCGTACATGGAGAAGGGCATTACATCACTTTCGACGAAAAGAAATACTCCTTTCATGGGGACTGCGGTTATGTCTTCGCTCAGGTACCATACAAACTAATGTTTATTCTGTGATTTGTCAAAAGTCAGTCATGTAATCCTGACATCATTATCTTTCAGGATTATTGTGGGGATGATACCAACGGCACCTTCAAGGTTCTTATCGAGGCCATCCCATGTGGAACGACTGAAAGCATCTGCTCCACAGATGTCAGGCTCTACTTAGGGGTACAATAAACTCTTGTATGCATTCAAAATAATTTTTTATATGCCGGCTTTGCAGGATTACAAGTGATGTTTTTTTTTCTTTCAGAGCAATGAAATTGTTCTTGCAGAAGAAAGGGTCAAAGTAATCAAACAAAGCACAGAGGTGGACATACCTTATCGGGTGCACACTATGGGTATATATCTTGTCGTTGAGGCCATGAATGGTCTTGTTCTCATATGGAATAAGAAGACAACACTCACAATCAAACTCAGCTCCACATTCAAGGTGGGTGAGCTGATACAGAGCCATTCCGGTAAATAGTAATAATAAAGTTGCTATGTTACGATTAACTAGATCTCATTTCTCCAGGGAAAAGTCTGTGGTCTGTGCGGAAATTACGATGGTAATATCAAGGACGACTTCACCACCAGGAGCAGAGACATTGTGGTTGATGTCCTCGAGTTTGGAAACAGCTGGAAAGTGTCACCTACCTGCCCTATAACAAAAAAACAAAAAAATCCCTGCAAGCTATACTCACACAGGCAGGCCTGGGCATCGAAGCACTGCAGCATTATCAACAGTAACATATTTGCCAGTTGCCATTCAAAAGTAAGAAAACTGCCGAGTGAATGTTGTGGCAAAAAAGTCACTTAACTCAATTTAGTGTCTAAACAATAAATTTTTGTATTAGCTGGAGGAATATAATTCAGTGTCATCTTACCTTTCTTTCAAAAAGGTGGAACCACAACACTATTATGATGCCTGTGTGAAGGACACGTGTGCCTGCAATACAGGGGGAGATTGTGAGTGCTTCTGTTCGGCTGTCGCTGCCTACGCAGCAGCCTGCAACAAGGCCGGAGCTTGTGTGAGGTGGAGAACTCCCACAATCTGCCGTGAGTGTTTAATTTGTGTTTCTGTCGTAAGAATCACCTTTGCGTTTATATAATTAAGATTTTTATACTTGATAATAATCTTCTCTTGTTTCTTTTGAATATTTATCTCTTGTTTTACTAGCTATTTTCTGTGATTTTTACAATCCTGATGGAGAGTGTGAATGGCACCATGAGCCTTGTGGAAAACCATGCATGAAGACATGCAGGAATCCCTCAGGAATATGCTACAATAAAATTCCAGCATTAGAAGGTACAAAATTTTATCCAAGTAATATTGTATTAATGTATTTTTTATGTGAGATCTATTTAAGGAGAGTTAATCAACCATGAATGCATTTTTCTAGCAAAGCCCTTCGGTTCATCCTAATGTGCTTACTATTAATAACTTAACAAAAGGCAGCAGCAAACATAAAAAGTCTTCAGTCTTGATTTGAAAGCATTAAGGGTTTCGGCAGACCTGCAGTTTTCTGGGAGTTTGATCTAGGTATTTGTTGCATAGAAGCTAAGCGCTACTTTACTGTGTTTATCTCTAGTTGGTGGACAGACAGTAGACCTGTCCCAGATGATCTGAGGTGTCTGGACAGTTTGTATTGTTGTAGAAGATCAGAAATGTATCATGGTCCAAGAACATTTAGTGAATTATAAACCAGCAGTGGTATTTTTAAATCTATTCTCTGAGAGACAAGAAGCCAGTGTAAAGGCCTGAGAACTGGAGTGATGTGATTCATTTTCTTGGTGTTTGTGAGGATTTGAGCAGTAGCGTTTTGAATCAGATGCAGCCGTCTGATGGACTTTTTAGGAAGACAAGGTTACAGCAGACAAACTTACTGAAGATAAACGCATGGACAAGGTTTTCCAAATCCTGCTGAGACATGATGAGTCTTTATACCCTTGTTATATTTTTAAGGTGATAGTAGGCTGACCTTGTCTAAATGTGGCTGTTCAGACTCAGGTCTGAGTCCATGACTACATCCAGATTTCTGGCTTGATCTGTGATTTTTAACATTACTGATTGAAGCTAAGTGCTGACTTTTAATCGCTCTTATTTGGCACCAAAAACGGTCCCCTCAGTTTTGTCTTTGTTTAACTGAAGAAAGTTCTGGCACATCCAGTCATTGATTTGATCAATGCACTGTAGTCCTCTGGTGATATGGTTATGTGGAATTGTGTGTTGTCTGCCCTTTTTTTTTTTGCTTTCCATAATCTGAGCCAGTAGAAGCATGAAGATATCAAACAGAAGGGGGACAAGAATGGAGCCTTGGGGAACTCCACGTGTTTTTGTTTTTTGTTTTTTTCCATTTAGATGTGTAGTTACCTATTGGTGCAAAGTAGTCCCTGTCCTTGAGGAAGAATTCAAACCAACGTAGTGCTTCGAGTACTTAGAGATTCTCACATGGTTGAGGCAAGACTTCCCATGTGTATCTAATATGTGTTGGTTTTGAAATTTACAGTATCATTTAACTTTTCAAGGCTGCTATCCAAGGTGTCCACCTGAACGATCTTATTTTAGAGAAGATACCATGAAGTGTGTGTCAGAGAAGGAATGTGGCTGCTATGACAACGAAGGGAATCATTATGAAGAAGGGGATATTGTGGATCTAAAGATAAACTGTCACAACTGGTAAGACACTTTCCATTCTATTGATTCTGCAATTAATGCAAAAATGAACAAACTTTTTGTTTTTACAAAAGCTCATATAATGAAGTACTGTAGTAAGAAAATTAGACAGTCATCCTAATAACAGATATTGGTATCAAATAGTTTTACTCTCTCTTGTTGGTATCCCTGGTTGAAGAACATATGACGGGTGTATGGGTATGCCCTCACCAAATAAAGTGACCACAATATTACAACACAGACTCTGTTCTTTCTCGTTTTTTTCTTCAGTCACCATGTTAAATCAGCTATTATGCTTTAAACAGAGCCTTTTCCCACAAAGAACATGCACTTAAACTTTAGTTACAAATGTGTGTACTTTTAGAGGTGGTAGAAGTACACACAATACAGTCACTTCTCCAAATCCTGACTGATTTAAGAAGTGACTGTATTAAAACAAAGCTTTGCCTTCAAGGTTCATACATCCTGTTAAAAATCTTTTTTTTTTTGCCTCTAGTAAATGTTCTTCAACAAGCGTGGAGTGCAGCTATAATGTGTACGGTGAGTATGGTTAGGACTATGACTATGAGTGATGATGTCAATGAGAAAATGATCACAACATACAAAATATTTAGACAGTAGTGTGTCAATACTGAAAAATTAAAGCACATTTTTATATAATTGTTTCTTTGGCAGATTGTACTTGTATATATAAAGGAATTGTATACAAGTATGACGATAAAATCTATGATGCACACGATGGAGATGGAACCTGTTTCAGTGCTGTCTGTGGAGAAAATGGAACTATTTCTAGAACCGGTTATACTTGCACAACACATCCAAGTACAACAACAACACCCTTTACTTTTGGTAAGTGGTAGGAGTCTTTAGAAATGCAATGGAGAGACATGGAAAATTTGTGGATTTTAATCATTTTAAGACAGCTGTTAATATATTCTTTGTTTTTCACAATTACAGAAACAACCACAGGGAACCTCACAACCTCAGAAAGGCCCTATACCCCAACAACAACAAAAGAAGGCACCACTGCAAGAACCCCAACATCCACAACAGTCACTGGAAAACCCACTACTGTAACAACAACCACTGAAAAACCCACCACAACAGCAACAGAAACCACAGCCAAGACCACAACATCATCACCGGTAACCACAACATCCACAACCACAAAAGAGACCACTCCTGAAACCACAAGCGTTACATCTTCAACTTCTCAGTCTTCAACATCAGGCTCAACAACTCCTTGTTCCTGCAATTACTCCAATCACATTTACTCTCCTGGTAAGCTATGGGCTATTGTCATCACTTTTTTGCTCATATTATAATCATTAAGTTTTCTTGTTACATTTGTCTTTAAAATGCAGTCTGGTACA